>OZ005741.1:180434715-180779715 GCA_963930735.1 Dioctria linearis | reverse complement strand
CATGATATATATATATATATATTATATAATATAATGAATATGCCAATGATGTGTATACGTACAAACGTACGATCCAAACTGGCGTCCAGCCGGCGAAATATTAATAGTTATACGCCTAATGCATTCTAATCTATCTAAAACTTACGGAAAAGTTTTTTTAAAATACCAAGGTGTACTACCGTAAAATGAAAGGTAACACGAATAGAAACCAAAACAATTCATAAATCACTCACTGGAGAAAGTTCAGGCAACGCATGGGTATCTGCCAATGTGTTCTTATCTTTCAAGGGAAGAATAAAAAAAAACACATTTTTCGGTTTTGTCATAAATCATAAATTTCAAGTATTTGCGCTCGTTAAACGGTGGAATCAAAAAGGACATCATACAATTTTACACAAAAAAACAAAAATTTCATGGCGCAATGAAGTAACCTAAAAAAAGGAAAAACACAAAACTTAGGTGGTGACTGGAGAGGACATCCAACCCCTGTAATTTTCAATAACAAACCCTAACATAGAATGAACATAGACAGATTTATTTTGGTTGTGATGGCCTTCTTTTCTCTTTTTAGGGCAAAGCAGCGCCTTTGTTAGTTCGATAGAAATTGAGTGAAAATTGCATTCTTCTAACTTTACCCTTAAGTCAGAGGACAGGACCTAAGAAGGAGTTGTCCATGGTGTTGCGTTCCAGCTGTAACTTATTCTACATGGATTCTTCATTTTCTTTTGTGAGAATGAAGGAAAATTGGTGTAATTTGGTACCAAGGACTTCAATGTTTGGCTCGTGTGCTAGCTGAAGGGATTTTTGTGATATTATTATAATTATTATTATTTTTTCTTTTATTATATAATGAGTACCAATTTTATACAAAGAAAGCTTTCTAAAATAATATTTTTTTCTCCCCTTTGATTTTATCAGCCTAATTAGTTTTTCGTATTTTTTTTCTTGAAAATACGTCTACACATCTATATGTATTTATTATTACAGAATTAATACAAAGTACAATAAATAAATTAGATACACATGCAGCGCCAACTGGACCTTCGAACCGGTCCGGGCAAATGACCTTGTGGCGGCTTGACAGAGCCCCCTATACGTCATAATCGGCCTTGGGCAGCCTTGACCTTTGTATGGTTTTCGTTAATCAAATTCGAAACTCACATTGAGAATTTGGAAAAGTTATGTAAGTAGGCCTCGACTTGAATTGTCAGATGAAAACAATTACAAAATTCATTATTCCGTCAGTGTTATATTCGCTAGTCATTTTTTAACATTCAGTTTACGTGAAGTCGCCTGACAAACGAATATTGCTATATTTTAAACAAGTAATGCTAGATTCCATCCTAAATACCAAACCATTAATAATAAATAATACTCACTTGAGGTTTCAATATTGTAATTTGCAATAAAACTATGACATAATTGCAATATGACATAACTGCAATATAACATAATTCAAATATGAACTAATTGCAGTATCAATACCTCAATTTGAAACCGCAAGTCTGTCCCGTATCGGTTGGCTCTTTCGCTCATAAAATTAAAACTAAAACACTAGTATTTTACTCTTGAAAGAACTAAGTCAAGATGTGAATTTTTCCGCTATGGTGTTTTTTTTTAAATCCTTTATAACCGCCTCTAAACTTTCATAGTGTACATAAATTTGTTGTTAACAATATTGACGGACAACGGTACCAATTTTAACGAACAAATGAAAAGTATTTTGATTTCTGCCAGTCAAAATTTTGCTTTTGTGGCCGGTATTGATAGTAATATCGTATTGTCCTATTCACTCTGGAAAGAACAGGCCAATTTGCCGCTTGCTTTAGCATTCCAAAATCTAAGGTTTTATAAAACAGCCAACATATCACGAAGTATCATTTGATGTATATCCTTGCTTTGTCTGGAAGAGAAATAAGATGAGTGAATAAGGAAAGTTCCATTCACAGCTAGCAAAAGTCAGAGTCCGTCGTTTTCCAGCACATCGAAACTATTAAATAACAATAGTATTATGCGTGTTTGCTGCTTATTGAATCTCATGAGAATAGAAATGGAGTAGCTTTATTAAAATATGTGCTATTATCCTTCAGACTACTTCCCTAAGAAGCATTGTAGCTTTCTCTTATGAATAATCAAATGCATAAAAAAATGGTTTCCAGCAATTTGTTTTAAGTTACGCTACTGGTTAAAGCAAATTGTCGTATTATATCATAGATAAAGGCTGCTTGTATCGCAATGATGGCACAGAAAATGTGGGAGAATCCCATGTGAAAACTCAAACCATTTTATGATCATCAGTACCTATATCTATCTGCTCTTCTATCGTTTTATATGCGCAAAGAATTTAATTAGCAAGCTTGAATTAGCTGTAGTCTTTTCGTAGTTTTTATTTGATATACAGGGTGTTTCTTAAATAGTGATAGTTATAACATACACATATACCTGAATATAAAAATTGACCATAGTAAAAGCCTCAAAGATTTGAGTTCTTTGGATTTTTTTTTTTAATTTCAGAAAAACACTACCTTGTGTTATTGGGCGTGTTTAGCACAGCTCAACGGTTGACACTAATCACAAAACATGTTGAGTATGCTGGAAGTCAACCGTTGAGTTTCATCTGAACGTTTTGCTGACTGTAATCTGTTGCTGACAAGTTTGGCTATATTGCTTTGAGCTTTTTGTTAGTAAAATGTCATATTATATTTATTTGACAGAAGATTTGCCCGCGCTTACAAATTAAGCGTAAATAATCGCCGCTGCCTACTATACTCAACAGTTGAGAGTCAGCGGAAGGACAACGATTCGACTGAACGCCACCGCTTAGTCAGCAAACAGTTGAGCTGAGCTGAACACACCCATTGTCTTGCTGTCGTTTCTACAGATCTAGTAATCTATGCTAAGTACTCAGACAAAAGAACTTTTTTATATGTCACTTTTTATTAATGAAGTACTCTCAAGAACAGATTCCTGTTCATTTCAAATTTTTGGGATTGTTCCTCAAGTTTTCTAATTTAAGTCATGATTGCACTGATGAACAATGTGAGTGATAGTTAACTGTTTGGAAATGACCCTAAAATGAAAAAAAAAATTTACAACGTTTTTTGAGGAACAGTTTCTATTTACATTTAATTCGTAACATTAATATTACCAAAACCCTCAGAATTTAGCATACCACTATACAGAATAGTAGGTATTTACCAGATGATACTACATATATGGAGTAATTTTGAGCCTTTGATGGAGCTAATTTCAGGATAGAGCGACATACATTTGGAACCTATGACATCAGTGCTATCCGTGACATTCCATATTTCTAAAGATGTCTTCCTTTATAACTGCCAGCTAGTTAATTATAATTATATGTAAATAAATATGTCTTAAGAACATTTAGACAAACTAAATTTAAATATATCCTTCATTATGCGTTGTATTCACTTTTTTATTCTACACATATGTACATATTTGTTTCAAATTTCTCGTGCAATAAACACATAAATTACTTAAAGTCAGGAAATGTACGCAATAGACTTGGTAATAAGTAAAAGCGGCTCGTTCTTAGAATCCTTATGGCATCATATCACGTATGAATATATATCGTAAAAAATAGAGCAGACAGCTGACGACAAGCAAAATATGAATCAATTCTAAAAACTCGTTTGCTAGTAATAGTACCTACTTTGACAAAAATGAGAGTCTAGAGGGCAAAGCCAAAATTACGGATTTATGTAATGATGAAATAGTTAAAGATAAGTAGATGTAAGAAATCATTATCATTATATCATATTAAAATATATACAATTTATGAAAACACGAACTTTTCCATACCTACTTTCTATGCGGTAAATATTATGGGTAGTTATAAAAAATGTATCTGTTAAGCTGAAGTTTCCTCTGTAAACAGATATTCTCCACAGTTTTTTAAAGTTTCTGATGTAAAATTTCCGTAAAAATTACTTATTAACTCCCGTTTTTACCACACATGTAAAGATTTCTAAAAGTTTGTGGCATTGTCTATTAAAATCTTCAAAATAGCAAATCTGATCTCACGCCACCCACGACTTCGCCATCACTGCTATCTCTTAGATGGAATGAATGCACCATAGGATCGAGAAAAACAATTTCTCGTCCAGCTGCATTAAATATCGGAAGGGCTCACGGACCGGGACGTGGTGATACCAAATGTGGCGGTGGGTAGGAATAATCTCCTGTAGGTAATACAGGAACAAAAGCCGAAAGTCCCTGTGATGAAGTGAACGATTAGTGGAGATGGAGATTTTGTTATCGCAATTGATAGCACCATGGGTGCCACGGTGAAGGCTGCGCTTTGCTGTTGGATAAATATTTCTCAAACTGTTTCAGAGAAACAAACCTCTAGAATTTGAATTCGAGGCAGAAATGAAACAAATACCCGCCCAAAGTAGAGCTGCTAAATCGAATCTGTTACTGCAAGGCCCTAGTCCAAGAACCATAGGATTCTGTGAACAAGTTTGGGTAGCTAGATGCAAGAGATGATATAGACTTTTTCATGCCCAAGTGTCGGGTGTATGAAAACCATCATTATTTTTAATGAAAACATTTTTGGATTATTGATTACTAATTTCAGCTCCTATGATCTTTTGATCAGGAGCATGGAAAGGAGCAATAACAAAATTCAAGAAGGGGTTTGAGCCTTAGGTACTGTCAGGTGTTATGTCTTTCAGGCAAAAATAGTTTCGATACCAGGAAGCGCTATTATTATCTAAATTGCTTGGTACCCGGTGAGTGCATTCACATATACACACCACAAATACGCATCAATATAATATACATCTATGCTGATAGCCATGCAGGTGTTGCAAACTGTAATGGTAAAACGTAAGGCTGTGAAGCTGTGTAATTGCAGGCTGGAAGAGATTTTTAGATGCCATAGTGCAAGTCTATGCTAAGTACTAGGACAAAGCAATATAGCTCGGAACTGAAGAGCAGGTCAACTGATCAAAAAGGATTCTAAGGTGAACATCACTGTGGCAGTCGATTTTGTGAGGGTATTTTTCTCAAAAGTAGTAGAAGGATACTAGAGACCTACTAGGGGTTATGTTGGTCACTGGGCTTTACAAAAATGTCCTAGGAAGATTGTTGTCACGGAAATATTTACGGTCGCGAAGAAATCGAATCGGTTCGCAATGCGCTTTGTGAATGCCCTCCTTTCGCGACCAAAAGGAGTGTGTTACAAGGGAACTACTTCTTTTTTTGTGCTAGGTGAACTGCAGAAGGCAGAGCTCGGTAGAACGTAAAATTGTGTTATGGAAGCAGTGTGGCTATAAGGAGCAGAAGTTATATTTAATGGATCTATGGACAATGGACCCATTGTTTGGTAGCCTAAGTGAGGCTGACGGAAGCTAAACAGTAGTATCCCTCTAACCTAACCTAATATATGCTGAGCAAGGCATCTTCAAATTTAAACGATTGAAAATTTTTTTGCTGATTAACTTTCATCACACCTTAGTGGAATATGAAAGTTATAAAGAAAACTTATTACGATCATCAAATCTGTTTATTTGGTACCCAACCAATGTAGAAAAACCGATCTTTCTCAATTGAACAATCTTACCTTATTTTCTTAATAAATAATTCAACCAAAAGCTTTTAAATCTCAATTCGAAAAATGTTCAAAACATTTTTCAATTACATATATACATTGAATAAATAACTAATAAAGAAGCGGTATATCGAGTGAAAAGGTAGACCACTCGATGACAGATATTTTAAACATATAGTTCGAAAATTTAAATGTATTAGACAGATTTGACATTTCTCAAATAAATAAATCACACATGATTTCAAATTTTCGTATATCTGTCTGTGGTTATGTTATGTTAGGCGGGTGATCTCGTGCGGCAGAGGATGTGGTGGTCCGGATATAAAAGTAAATGCGCAACGTAAAGGAAGTTATATTTTTGTTTATATGCATATGTGTACATTGTCGTCTTGTGTCTCCTCCAGCAAAATATTTGAGTGATTCTGCAAAGATATTCATTTTATTTTCAGATGATAATGGGAAATAACTTCAGTGCCGTTATGCTATATATCCACTTGTCGCAAGAGAAGAGCCTCAGTTCGGATTTTAAATAAGACATTACACCAGCCGTTGCGATGCTCGTCAGTAATCGGAATAGGAAGAACAGCCAATACATATAGTATGTAACCACATCTACAAGGCTTACATGATGGATAGCGGCCGAGATGACTCTTCTTTGTCGAGTAGTTAAAGCGAATCAGGTAGCTTCCCGTAATCTTGGCGGGTTGGATCGATTTAAATCATCCCTCCACGCCATTGTTTTTATATGCACACATTCTAATCTACGTTGGATTTTGCACACTTGTAATTACGATTAAGTAGTATTAAGTTAAATTTCAAATTATTAAATTAACAAATTAAAATTCACTAACCACTGTAAAGATGATGTAAGGTAGGCAGGGTATTGCGCGAAGTCCGGGCCAAGAGCACAAAAATAAATTATTTATCTTCATTACATGCAGACACGGTAGTGAAATAGATTGACTTACCTCGTTCAGTTATCCCTGCTAAAGCACACAAAGGAACTCAACATCACTATCACCATATGTGAATACCACCTTATCACCAATATGAAAGCGACATTTTTTTTTTGAACTGCAATTCCCCGGCAGTAATGTTAAACATATTGGTCCGACCGTAGCCCAAGGCGTGATACGAAGCACATTCGACCCGAACATATTGGAAAAAATGAAATTTAAATATACTTAAAGTTACCAGTCAAAAGTTGAAAGCCCTAACGACATTTAATTAATTTACGCAAGTTAGAATTTTGTGCACTGAGCCAAGTACCCAGCCAACTGGCGAGAACAATGTTTAAATCAATAAAACGCAAAATATTATTAACCAATTTAGACCGATTCGAACCGATTGCAAAAATTAACAAGCTGCTAGAAATTCGAACCCATTACAAAAAAAATTAACAAGCTGCTAGAAATAGGGGCCGGAAGTAACAAACAGGGGGTGCTGATATGAAAAAAAGCTTTGGTCGGCCATATCTTTTCTGGACCATTAAGTGAGGAGTTGAAGAAGTGTCGAGGTGGAAGCAAAAAGTGAATAGTAAAAGGATTGAAAAGAAAAATAAACAAACAAAAAAAACTGAGAGGCTAACGAAAAAGGGTTCAAACAGAAAAAAGGAGGAAACCGAAGGAAAAGCGGAGGCAGCGAAATAAATGAAGAAAAAGTAGTTGAGGAAAAAGGCAGCAATGTGCTCAGGGATGATTGAGTGAATGTCCAATAAATATATTTAAGGAAAAGAAAAAGGAAAAGAAAACTGTTACGAAGACAAGTACTTTTTTTTATATATTGTCTTGGGATTATTCCCGGAAAAACTAGCAGTCTTGGTGATCATGGTTTGTCTAGAAAAGAAAAGGGAGTTTTTTTTTATATCATTTTTATATTTTAACCTTGAGTTCGTGGACTCTAACAACCACGTGGCGCCCAAAGGTGTTTAAGTCGCACCCCTTCTTCATCGTCAGCCGGGGTTGCGATTGCGCGCAGCTGAGGCGCGTAACACTGTTTCTATTATATATATGTATTTTTAAATATTTTTGCACGAATAATTAGAAAATAAGATGACGTATATTTTTAAATATATTAGCTTATTTCCTAAAAATGATTTTCCGCCGGAATTTCGCCGATTGCTTATGCAACATTGTACCGCACAATTCATCAAATTAATAGCTTAACAGCTTTAATTTCACAAAACACTGAACTCAACATAACACTTCAAGTTTCCGAAGCAACAAATTTTTCAAATATATAATATTAATTAAAACCATTAAATAACAAAATGTAACTAATTTAGTCAGATTTGAACGTCAAGGTGTTGCTTTCTCACGTTTATTTATACACTCAATATCGGTGAAAATTCACTTTAACAATAGCAAGAGATTACCCACCGGAGTATGCGTCATTTGAAATAATAGAAACTAAATGAATCCAAAGAAATAATTGCATGTAGTGTGTGAAAAAGAGAAATATATTTATTTTTTTCTGAAGGAGAAATGCTTACATTTTTCAATAACAAGCACATTGTTCTTTACACATTGGTGAATAAGAGTGCAGTAGTTCACTGTTGTCTTTTACACACTGGCGAATAAGGGTGTATTAACCAGCTGTTCAAGGATTGCTCCATTAGTACACGCTCCCTGTTCAGTCCACCTACAAGCCCTCGTTGAATCTCCCAGTCAAATCATCAATAAAACCTTAATCCATCGTTGCTGCCCAAAACAATATCTCCGAATCTAATAGAAACAAAACGCAAAGAATTTTTCTTTCAAGAATGTAAAAATATAAGGATAGGTACTAGTCTAATGATGAATTTTCACCACCTCCATTCCCTCCTGTAAATATATGGATATCATTTTGTCTAAAAATAAACGATCAAACATTTTTTTTAATGACAGTATGTGACATTACGTCAGCCAGTTAACTGTGGTACATTCAAAGATCGACGTAATTCAACAAACGTTGATAAGGCAACACCAAAAGGCGAGAGCTCATAACTAGATATAGCGGCTATACAAAGCCGACGAGCCGCAGCATAAAATCATTCTTGGTACAGAGCTCATCTGGTTCAGATATTAATCTGAATTAAAGAATAATATTCCCTACCTCCAATATAGAAGATCAGTTTTATTTTTCAGAGACTAATCTGTAGTAATTTTCTATCAATTCCTACGAATAACTCTGCAGCAGACACTGATATGCTACACTCCTGCCCACACCTAAGTAGCTGAATAATTCTTCCACAGAGATTAATCTGCTAGCGTACACGCTGCAACACGTTGCTACACATTTATTATGTTGGCCCTCCTGCCTGCACGTAGCAGCACCCTCCGAATAATTTCACAGAAATAGAGGATTAATTATTTTCTTCTTCTTGCTCTCTTCAGAAGTGAAGAAACAAGAGTGGCAGTCACGTCATCCAGAATAAATGTATATTTCATAGTGAATTTTAATTTGTTTGAATTTTTATTAAATTATTGTTAGTAGTTTTAAGTTTCTTTTAATTGAAGTTATGTAATATTAATGTTAAGCATATTTGAATTATTAATAACATTTTATATTTGAATATTAAAGACTGAGGTGTCCTTTTACCAGCACCCTCCTTCCACGTTCGAGACTAGATCTCATACTCGCCGTTCGATATGCTGCTTCCTTATTAGTTATTTATTTAATGACTATAGATAACGTCAATGTACTTTTGACTAAAAGCTGAGTACTTGTTTCAAATAAGATCAAATAGGGATCAATATATTTTAATAAACATTTAAAAAATTTGGTAATATCTCTTAATTCCATGACTACCAAAATAGCAGTTCTCTTTAACATTTTCTCTGGATAAAAGATGTCTACATAAGCCATCTCAAAATTTATCCTCAAATTATTGGCCTGAAGAATCTGGCCGCATTTCGGTAAGAAACTCATTGCATCTTACATGCCTATTATGTATCCTCTATCCTCCGGTTATCTGGACTGAATTAACATTCTTACAACTCCGCGATTTATTCCAAGTTAGCAATGACATTCTTGTACTCATTCATCAAAAATTTATAGTCGGGAGAAATTGTAAAAACAAAAAACAATAAATCAAAACGTTAGTGCCAACAATCGTACAGAAAAATTCCATATAATTAAATTGAGTGGTCTGCTCGCGTTGCCACGGTTCAGTAATTTAAAGACGAGTGCCAGAGGAAAGGGGGAAGTTTATACGAGTGTGCAATTTATTTACAATTGTGTGGTCAGGTATATAATTTAACCTGCGGCGCGAGGTTAGGAATCTAGACAACTACTTACCTGGGTTAAAGAGAAGAAAATAATAGAGGAAAATAGATGAATTCACACAAACCAATAAAAGATAACAGGTAAAATGACGACGGCGGTCGTGCACATCTGCTGAAGGAAACATGGTTTGCATTTCCTAAAAGCCTTGAAAATAGTTGAACTATTTAATTAAAACTCCGAAGATAACTTGAATCAAATATGAGTACAATGCTGGCACTTTGACGTGCGTTTTAGTTTCAATTGTTTTCTTTCGCTTTTTTGTTTTCCCCAAAAACATTAAGGGGTTCACAATTTTACAATAACTCGTCGTTTTCAAAAAACTATATCTCGAGAATGGACAAATCGATTTTTGTGATATGTCAAATAACGCTTAATACTTCATATTTTTTTTAAAAAAAATATAGCAATACCGAACGATTTTGTTGTTGTTATTATGTAATATTATATTTTTTGATTTATTTTTTGTTTTTTTTTTTTAAAGTAGTATTATGCACTATAGACGACCTCCAGCATTTTTTTTGTATTTGATTTTGAAGCCATAAGCCATATCTATCTAGTATGCGCAAAAACTTGTGGCGGGTATTCAGCTTCGTTTTGGAGATATGAATTTTGAAAGTCACCATATAGCCAAATTAACCCCGAGGGTGTTGAAGCATGGTACGGCAAAACAAAAAAAAATGGGTGAGCTCTTTTCACATTCTTTACAAACTCTGAAAGTTTCATCCAAATCGGAAATGGTCGGGTCCAAAACAGATCCATTTTGATCGGTTTCATGTAAAATATCGGAACAGATTTTGTAATTGGATTTATAAGTTCCAATTACTTCTGCATTCTAATTATTTCTTGTGAGTAATATGGTTAGGCGGAGCCGTGAGGGATAAATCAAAACAAATAAAATTATTTGTGAGGTGTCCCTGAATAAGTTTTTTTTTTTTTATGTTATGAGAAAACTGTCATGAATGATTTAAATGATATTACCTTTCATATATGTCTTTATGTTTCTTTGATAATATTTATAATGGCATTGTTATGGTAACATGGTGAGTGAATCTTGGCTGGACGTTAGGTCATGACTATCAGTTACTTAATGCTGATAGCTCAACCCGTAACAGTCGTTAAATGCAGGGCGGTATTCGTATATTTTTGAACGTGCATAACCCTTTCGGGTATGAAATTTTGTAATTCTAATATTTAATATGCATTACAAGCAATTCGTGGATAGCACCAACGTATATCAGTGTCTAGATTACGTATTTTCCGTACTAACAGACCAGTTTTTACTTAGGAATAGAATTATTGAAATATAATATAAAAATATTGTAATATATAATATATAAAATATAGTATAATATATATATAATGTGGTATGAAGGCAACAGAACTCAACGCATTTTCTCATTTTTATGTGTAGTGTTATGTTTGAGTAATAAAATATAAACAATTTTCTTAAAGAAAATACTTATATTTTTATGCTGGTAAATGCACAAGAAATTAGATAACAAAATTCCTGAATAAAACTTTTAGTACGGAGGCTTATTTAGATTGTGCAGAAGGTTGCAGTTGAAAGTAATGCATTTTTCCATAACAACAAATGTTAAGAGAAGTACGAAATCGTACCACTCTAATACTTTTGCAAGTAGCAAATTCGTTTTGTGTCACGGCCTGGAACATAAAGACGGCAATGCAATGACAGAAGCAATTAGCTGTAAAAGCTTTGATTTCATTCAACTTTTCTTTTCCTCCAAAAATTTTTAAATAAAATATATACTTGACAACCCGAAAGTTTGGGACAGAAGTACACACGCTGTCTACAAAAGAGCAACAGCAAATTTAACATTTGAGATGACTCAGCAGCGCGAAAACTAGTAGTAGTACTGCTGATGCTATCATGTCAATTTGTTAGGACTTTGATCTTGCAAAAAGAAGGAAATCTGAATTAGCATAAGCAGGATTTTCCATTCCAATATCGATTACAAAAATGAAAGCCAAATAAAAATCCTGTTCTCAGTAGCTTACCTAACTATCTAAACTAATAATACAGGAAAAACATGTTGGCTTTAGTATAAATAAATCTAGAATCACATTTTACTCACTTAACCTGAAAATGGAATACTAGAGAGATCTCAATCAAGATAAAAGTATGGCTTTTCAATTTTAATGTGATGGATGTTTTACTATTTGGTTATGAAACGTGAAAGGTCATCCATTCCTCAATCCAACAATTACAGATAGATGCCTTCACCACATTTTAAACATTCCCTGATCATATCGATCTTAGTGTGGCCTGCGCGGTAAATCGGGAAACCAGGAACTTCAGAGAAGATCTGTATCTTAGCCACAACTACTGGTAGGTACTGCACTTTACTAAAAGCTTTAATGCAGAACAGAGCTGGGTTGTGAGGAACCGTTTCCGCTTTAATAGTACTTAAATCAAAGAAAAAAATCATAAGTTTAAGATACTTATCTCCTTTAGTGTATGTTCCATTGCCACAAACTTTTGCGGTTTAAAGTTTTGGAAAGGGATAATTTCCAAATTTTCTACTTTATTCTGAAGATATACACATACCTGGCACTTATTTATAGATGTATGTAGATACAGAAAAAAAACAATTAGCATTTATACTTTTCGACTTTCAAAATTCTAGATAAATAATATCAATTGAAACTTATTTCTTTCAACTTATTGCACCTTTCAGTTAATAGTATTTTTAAGCGATTCTTGGAAAATTTAGGGAAATGTATCACACGATATGATTGTCAATTGATTTGTATGTAACAAACCCTGAAAACTACTCAAGAGCGCCTAATCTCAGTGACCTGTATGTCTGTCGTCGATGTAATGTAGTAGCAAAAAATTAAGCAGATAATCCTTCGGAGTATCAGGGATCATTTGAATTACTTAAATTTGTAGGCCGTCCTTGATGATAGGTTGTTGAGCTATGCATTAGAAAATATATCAGACGGAGTCACATGCGCCGCAACATCTATCTTCTGCCCATTAGTAAAGTTGCCCTGTTCTTGAATTAATAGATTTATATCCAATATTATTGGAAATGAAGAAGCCGACTACTTTTAATAGGATCTGAGATGGGGTTCAATAAAACTGAAAAGGCTGCCAGAATAGGCGAAATCCCTAACGACGCTTTAATAGAAACAAGTACAAATATAGAATTGGTCTACGACGAATTCTTACTTTTACTTCTTTTACTTTTTTTTCAAAGACCGTGTACAAAATTTGAGCTTTCTAAGTGAACGCGCTCTCGAGGTATCGTGCGCACGGACAGACGAATGGACACACGGACAGACAGACGGACGGACATGCTAAAATTAAAATAACTTATAATATTATTCGTGGGTGTCCAATCCATTTTGCTCTACCCTCATTATTTCTGTACAAACAGAATGACAGACTTAGTATACCCTATAGATTTCATCTAGGGTATAACGATCGGAAAAGTCTTCCGTGTCCTAACTTGTGATTAGATTAACTTTGCTTAAGGTACAATTAGGACCGAACTATGATACCAACTGCTTTTCAGTGAGCTGCAATCAAATTTCTAGTCAAAATTGGCTAAACGACTTAGATTAGAGCTCGAACTGCTGTAATTTCGGCAAATACTATACATACTTTTACAATTTTTTTTGTTAAAATCCAGTCAATGGGGAATAAGAAAGTCCTTTGCCTTACAAAAGATGGGATAGAAAAAATGTTGGTATAGTGTGTGTGTTATTTAGTTCCGGGCCCCAATGAAAAAAACCAAGTCATCGAACTTGGGAGGCGGAGGTTGGGGTGGTCAACGCAGTCCACCATCGCGGATTGAAACTACACAAAATAGTATTTTTATTAAATAATTCCTCAACGATCGATCCAACCACAAAAATATATATAATTATAAACTTGAGGAAGATCAAGTTCCATACATTTTTTTATAAATACTTGTCTTGTTAGTTTGATGTATAAAAAGTTACATCGGCAGAAACGTCAACATTCTTCCAAGCTGGAATGCGCAAGGACGACATCTTCCTTACATCCTGTTGTCACAACACTATCAGAAGGCCTAGAGCTAGGAAATAACAAAATCAATGCTTTGGATGGGAGGTATCATTTACATACAATTTTATGGCATCGTCATGATTCCTTCGGGTGAATTTGTCAGAAGTACGTTCAATATGTACGAAATGACTACGATTCAAATATTGTCGTTGTTTCCGATGAATGTCCATCGGATGGTGACAAGAAAAATACGAAGAGCGCAGAAATACTTTGCCGAACGAAGAAGCAGATGTCTCGGGAAGTTTTTTTCGAGGTAATCTTTTTAAGTTTTGCAAGAATGATTTTTGTATAGCTGTTAGTGTACTGTTAAGCATACTGAAGAGGATACTGAAGTCTTGATTGTCAACACAGCGATTTCCTTCCGTTCTTCATTCGACACTGTTTTTATCGTATTTGTAGATAGTTTGAAAGTGAAAGAAACAGCCGAAAAAATGCTGTTTTATATCTGGTTATCCGCTGTGACACGACATCATCACACTTCAACCAAAGAAAAAGAATTTTTTGTTCGCTTGTCCAAAAAAACAAAGGACTCAATGCCGGCTGGGGCTGGAAGCTTCTTATAAATGAGCTCACACCAGTACATATATCAGAAAAATCTGCCCCAGATAGCAATTACAAACGGGATGTGGTAGAGGATATAGCTGCTGGAAAGGTGGGTTGAAGTGCTATATTGTATGCGAATTCTGCAATGGCGAATCATGCGAGAATGCACAAGAGGTCATCATCGAGAGCAACGCCAAAGAAGAGGCAATGACATGAATGGAAGCTCAGATCCTCAGTGCGAAAACTGGGGTAGAGGATAACACTAACGAAGACGATTATGAGGGCATCAACAGACCAAAGACCATTAAAAATAAATAAATAATAGAACCACACTCCTGGACATAAATTACGGAACACGAGCCGCACTCAATGACAAAAATAAGAGCCTCTGCGGATTAAGCCTACTGAGGATATCATAATTAAAATACGTTCGCGCTTTCGCTGCTGTAAATTGTTACACATCAAACTTATAAAAAAAAATGTAGGGAATTTCGCCTTCTCCAAATAAAATTGACAATTGACAATTTTGTCATAGGATCAACCGTTGAAGAGTTATTTTGAAAAAAACCATTTGAATTTTTAATCCATGATGGCGGACCACGCTGCCTCATGCCCCTTAAAGTCGAAAGCTTGGATTTTTCATCGGGGCCCGGAACTAAATAACACACATACATCAAAATCGTTTCTACCCTACCTTTTGTAGGGCAAAAAGCCCTATTGACTGTACTAATAGCCATATAAACATGTAACTGTTTCTGATAAAAGAAAAAGCAGATAAAACTAAGTTTTACAAAGTTAGGCGAAAAGTTTGATTTCGGCCACCTTTGGTATTCGTAATAGGTACCTATTTTGCGACTGCGGCGTTGAAGTTAAGTGAAGTCAAAATGCGGTGGCAGTCGACTGGGAAGTTATTTATGACATCCTTTAACCTTTTTGTGCTGACTGATCATTGTGGGTTGTAATTTGAGCACCGTGTGGAGTCGGATTGGAATGAAATGACCATAAGCCAAAATCGCATATGTATGTACCTAAAACATAAACACTCATTTGAATTCGATTATTAATTATATTTATTTGACTATAACTCAAATTGGAATTTGAATGTATGAATTGATGTAGTGCCCAATGTTCTACAGCAACTAGCATGAAATGTAATTTTTGAGCATGCTGGTAAAATACATTGCTTGGGAAAAATTAATTGCAGGAAATAAGTAAATACAATCATTATACGGAAACATGGTGCAAATGCATCAAAGGGTATTCCCGGGTACTTTTATTTCCATTTTTCTTAAATAATTGAAAGTGGTAGTAATTCAAAATAGTGCCCATTATGGAAATTTAAAGATAGATATACTAAAACTCTTCTAATCTTGCTTATAATTTGGCCAATTTACATTTAGATAAGTCCCATGAACAATCAGACACATTCAGTATTTTTACATGCAATTCAGCTTTGTACATTTCATAAATGATTTCCGTTTAGCAGGTTAAAAGCTGCAACCATTGTGAACATTCTTAAAACTCTCTCCATAGCTCTCACTTTCTATTCCTCTTACACTTTTTATTGTATTTTTATTATCTATCATATCAATGATTTATTATAGTCTATAACTCCTTTAACACTATTTAGTTGAGCAGTAAAACTATCTAAGCCAGAATTAATTTTGATTTCAGGGTGATTACCATCAATTACCGCGAGACACAACACGTTATTTCGAGAGTGAACTGGCAGTCAAAACAAACCGTAAAATGTCACATGAAGCAAAGTCATAACCGACACTCGTAAAATCATAAACGACCTTCGCCCCTAGTTCGTGGCTGGCTTGCTGGTTGGTTGGACGGTTATCCATATTCCATGGCGCTAAGTCGTAAAGCTCCAGCATCTCTCAGTACATGAACAAGTGGTAATCATCAGACAACATATCTTCCCCAATTGAATGAAGCTCCAACAGAACCAGCATCAGAACGGAACGCAACACGACAGCATGGAATCCCAGGAGCTGAGTTGGCTCGTACCACTACTGATGTCAGAGGAGAACAATCTGCGCTAAAATGAAAGCTATCAACTAACAAATATCACCAGTAATAGTTAGCTGGGCCACTTTTATGGCGCTTACATATTCATCTGACGAGACGACGACCACCACGATGATTTTACGTTTGTGCCATTACATTGAGTGTAAATGTTTGTAGTAAAACTATGTTTGTCGAAAAAATCATAAAATGTGTGTTTCATTCAAACAGAAAACACATGTGAAAACTAAAAAGGGTTGCGTTCAATTACATATACCTACCTATTTTGTATACTTATTGCTTTCACACTTGCAGGAGAACGCTTTTCAGAATAATTGGCCGTGGCGGATCGGTTTATGGTTTTGAAAGCCAATTAATATGAGAAAATTTTATTTCAGTACAGCTATTTGTTGAGTGTAAAGCATTATGATGGTATTTTGTGTATGATTGCGTCTCTTAGAAAGCTTTTATTAATTAGGAAACTTGTTTAATTGATCTTTAGATACTTTAGATGCAATTCGAATGGAAAATAATTCTCCTCTTGATAAAAGGTCCAAATGATTTAAGTATCAACTGTTTTCAAATTTTACAACTGCTTACACTATTATAAATAAATAAAAAACACTCGAACTTTTAACTCCTGTAACTTCATAAAATACGCAAATAAACCGAATAGAGACTATAATATCATAAACTGGCTTATTTTACTTGTAACTCTATCAGTTATCTATTGCTTGAAAAAGCTTACAGCAGCAGCTAATTGTGATAGATATTTGCTTCATTCAATTTTTATACATAAATTATCATCTTATGCTATGTAAGTTCTTGCAACCTCAGGACACCCAACAACATTGCACTTGCACTTTATTTAAATAATACTTCTAGCAGATTTGTCGTGGCTTCTTAAGTGGGCGATTTTGGATCCAGTTTTGCATCATTAGTTTTAGGGTGTTGTTTGAGATACCGCAAAATGTTTCCGGTTTTATGAGGGGCATGGGTGCTCCCCATTTGGCCAGTACGTCTGCGTTATCATTCCTATCAATTTCTTAATGTCCTGGCACCCAATGAAGTGTTAGGTGATTCTTTGTGCCAAAGTTTGTTAATGCTTGAATATGTACATTTCTACATTAACTTCGTCTTAACCTCAAGTGATGAGATGGATGTCAATGCCGCTTGGCTATCTGTATAGACATGCATCTTCCTGTCAGTGTAGAATCAGCCAGTGACGAATCCAGGGGGGGGGGGGTTCATGGGGTCATGAACCCTCCCCAAAAATTAAAGTAAAAATTATTTAATTAATTGAGTTATTTGAAAAATAAATTTTTTATTTTATATTTTTTACCCAATTATACAATTCAACGTCAAAAATTTATACAAAATATTTTTATTGCAAAACTTAAACAAATAAAAATTTATTTCAATGAATATTATTGTATGCATGTGATGTATATGTATAGGATTTTCTCAGAATTTAAGTTTGGGACCCCAAATTTGGGTGATCCAAAACCCTCAAGAAACACTTCTTAAGTCACGAAACAGACTCCCTAACTTAGACTCAACTCCCAACATTCTAAAATATTTGCAGCATTCTTATGTAAAAATACTAACATGCATAGCAAGAACTGAATACATCCATAGAAATACACTACAGAAAAAGGGATCACTTCTGTATAGCGTTCTCTTCCGGTCCAAGCACCTAGTACCAACTGAGAGAGAACTGTAAACAACAAATAAAAGTGGGTTCGTCGAAATAAATGATTTTTAATTAATTATTTGGTTCAATTAATAATAAAAAGTGTTTTACCAAAGGCATTATATTCATAGATACTCAAGAGAAATTCTAAAGGTTTTATTCAAATCACTTTTCAACTTCCCGCCAATGGTTTTTCAATGTTGGCACCGACGTAAGAACTATGTTTTACACAAAACATTGTACCCGCATGAAATAGCATATAGAGCAGGCCCTACTATATATACCACTGTGTAAAATTGAGAAAAGTTTGGTTGAATGACTCCTGCAGTTTCCACCTTAAACTACTATTCGATTAAAAAATGACATTTATAAAAAAAAAGTATACTAAAAAATGACCATCATCCACACGGCGGAAACCTTCCTAGTTCACTACAGTACTGCAGTGGTTAAATTTTTTTTTGCTCAATTATTTCATTTGAAAGATGATCCTTCCCACACCCCCTCCTATTTTCAATGCTTGGTCCGCCACTGGGAGCAGTGAGGTTGTCGTATGCCATAGACTTCTGCCTGGAATATCGAAGCTTTAACAAATATAAGCTCTCGGCTTTACACTGTATATTCCTGCTCCTTCTTTCTCGGTTTTGGAACCGTTGGTGTACCAGATTAGAGCTTCATTTTCTAAATTTTTGTCTATTTGCACCCAATTTGTTATCCTTATTTTGAGAGGCAGACAGCAGTTGTGTTTATCTAATATCTTTCTCAGTAATGTAATTTAAAGAGTTAAAAGTCTACAAGTTTACCTAAAGTTAATGGCTGGAATAGAATGCAGCGCAGCCATCCCGCTGAACTGCGGTGATGAATTGTCAAAATCCCAGCCACCAATATGCTGAACAGAATGGCCATTTATGACTGCGACAAGATGAAATTTCAACGTGTTATGTTAAATGCATTAATTAATAATTAATTGAGATCAAAAAATTAATTTGTTTAAACTTTTTTACTTCCATAATTAAATTTCGAAACTAATAATGTTCTGCATACAAAATTTTAAAACAAACAGTAGATATATTAATCAGCCGTCAAATGTTCATTGCGCTCACTTCATGGCATTGCCTTGCAACTTAGTCCTGCGTAATATTTAGTTACTTTGGCTACGTGGTGGCTCGTTGCATTCTGCTCCGGGGGTTAAAAATAAATTGGGTGTGGAATGTTTGATTGAAGAACCATTCCAGATTAAAGCTAGCTGTAACGACAACTACACATATGCACAGCCACAGGGTGATTCGCATTAACATTGTGTAATTATCCTAAAATTTGTTTCGTATATATAGTACACTTTAATCCACAAAATGACACCGGAAAATAGATAAGTCTAAAAAATATTTTTATTATATTTGAATATATTTGTGCTCTAAAATCAAATAAAAAAAACTATAAGAATTATCTGTATCAAAAACAATCCCATCATATTCGTCAAATTTCCTTGAAATGCGTACTTTGTATATATGTAAATAGATGTGAGATGTAAATTATTATTATATTTTCATTGCACTATTTTTAAACTAAAAGCCCTCAATAGACGAAAGAAAGACTGTTTGTATCAGGATATATAGGACGCATGTCTTAGTACTTCTGCGATAACTAAAAAGTAATAATATCAAAGATACCAATGGACTGGGATATGAACATAACCATAGGTTGAATTACAGTGAAGGCAGGCATCACAGGGTCCATTAACAACTATATAAAGTAAGTGTATGTCACGAAGATACGTCTCCGCATTATTTGCCAGTTTTCCTGCACATCACAAAAGGAATATAATAAGTAATACGACGAAAATTGAGTCTCACAAAAGAAAATTGGAAGAAAGTGCATATTATCGAAATTATAAAATTTGTTATACCTTTCAAATACGATTATTTTCCAGCTGTCTAATGGTGAAGCTGAGAACCCTTGGCCTGCAGTGACCATTATTTCAATCTCTGGAGACCAAGAGACCCATGTATACACTTGGAGGCGGAAAAAATCTCTTAAGAGACCAAACCGCTAGAGGCTTATCTTTCTCCGGTCTCTAGTCATGTATGTATATCAAACCAAATAGGTCTCCAATTTCGGTCTGCGACTTTTGCTAATTTTTCGACCAGAGGTCTCCGCATTCTACTCTACCAGTTAACCCTTTGAAGACGACGGCGTGGTGGGCGTTTCCTTAAGATTATTTATGGCCAGAATTAACATATATCAAATAAATGAGCAAATATCTACATGTCTATATGTCCCAATAGGTTTTTCAAAAGTTGGAATTTCATAACGAGGAGGAAAATGTCGGTTTACTGTACTCCGCTTAGGAAACTCAGTTGAGTTCAGTCATTGCTCTAGATATTGTGGAAACGTCCTCTGAATTATCCTCTAAGAGTCCCTCCAGCCTAACAAGTTCTTCCTTCTCTGCGTCACTTTCATCCAATTCGTCGCTGGGAGTATATGTGGATTGTGAAGACGCAAAATCCTCATCTTTTGCCAAAGATTCCTCCAACCGCTGTTTCACACGTCTAATGTTCTTTGCATATGATATTTTTGCATGATTTCTGTGCAAATGGAAATTATTGTGCATACAGGGACAAAAGAAAAGGTTGAGATATGATAGAGCAAAAAGTACTGTTGGGATTTGGATGAGATATGAGTGGTTAAGAAGATATGTTCAAGATATGTTCAGAATGTGGATTACACTGCAGGTACGTCTGTGTAGTCCTGGGTACACGAATCGTCTACTTCAGACACACCGGTATATGTATCCAATTTGCGCTACTGGGGCGTCTGGTTGCTCTCACGTCTAGCTGTAAATGCCGTGTAGATGCTTAGGTTACGTCGAAAGGACTTCTCAGGATCGTCACACAGGGATACGATCTCTTGAACCTGTATGAAATTCCTTGAAAGAAAAGTCGAACTTCCTTCGGGATTACTACGCAAGAAAACAATTAAAAACGTTATAATTACTTCTTTAATTAGCAAGAACACAATACGGTTATTTTAAATATACATTAACTCGTAATAGAGCTGAGAGAACAAGAATTAAAATAATTTTTATTTTCCTTTTTTTTAAATTAAAAACCGGAGATATGCTTTTAGAAGAAAAGCTGAAAAACAAATCAGAATTTTATCTTCTTTTGTTTTTCTTTACAATTTTTTCCTTTTTAAAATAATACAATGCCTACTAACTAAAGGTGTCTCGAAAAAGCTCTGAGTATTTTCGAAACTTAGTTTTATAGCCTTCCAAATGTTTTGACAAAAAACTGAGGTGCCGAGCGCATCCGACTCTAGCGGAATGCCAGGCCAGCCACCACAACGGCAGTAATCTCCACAACACTCCCCTAAGATTTCAGCGATAAAGAAAACGACTTGGTGTGGTAGCACCGTTTTACATGTGGCAGAAACTGAACGCGTCGCGGAGATTGTCTTGATGGGAGCATTGTCCCATTATCAGTTGCCGTATATGCATCATTGTTGGTGTAATTACTGGAGTCTACCAATAATGGAGGAGAATAGTTTTCATTTCCATTGCTTGAATTTACCATCGGGCTTCCGGAAGGTGGTTGAACGATTGCTTGATCAGCTTGTGTATTCGGTACTTGGGTTGCCATTGGTGTGTAGTTGCGACTAACATCCTGACTGTGGTCTTCACTATCCTTGTAATAAGGTTTTAGTCTATTGGTGAAAACGTTGACTTCCTTGTTTTTATTTTTGAGAGCGTAGAAGTGCTCTTTTCTCTTAATTATTTCGTATGGGCCAGTGTAAAGGGGCTGGAGCGAAGCTCGAATCCTATCTGTTCTTACAAAGACGTGTGGACATTTATTTAGATCTTTAAAAGTAAAAGTTGATTGATTTGAATGGTTTGAAGCTGGAACCGGTCTAATATCGACGAGTGACTCGCGGAGTTTATTTACGAAATCATTTGGCAGGCACAACTGGGAATTTTGGAGGAAATCCCCTGGCAGTCGTAAGTTTTCGCCATAAACCATTTCTGCTGGACTAGCGAGGAATTCTTCCCTGAAGACTGTCCTAAGACCTAATAAAACAAAAGGTAGAATTTTAGACGATGATTTCTCTTGGTGTGCCATTATTGCTGCCTTGAGAGTTCTATGCCATCGCTCTAAGAAACCGTTTGCCTGTGGGTGGTAAGCAGTGGTACGATTACGCTCAAAGCCTAGTAATTTGCAAAATTCCGTGAAAAGAGCGGACTCGTATTGCGCACCTTGATCAGAGACAATTGTCTTGGGAACCCCAAAACGGGATATCCAATTCTGACAGAGTGCCTCAGCTATCGTTTCAGTGTCGATGCCTGATAGTGGAATTGCCTCCGGCCAACGTGTAAAACGATAAACGATAGTGAGGCAGTATGTGAAAACTTGCGAAGGGGGTGAAGGACCGACGATGTCAGCACGTATCTCTTGAAATCGAGCAGAATAAGGAGGGAATGTGCCGAGAGGTTTCTTAACATGCCGTGTTATCTTGCACTGCTGACATGGCAGACAAGAACGTGCCCAAGAATTGCTATCCTTGTTCATCGAAGGCCAAAAGTACTTCGAGGTAATTAAACTGTTGGTAGCGCGGATACCTGGATGCGCTAAATTGTGGACCGCATTGAAAATGTGCTTTCTAAATGGAACTGGGATAAAGGGTCTAACACCGACTGCTGAAAATTCACAGTAAATTTAAATTTATTTTCACCGAAAATAGGGAACTTTTCAAATTTTTACTGCGAATTTTGAACTCGCTATCCGCGACTTGAGCATCAGCGATGGCACCAAAACTTACTATGCTGGGGATATGAATTTCCTCAAGCCTTGAAAGTGTATCCACGACCAAATTATCCTGCCCCGATACATGCCTAATATCTGTCGAAAATTGCCCAATAAAATCTAGGTATCGTAACTGTCTAGGAGAAGCCTTTTCGGGCTTTTGTCTAAAGGCGAATGTTAGTGGTTTATGATCTGTGAAAAGGGTGGAAGGACGATCTTCTAGAATGAAACGGAAGCATTTAACGCCCTTATAAGCTGCTAACAGCTCTCGGTCATACGCGCTGTACTTGGTCTGAGCACCGTTTAGTTTAACTGAAAAGAATGGTTGCCAAAGATCGTTGACTCGTTGCTGAAGGACAACCCCGAGGGCCGTGTTGGGCGCGTCTACCCATAGCGCGAGCTCCGCGTTAGCTTTAGGGAAGGCAAGAAGAGTAACCTCAGACAGTTGCTTTTTAATTGACTCGAGAGCCTTGATAGCCTCTTCTGTCCAATTAATTTTGCGCTTGCCATCTTTTTCGAGTCCTTTTAAAAAAACGTTTAAAAGCAATTGATGATGTGCTGCGTGGGGTAAAAATCGACGATAATAATTTAACATCCCCAGGAAACGACGAAGATCCCTTACTGTAATCGGGAGTTTGGAACGGTTGATAGCTACCACTCGATCGGATGGAGGTCTGACACCGTCAGGAGTAATTAGATGACCTAAGAATGTAACTTCCTGTAATAAGAATTTACACTTGCTGACGTTAATAATTAGCCCGTGTTCTCTGGGCCGCGATAAATCTTCCTCCAAATGACTGAGATGTTCTGATTCCGATTTGGACGCAATCAGTATATCATCGAGATAAACGAAACAAAATTTGAATTTTTGTAAAATTGTATTAACAAACCTTTGTAAGGTTTGAGATGCAATGCAGAGTCCAAACGTCATACGAGTGAACTCGAAGAGTCCAAAGGTGCACAGATCGCTGTCTTAGGAATATCTCCGGGTTGAATCGGGATTTGGTGATACGCTTTGGTGAGGTCTAAAGTCGAAAAATAGATGTAGTCTTGTAAGTTATACACAAAATCATTTATTTGCGGAATAGGATACCGGTCTGGGATTGTACATGAATTTAGCCTACGGTAGTCACCACAGGGTCTCCATTCACCTGTTTTCTTTCTAACTAGGTGTAAAGGAGAGGACCAACAACTATCACATGGTCGGCAAATGCCTTGAGATATTAAAAACTCAAATTACTTTTTTGCAGCTGCCAGCTTATCAGGTGGAAGCCTTCGGACTTTTGCTGCGATTGGCGGACCTTTTGTAAGGATGTGGTGCTTGACTGAGTGCTTAACTGGATCAACAAAGCTAGTTTCTACTGTGATATCCTTGTATCTGTGTAGAAGATTCTGAATAACAGGTTTTACAGCCGGGTTGAGTAGTACTGCAAGCGCCGTTGATTGGCCGAAAACTCGCCTTCCTGCAGATCTCAATGTCGCTAACGGGTCACGACATGTCGATTAGTGCCTTTCGTTTGATGTCGACAAGTAGTCCGAAGTGATTTAAAAAATCTGCGCCCAAAATTGGTTTTGAGATATCAGCAATTATAAATTCCCAAGTAAAAATGCATCTAAGTCCAAGGTCTAGAAATAGAAACCTTTGACCGAAGGTATTAGTTATTGACGAATTGGCTGCGACGAGACGTAGGTCGACTTTATTACGGCGATCCAGTGAAGTAGCTGTTATGACTGAAACGTTAGCGCCCGTGTCCACCAAAAAGATTTTACTAGTTGACCTATCTGGGATATACAGTCGACTATTGGCTATGCCGGTTCCACCTGTCGTGAAAGGCGGAGGGCAGATTAGTTTAACGAATTTGAATGCATAGATGGGCCATATTGGAACGACGATTACGGTCTTGGAAAGAACAGGGAGGAAAACACTTCTTTTCTTTATTATTAAATGTAAAATGGTACCAACATAATTCCCTGCTACCACTAGCAGAAGCGTTACGAGGTACTGACCTATTGCCGTTTCTAGACCTTCTCCTAGAAGAACTGGGTCGTGAAGTCTCTTGGTGTGTAGTCAACATACGCTCCATCAGTCTTTCCAAGTTGTCAAGCCTGGATGTCACTTGGCTAATCATTTCGCCCTGTGCATTGGAAAAGGTGATCGGCGCGATCGAATAAACTTCAGGTCGGATGTTGACTTCCGCTATCTGATCAGCACATTTAGTAAGGTCATCCGAGGATCCTGGATTGCATGCAAAAATTGCTTGCATATTAGCTGGTAACCGTTGGAGCCACAACGATTTCAGCACTGCGTCGCTAAGCTGGTTTGAATTAAGGCTGCGTATCTGTTGAAGTAGTTGGGAAGGCTGATAATCTCCAAGCGTCATTTCGATCAGTAGCTGCTTCAACTTCTGGTTCTCCGTGCCTGACATTCTAGCCGTCAATGACTCCTTCAGCACCTGATAAGCATTGGTATTCGGTGGATAGCAAACCACGTCACTGACTTTTCGTACAATGCTCTCATCCAAAGCACTGATTGTGTGGTAAAACATCGTAGTATCGTGGTTAATGCCAGCCAACCTGAACTGAGCTTCGAGCTGGGCGAACCACATTCCCGGAGAATTTTTACAAAAAGGAACCGCTTTCACCGAAACTGCACCGAGCATGGCAGGCTGTAGAGCGCCTGACGATATGCCCCGCGTCGAAACAACCGAAGACACTCCACTGGCAGCACTGTTCGACAAAGCACCCGACACCTCACTCGCGGCCGACTCGTTATTAAGGGCCTTGACGAACGCAGGCCGCGAATACTTAACCACCAAAAGAATCAAGCCTTCCCGAAAATAATCAGAGAATCCTCGAGGCTTACACAAAAGTTTATTCTACTCAATAATGAGGTAAACCAAGAATAGCACTTAGGAAAATAACTATGATGTATGACTGGATAAGTAGGTTAAAAGTGTAAATATAAAATTGGCAATAGAAGAAATATAATTATATATGTTTACAACTTATTCTAGGATAAAATTTTTAAATAAATAAAAAAAAACTAAAACGATGACTTATCTGGGGGGCTCTTGAAGGGTGGAAATACATGTAACCTTCAGGCAGTCCCGCCAGGCTGATGATAAATTTGGTTAAAACTTCAGTTTTCTTCTGGCTACTTTTCGTTCTGGGCGTAGAACTTCTTTCTTCGAACTTGTACACGACTAGAGTTGAATTGAGGTCCGACTGCTTCGGTCTGTTGTTTCAGACTAGAGTTGATTTGAGGTCCGATTGCTTCGGTCTGTTGTTTCAGATTAAATTTGATTTGAGGTCCGATTGCTTCGGTCTGCTGTTTCAGACTAGAGTTGATTTGAGGTCCGTTTGCTTCGGTCTGTTGTTTCTTTCACCACAAAGATCACGTCGGGGTCACCAGTCTTGGATGAGATATGAGTGGTTAAGAAGATATGTTCACCATATGTTCAGAATGTGGATTACACTGCAGGTACATAAATAGTTCTCCCAACAGATTTTTTTGAAACTTCTTGGAACGTCTTATCCCATTAGTCCTCAAAGGGTTAACTGTGCAGTGAGTTTGACAAAGTTTTTTCTTATTTTTATTAAATTTATTATTTAGTCATTCCATGCAAAATAAAGCAAAATTTGCACTTTCCCAACGTTCTTCTTTTGCTGAAAGTGAAATTTTTTGTCCTGCGATGGATATTGCATAAATTAAAGGATCTTGAAATCCTTAAAATGTTGCTGAGTTATATTAAAAATATCATAACTTTAGATCTGATTATCACAGAGACATCGTATTTAGATTATTTTAAGGAAAATCATATAAAATTTTCCTTTTATCAGAAAAAGAAAATTAAGGATAATAAAAATATCCTTTATCTCAAAATGCATCATTTAATTTTTCTATATTTTTAAATAAACATACTTATAATGTTGTTAGTAAATTGTTTAAACCTGAAGTTGGAATAATAGTGAGATTAAGGAAGACAATATTTTTCGTCAATAAAGGCCTGGTTTCTTTTTGAAAAAAAGCATACAAATTTGTTGTGTTATCCTTTACCCCATAAAACTGTTACGCTTTTCACTTTTCGTATAACATAAAAATTTTAATAAAATCTCTTTTTGACAAATAAGAAAGACAAATTTCGTGTATACATTTCGGAGACGTATCTCTAAGGACTTTTTTCTTATGGTCCAAAGACAAAAGACTCTTGCCAATAAAGATTTTGGAGATTTTAGTCTTCGTAAACCAGAGACTAGAGACCAAAGGTCCCTCACCATGCATCTTTACCTTTAATATTCATATTTACACTTTATTTGATTACGATGATTTATTACCGGGTATAATTTTATTCTTCTTCAAAAAGGCAATTTTTTGGATTCCTTGGACACAACAGCAAAAGCGAAAAATTCTTATATTTGATTTTATCACACAACCCATTTAATTTTTAATTTTAGGTGGAAAGCTTCAAGTTTGGGTTTGACTCATTAGCAGGTCTCAAATAGCGAAATTCAGTGAGTCTAAAGAACAAATGAAAGGTAGAAGAATGAAACGAAATAAAAAATCGAAAAATATTGAGAAAAATATAAATAAAATTTTATATAAAAACTCAGATTAATTCGAAGCGAATCGAGCTTGTATTATTTTTGTTTCATTTTTCAGCCCAGAGTGGGCTGTAAAAAGGAAAAAAAAGATGAAAAATAAGCATTTCGTATCGGCAGAAACCTTATACTCTTTAGAAGGGCTTCATTTCTGCCTGCCGTAGACGCTTGAAAAAGATAAAACTTATCCCACCTCATATAAACTCAGAAAAAAAATGAATTATCTGAGCCAACTCTCCCATATCTCACCTAGGAGACCTGCTGATGAGTCAAACCAAAACTTGAAGCTTTCCACAAAAAATTAAATATTAAATAGGTTTTGTGATGAAGTAACAAATAAAAATTTTTACTCTTTATTGTCTCTAATATTTAAATGTCGAAACAATCCATCTCATTAACTGAAATAGGTTATGTAAACAAATTTCTCCTGCATCTTTTGCCAAAAACTCTCGCCCTTATAATTTTTTTGTGCTCGCATAACACGTCGCCTACACTACACACTACACGTCGACTTTATTAATCGCTGTAAGTTTGGTAAATCAAATCTAGAGACTATATTCTGTGGTTTGGAGACAATTGTTTGTTATATTACAGGACAGCGGAGGCTGCTTTCGCGAATCTTATATATTGTTGTTTTCTTAGTACACATAATACATACAGGGTGTCCCGTATCTGGTCTGGCACCGGAAGGTTACGGATAGGTCATGCTTAGACAAACAAAAAATTGTATGGGTGGGGGAGGGGAAATCGTAACGGTTTCCGAGAAAACGGGTCTTTAAAATATTTGGGTATTTTTTTATAGATCACCCTGTAACTTCTGAATGTTTCACCCTGTGATGATGATTTAAACTTTGGTAGATAGATAATCGTTGGACCTTTCCAATGGTCTACACATTTTTTCACCAGTCCATTTCGTTTTGAAGTTATGCCTCAACAAATTTAAGATTTTGGAATTTTTACTCGTTGTTTTTTATTTAACTACTATTTTTATCAAAAAACACGTGATCAATAAAAATTTTTCATATTAGATTTAAGAAGCCCAAAACCCTAGCTTTAAAATGACTTACCACACTCTGTACCAAAAATGTAGCCCTTTTTCCGTTTTTTGCACTTTTTCTTAAGCATATACAGCGAAAATGGGTGAAAAAATTCAATAAGTGCCGGAAAGTAGGCAATTATCTTTCGGAAATGACCTTTTTAGCTATTTTCGCTGGAAATGCTTAAGAAAAAGTGCAAAAAACGCAGAAAGGGTTACATTTTCGGTACAGAGTGTTATAGGTCATTTTACAGCTAAGCTTTTGGGCTTTTCAAATTCAATATGAAAAATTGATATTGATGACGTGCTTTATGATAAAAATAGTAGTTAAATGAAAAAAACGATTAATAATTCCAAAATTTTAACTTTGCTGAGCCATAACTCTTCAAAACGGAAAGGGTGAGGGAAAAAAAACACCATTGGAAAGGTCCAACGATTGTCTATCTACCAAAATTTAAATCATCATCATAAGGTATAACGTTCAAAAGTTAATGGGTGATCTATAAAACCATACCCAAATATCTTAAAGTCTCGTTATCTCGGAAACCGTTACGATTTCCTCCCCCACACCCATACAATTTTTTGTTTGTACAAGCATAACCTATCCGTAGCCTTCGGGTGCCAGACCACATACCGGACACCCTGGTATCTAAAGATATAATTCGCACGTAATTTATTAATCCCTGGAAAAAATTTCCTTTTTCTTCCTTAATGTTTCTACCGCGTTTATTATTATTCATCACAATGTCAAATTTAGTTATGCTAAGAACTTGGAGACAAAAAATGCCGAAAGGAAATTGAACTTAGCAAAAGGCTTCTTATTCTCATTATGGGTTCTCATGATAAAATTCACTTACTTACACCTTGTCATATGTTGGCGTAAACTGCATTATGTACATTCTATGAGGGCTTTAGACTTGGAAAAATCAGCGAGATGGGCAGTATAGTTGACGGAACTAGAAATTGTTGCAGCAATGGAAATATTAAGACAAGACTCATCGCTAGTTTTTGCAAGCAGTAAAAGGGCGAAGAGATTCTTCAATTACGAACCACTTGTCACGTGAATAATTCATTCTCTTCAAATTCGGGGTGAGTAGGCAACATTGCAGAAAATCTGGCAATACTGATCGGAGAGACGCGACTCGCAAGGTCACCCGATAAAAAGAAGTTCAGTTGCGAACGAGATTTCGCGTTATGTAAATCGCTAGTTTTAAATTCCTAGTTTGTAAATTTGTAAGTATATGTATGTGTAAAATCAATGGAATAGAGTTTTGCTTTTTAATTATATTTCTTTTATTTTTGATTTGTATACAAAACTGGCTTCGAATGTATGCACAAATCCAACCAAAATAAACTCCTTGAACATATTTCAAATAATTTTTACAACTTCTTAATGAAATTTTTATGTCTTCTAAAATGCTTCTGTGTCCATCAAGTGCAATCTTGAGGTTTAATGGCCGATTAAATGTAGTAAACCTATGCTTAGACACGGCATCCTGGTATCCGGCATTAATCGTGGCTAGATATTCATTTCATATAAAGTGATTTAACTGTTTCACATCCTCACATTTCCGTGTTCTATACGACTGCGATTATCCACCGAGAAGTGTGTACTATTTGTTTATTCCCTGAAAATTGGTTTTTTATTAGGTGCCCCCAGTACTCGAACTGGTTATGCCGCACGTGGAGGAAGGCCATAATCATGGCCGTAAAATATTTTTAATACGTTGTCAAATGAAGCTTAAGTGAAGCCGAGCGAAAGGGTTTAATATCTAGCAAATGACAACAGGGTCAGAGCCAAAAAACTGTGGTCACGATTTCGTAGAGACTATAATGGTAGATGACTACTACTCACATACACGCGAGTACTTTGTACGTAAAAAAAAAATAAAAAAATAAAATAAAAAGGAGAGCGGCACCAGAGCTAAAAATTGTGTTCAATCAGCTAATTAGTATGACATGATATGATATACAAAATTAAGTCTTTAAATTATATTTTAACGACAGTTTAATTAGCGTCATAAATTACAGTGGCGAATTGATTTGTTTACAGAATGTCAACTGTTTGCCCGGACTCGCTCAGTGCAGTGCTTTTTAAGTGCGGCAATTGGAAATATTTGTAAAGCGACCATGATAATCTCGGCGTATGGAGTTTATTAGCGCACTCAGCATTTTTAGCGTATTTTCTGGAATTTAGTTACATTTTGTCGTGATAAACAGCTATCAGACGAGCGGCACAATGGATTTTTACATCGGCGAGCAGTTTGGACGTGCTAAATAAAATAATGTTGCTGCTGCTGTTGTTGATTTTTGTTTGTTTCAATTATTGTTGATTGCCAATAGCTGTGAACATGGACTGCAAGGACTGAAAAAATGGCATAAAATCAATGAATGCTCGAAGATTTATTTATGTGTACCGTGCGCCCTACCGGATACTAGTGCGAGGGAGTGCTCTAATTTTAGATTATTGTTCGTTCCATTTTCATATAGTATATATATGATGTATATATGTTTCGATGTGTGTAAATTGAAGAAAATTTTCAAATTTATTGGGCGCTTTAATCTTCAGGGAGATTTAGGAGGAACATGTTGAAAGACGTAAATAGATAGAGCTGTTTTGGTATTCCTTCCTTAAAATACCTCGATTAACCGCAAATGATTATTTACTATATTAATTTCACTAGTAATTGCAGGAAGGTTAGGTATTTAAGAAAAGTTTCTCCATACTTCTGATGTTCATACATATGTATGTATGTGGAATTCTTATATCCTTTCTCAATACGCCGTGTTTCTATTGAAATTATTTTGCTTTTACTGAAAGGACCACAAAAGGCTAATACCAAAGAAAAATTAACAACAGGCAAGGACCAGCCGGAAAATTTAGTTAAGAGAAAAGACAAAAATCAAACACGAGATAAAGTAATATTGTGAAATTTTACGGTAGGGGGGTGGCTGGTACAGGGGGTGTTTAGAGGTTGAAAGTGGTTTCTTGAGATTTTCGGCGAAACTTGACCTCCTAGCGGATAATATTCTTCACAAAAGATGTAAGGTCTAAAACTTTCATCTTAGTCATTCTTCAGCATAATCACAAATTTTCCGAGAAAATGGCGGAAAACCGATTTTTCGGGCTTTCATTTTTTTCTCATAAATATAATTCAATTTACATTTAATTTTGTGAAAGTAAACCTTTTCTTTGTATACTCATGATTTTTTGGAATATGAGGAACAAGTAGTTTGGGTAATATTTACATTTTTTTTAAAAAAACAAAATTTTCTACGAAAAACTTTGTTGGTGTCTTTTTCGATCTAAATGCTCTACCTGAGCTCATTTGAACTATTGAAATGTCTACTTTAAAATGCTCTATATATGTTGAGGGTTTATTTTTCATAAAACCGCTTTAAATTGAGAAAAACCAAAAAAATGACTTTTTGAATCATGAATTTTTCAATATTTTTAATGATTTTCAATTTTTTTTCCATTATATCTGTTAATTATGGATTAAATTACACTAACAGAATTAACTTTAATGCATTATTATTAAATTTGAATGAATTTAATTAACCAGAGTGGCGTAAGCTCTCCTAAAACTATTAAATAAATATCAAATTAATATGCATATAAACGTGTTAGAAAATTTAACAAAATTGTGAGTGCGGAAATTCATATTAGAATGGTACTTGCAACAGGCATGTACTTGAAAAAGGTTCAAGCCAGCATAAATTGGTAGGGGAGGGGTGATAAGAAGGGGCGGGCCAAGAGAGTATCCGAGATTATTTTAGAATAGAACCTATTCATCTTATTGTGTGGAAGGATTTGGGATAGCGTCTTTTAAAAGACAGGGTTGTGATTGAGCATCTACTTCCACTTCGATGGGCATGAAACAAGCCGAACGTTCACATCGTAAGCAATCTGCAAACATCCCTTCATTTGAACATCAAGAAATCTTAAAGTAAAATACCATTTTCGGAAGAAATTTTTTCGAATCAAAGTAAGAAAAAAATTAATATGAACTCTCTCAGATAAACTACTATTTAATTATTAATACTGCCATTGATCTAGCAAAACACGATGATGAATCTGTTGTCGTTGTGGGTCAAAATATTGATTTACTAGTACTTCTGCATCAATCAAATTCAAATGGTCTTAGTATTTTTTTCCCACAAACCAGGCTCAGCAATGAAAAGGGTTTCATTTTATACATCTAATAGCATTCTTCACTCTTTTCCTGTTTGCGATACACTTCCGATTTTGCTGGAAAAGAAGCAAAAAACGATAGTAAAATCATTTTTGAGCAAGAAAAAATTATCAAGACAAGCTAGTATTTTTTTTAAAAATGCCGACCAAATAACCATTCCAAACAATGGATCTCAACTTATAGCTGGTATTTACAAAATTAACAAAAAATGGATATGACATAAAATCAATTAAGATTTGAGTATTACCAACTGGCAACTAAGAAGTCTACTTTCAAATTAGAAAAATTTTGCCCAACTAAAGGAGCAGCTACACAACATTCGCATAGAGTTTATTACCAATCGCAAACTTGGCTGGTTATTTGGACAACGAGTCCGATAACAAAAAAGCTATGCAAGGGGCTGAAACGAACATAGACTCGTGCCCAAATTTATCCGAAACAGTTCAGATTCAATTCCCGAAAAAAATATTCAAAAGTATTAGCTGCTGCTGTGTGCTCTGAAACACTGCTTAAACTGTACCAATTTATGCAGAAACAATATTTGTCTGAAGACGAAGCGAGTCAAAATTTGTAGAAAAAATACCAATAAATTAATTGTTCTACTTATTATGTGTTCAAATTATTTTATTAAAATATACCAAAATAGATTACTCATCATAATACTTTAATGACCAAATTATATATTGTTTATTATTATGAGTGAAATGGGTTTATTTCAAAATAAGAAAGCCGAAGCCAACTGAGTAATTACAAGTTCTCGTAATGAAATTTGGCCAAACTCGGCTTGACTTGGAATTTCAATTTTAATTATAAGACATGTGAAGTCAACTACATTTCTTTGTCATCAATTTTACCTTAATTCGAAAATAATCTTTCGATTCCTGGAAAATTATATCATGAACGAATGATAATTAATTCAATTCAATTCAGTTTCAAAACACCTTTATTGCATAACCTTAAGTGACTTCAGCCTAATACAATAAAGCTGTTCGCACCGTGCTTCGATGACATCCAGGCTCTACCAGTTGTCGCAGCCTAACTCTTAATAGAACATTGTTGTTCTCTTATTTTTATCTTTGAATCCTTATCTAATATTGAACTATTTTCTTTAGTATATTAATCTTAGTGTGTAATTCCATTTGAAAGACCAGAAAATCCGAGCAGAATGCTTAGTCTAGTATTAAATTTGGTATATAATAATTAACGTAGGTAGGTAATGTAGTAATTCATTTTTTTTCTCCCTTAAATAAATTAATAATATCTATTCAACTATCCTGTACCTTAATAACTCTTATTACTTATTATTTGTTGATATAATATATTTTAATTTGTTACTTGAAGCGTTAATACCGGATTATTTTGTATTTCCCCACAAATTAATGATAAAACAATTCTGATACTAAATTATTTTCGATATCTATTTGTAAAAATTAGTTATCCTATACCTAAGTATAATCCATATTATTTGTAGAATATTTACATTGGAGTTTTGCCTTCTGCTTAATTTTAAGGAAATTCCTTTACCTTTGCATTTTAGCTAATATAAATTCATTGCTTCCAGGGATTAATTGTGTTTAACATTGCTGTACGTTAAGGGCTAGTAGTCAAAGGGATCAGTGCCAGTGCATTCGTGTCCCCTCTGGAATATTTGAGGAGTTTCGTTGATCTTTCGTCTAGTAGTCTAAATAGTTCCTTGCTCTCGTAGAAAATGTGAGGAATAGTAAGCGGTTCGTTATCGCAAAACGAGCTCGTAAGACACGGTTACCTCCAGAAAAGGAGTTTCTTATGCCTAATCTACAATGCATGGTAAAACCACGACGTCAAAACGATATCGTTTGCTGTAGAAATATGTAAGCAATGGTAAGCTGCCAAATTAGACAGCTGTTGACCTGTCAAATGTAATTGCTTTCCCGATTTCATTGCAAAATTACATCAAAGGAAGTATTTGGACTCAATAATTTATACTATAATATAGTAAACTTAGTAAGCTGTAAACTAAGAAATTGTTTGGGAGTTTTCAAATGCATGAGTGGGAAGCAAACACAAGAATCCATGTCGTTTTACAATTCATTGTAGATTAGTCGCTAGGAAGTGCCCTAGTCTGACTCTTGCCATTTTTATCATAATTCGTCTGGAGAGATCGAGCATGATTGGAAGTTTTAAATGTCTGTGGTTCGAAGCCAGTTGCCTGCATGCCTCGAAAATCCGTCCGCTTTGAGAGATTGCAATTCTGAAGGCAGGAAAAGAAATGATGAGATCCCCGCTCGCAGCTGTACGTTTAACCAGACAGTCCAGTTTTATATTGCCTAGTTTGCCTACATGAGTAGGACACAACACTATCCAATTTTTTCAGTTTATAGCGCAGCCCTGATATTTACTGCCATAGTGCTTTTTTTAAGTTCTGTACTACTTTGATAGCCGACAGGCTGTTGGAGAATATCGCCGTGATGCACTTTAGGTTGAATGCCAAGAAGGATGTAAGTTCGGCCATATAAACACTGAACCAGTCCGGTATTTTATGATATCTATTCTCGTCTTCCTCAATAACTGCCATGGCTATTACAGAGTCTCTGCTCGAAGCATCAGTATAAACAAAACTGTGTGTAATTTGGATTTGGTCTCGGTATGAAGTCGTCTCTTACTGACATTGTTCAGGTCTTCATATTGTCGTTCTTTGCTTATTGTTTTATTAGTTTTGATCGTTCAAGTTGACAGAAGCGGTACTGGGTTGAGGTAATTCGGGTCGGGGGGAATTATTGTGAGGAATTTGGAGGCATCTTCCATAGACCTGCGTAGGGCAGATCTGGTGCGTGTAGCGCAGTTGGTGAACAGGATGTCCACAGTCAGGTCGTGAAGGGTAGGTGGGGGTTGTGGAGGGTGTTTAGGAAAAGACTGGCCGTTAGCTAGTCTCTTCTAAGTAGAAAGAAGAGAAAGCCATCTTCAATGTAAAGTCTGATGAAACGTTGATTGCCTCTATAATTTGTTGTAATTTTTCTTGGTGGAGGTTCCGCTTATGATGATCACGTGGTCATTCCTGCCTACGATCAACTATCCGATAATTTGGTTATCTGTTTGTAGCGGACTACTGCGTTTTTCCTGCAAATAACCCTGAGAAGATTGTTGCGTCGTTTTGTATCTTCAACCAACATATTAAAATGATAACTCTAGTTTAGACCTAAGATCCTGAGATCATTCTGTAGAAGGATGGAAGCTGTATTGAAGGGCAGTTGGATATCTCTGCAAATCGGTCTTCTGTAGTCATGCAAGGCTTCTAGTTTGTTCATGGGAATCTCAATACCATTAAATAAGGTTTTAAAAAAGAAGAGAAAGAAGAAGAAAGCATTTCGTATTGGCAAAAACTCTATTATCATAAGTAGGGCTGAGTTTCTGCCTGCCGTAGACGTTGAAGGAAAGACCAAGCATATATGCACATATGCACTCAGTATAAAAATTGATTATTATCTGTATGAGCCCACAATAGGCTGAAAATTTCTGTCTTTCTTTTTTATTTGATTTCAACTAACTACGGATCATTAATTTTGTCTACGATATAAGCAGTTCATTTATGTTACTTGCTGCTGATCGAATTCTCAGCTTTTCTGTAGGAAGTTCATATAGATCTTCACATATTTTTTGTACAAAGAACAGTGAAGGTGGGGCTCATAAACTTTTCTAATTTTAGCACCTGCTAGATGCCTCTATGTGATCCCACAGAAAGTTTGGGTCTCGAAAATGTTTATGTTTTCGGTCGTGTTAAATTGGCCAGGAGTTTCATTATATTTTTGCCTTTATATTGTGGATTCTGCATTAATTAATTACATTTTACCTTTTAACCAGAAGGTCTACGGCTTCACATCAGGTTTATTGGAAATATATCTGTGGTTTTTTCAAATAACTCGTTATCTGCAAAATTTTCAATTTTAAACTAAATATACCATACGACATAAAATTTTATATTTTATAATCCTGCGTACTCTGGTATAGCAATTACACTATTATTAACAAAAGAATAACCACTTAAGTACCCAAAAAGTCTTAAATTATTTTTTCAAGAAACAGCACAAGTAGACATCCTACCGAGAAGTTAAAAAAATTGATCAAATATCAATTCAAGTGCAGATAAGTTGTTATTTTAAAATAAAATTCTGACTTTTTTTAATTTTCATTGTTTTGTTTGATTTTCTTCAATTTTTGTTTGTATATGTATTAACAACGATAATAAAAGATGGCGTTTATCAATACCAGTATTAACAACATTCATTTTCATTTCCAGTCATTTTGCCTGATAAAATTTCATGGTTTTCGCGATTTTTCTTGTTTTTCAATAAACCGCATAAGTGAACTCCTGTAGCGATTACTGATTTCAAATAAATATTCATCTTCAATTGAGTCGTTAATTCGCACACAGTATATCGAAAAAAGTGTTATAATTGAGAGCGAAAAACATTGTATGTGCAACTTTTGCGCCATATTTAACATTTTTTTGAAAAATAGTATCAGTATACTCTTAATAAAATTTATTTCAAACCGTCCTGTGAGAAAAAGAAAAACAAAATCCACAATTTGGTGACCTCCCAAAACTTTTTCTCACTTTTTTCGACCTTTCCCTCGCTTTCTCAAAACTAACTTTTGCAAATAACGAGTTATTTGAAAAAACCACAAATATTTAAATTCAGAATGCCTGTAAATCATTTTACCGGAAGGAATTGAACATATTGAAAAGTATATCGGGGTTGGAGATGAACTACAATAACGAAATTGTTATCCAGTTATAGTTAAGCTAGTTATTATTGTGTTGATAATAAGATTATTGAGGAAGCTTACTGTCGTCAACTGTGTTGCATTTTAATTCAGTATTTTCTTGACTAACGCAGTACTTAATTTAAGTAGAACATGATTATTTTCGCATTATTAATTAATTAATCTCCTTCAATACCTCGTGCAATTCAAATGTGTATTTTTGAAAACTATTATATATATATTTGATGATTTGTTAATTAAATAAAGACACTAACTTGAGGACACAGTATATAAAGTGGCGTTCCCTCTCTCGAACCCTTCGGAAATTGAAGACTTTTTCGAGTTCCACAACAATGATGAAATTGCACAATCAAGTAGGAATCTATTTCGAAATTAAGATATAGATACACAATACATATATAATATATAATTATATGTTTCAAAGGTCACTTATGTACCTACATAAAATCATGTCTGATGTCGGTTTATAAAAGCTGCCTTTCTTGGTTATGTTCCTAAAGCCTGGCAGGAAGCGAAAGTAATTTTCATTCCTACGGCTGGTAGAATCTACGAGTTCTAACTTGTTTACATGTCTTTACTCAATATCTATCTACGAGAAAATAAATGTTTAGGTATTGAATAAAATTAAATTAAATTCTAACTAAATTCGAGTAAGGAAAAAATAAAGTAAAAAAAGTTTTATTGAACTATATAAAGCTATCAAATACGATAATTACAAATAGACAGAAAAATTTGAGAAATTGTACAGCAATTGTGAAGCATGCAAATAAAAACGAGTTATATACTCAAGTGCGATTAGAAAAATATTCATACACGCCCCTTTTGAATCTGCCAATGGTAGAAATTCCTTAGTTTGACACGGTGGATAAAAAAAGATCTATCTATCACTTTGTCTATAGGTTCTACCCGGAACAGTAAGTTGAGTAGCATGTACTGAATAAAAAGTAATTGGATTCCTCTGCACAAATAGTCAGGTATCTGATTTTAAAAATCATTAAGCAATTATATTCACCCATAAAATTATTTAAGTGCACTTCAATACTACGAGTATACTCAGTTATGTACTTATGTGATCATAACGACTTACATACATAGGTACAAGTACAAAGTCAGGAGCGGAAGTATACTCTGGAAACTGGAACTTAGCAGCTTTTTCTTAGCACATGTTCAAAGATAAATGGGTATCATGTGTTGAAAGTGGGATTTGTGAAAAATTCGCGCGCTATTTAAGCTGAAGCAGCCGATCTATCGACCTTCCAAGAGCGAACTTCACAAAACAACTAACTGTGATATACTGATATGGTAAGAAAAATTACAAATTTCTTGATTTTGGAAAGGAGTCAACCGAACCTCGTTATGAAGACATCTTTTGGCGTTGGAAGGGTATCCTTCCAATTGCCTAATACGATACTACTATCTACCTACCTACCATTTTCAGGTTCAGTTAAATGATTGTTTTTTTATAACAATGGTTAATAATTTACCAAACGAAGCTTTTCTTACGAACAATCTTAATAACAAAAATTAGATACATGTAATGAAAATTCGTTCGTTCTTATATTAGTTTTTGAAATTCTTGTACATTTCAGCAATTACTCCTACCTCTGCCATTTCCATTTCGTTATTATTAGTATAGTATAGGTAATTAGAATCACATACTACATTTGTAAAAATATCTTATAATGTTTTTACAACGACAACTTCAATAATGTATAAATATGTTTGAGGAGTATTCCGTTATTCTATAACTAAGTTTCTTGCCAGATAGATTCATTAATTCTCTCGCCGAATTTTTACCGGATAATATTTCTCTAATAAAATCATTTAATAATTGGCGACATAAAGATTAATTTTTCAGATGATAACATAACAACGTTTTCAAAAGATTACATTGATGAATTATAATGGTGCTTAGTTAAAAGTACGTATCTCCAAAAATGGCGTTTTTGAAGTATATGTGTAAAAAAATGTTTGAAAGAAAACTCTGTGTCGTTCTGTATGATGATTAAAATGATGAGTGCAAAATGCATAATAATATAAAAACTAAGTATTATTTCGGTTAAAAGCGCTCAATCCCATAAGTCGCGAAAAGTAAATTTTTTCAGACATGTAATTTTGACTGAATACCATAGATGTAAGTTGTAACTTGACGAGAGCTGCAGCTGGTAACTCTTCTTGCCTAGGCCATATTTTTTATAAAGGTAACGAAGGCATAAAATGTTCACCTACCATTCTTGAAACATATATCACATATCACAGACAATTTCTCTACCTTAGCGAAAGTCAAGTTTGACAACGATTGTAAATGGTTGCGAATATGAGCAAAACTACTTCCTATTTGTAAATTATACATACGTGTCTTATCCAAAGAATTGAGCACGAAGATTGGTTAGGGGTGTATAATTGCCAATCAGTTGAATAGGGCATGCAATTTAACAAATATCCAAATAAACTAAATTGTATAATTAAAGCTTCAAGAGAAATTTATTATAAAGCGAAATTTAGGAAAGGTTTCCAGTAGGGTCATCTACTACGAAATTATAGGCTAAAATTAATGAGTAAACGTGACAACTCTGTACAGGAAATAGAAACTGTTGTAGGTATATAAAATAGCCACGTAGATGTATCATCAGCTTTTAATGTACATTTTAAATCGATGAGTGAATGTATCTCAAACTTGATGAGTGGTGATGCTGCAAGCGTCATCAACCAAACAAAAGCCGGTATAATTAAAAATGAAATATTTTACTACATGTTGGGCTTGAAATTTAGCAAAGGTCCTGGATTAGATAATTACACCCTCTAAATCTTAAAAATGTTTTCGTGTTACATAGCTACTACCTTTCGTCTCGTTTTCAATTTGTGTCGGGACGAAGGTAACTTCGCTCAAGACCGCAGTTATTACACAATTAATTTTAATTACGACGGCGAGCGGCCAACGGGCGACGGCAACTGTTTATTCCTATGCAATACACGCTCCATAAAACGTTCCTGGAGAAAATTGTTCCCATTACTGCAATAGTCTGCCGTTTGCCGTCGTCGTTGCAATTGTGCTTAGGCCTATAGAGCTCTGCAGCGCAGAGGAAGCGAGTAGTAAAAAAAGAGAGCTCACGAAGCGAAGACAAAGTTTTTGATTAAGTCGCCAGGGCCACTGTAACTGCACCGCGTATTTTCTATCATACTACAAATATTTGAAATCTAGTATTAATTCAATCGTGTAATTAGTGTACAATAAACTTGCTATATTTAATATTGTTTTCGATAACATATCCCACAACATTTTATATAAAATTATAAAGAATATTAGGTTTGAATTTTACCAAAATCGGTTAAACAGATCTTGAGATATCTTGTATACCCCTGCTTGAAAAACGCAGTTTCGGGAAAAAACCCAAAAGCAAAAACAACTACTCCCTGCCGCGCTCATTTCTAATTGCTATAACTTCGGAGATATTTTAAATTGTTTAAAGGTTTAAAATACTCTTCGAAGTATGAACAATTTATCTAGCAAAAAAAATTTGATTTTTTGACCACTCAAGGTGGGTGTAACTCCTTAACCAATAAGCATTCATTTTTGTTAGAAATTTACAGAAAATTTTTATGCATAATTCTTATTCACTCTTGGTGGCTGACAGGATTTATTTTCAGATTCTGTATCGGTCTCCAATAATATGCATGAAAATTGTAAAGAAAAAATTTCCAGGAAATTTCTAAGAAAAAATTAAGGGTTTCTCTCTACATCAGGTCGAGATATCGTTAATTTTATATTGGAATTGGAGCACACATTCATGTATATATACTATCCCTACTTCATTCACCTATACTACATATATATTATATCACCCACGAAAACCATCCAACGTAAACAATGCAAGCAAAGTTTTTTTCTTATTCCAAGATATTTTAAAGAAAAGAAAATAAAATCCGCATGTGTGCAGTGGCGTTGTTAATGCCTGAGAAGGGCCGTACGGGCCAAAGAATAACTAAAATATTTATTTATACTTTGGTACGGGCTCTCCTAACAAATCTCAGAGAGCCATTTTCTAATACAACCAAAGCATCCTTATGTTATACCTACTATGTTTGGTGAAATGCTGGAATTCCTTGAAAAGTTGATTACCAATTTATAACCCTTAAATCCCCCCCCCCCCCCGCTGGCGATGGCTGTGGGTGATTTATCTGCGCCACTGAATATGTGACACACGGCATTTTAATGAATAGTTAGTACCTACTAATGATTCATTAGATCGTGCTGAGTATCTAGGGCATTACGCTCATTGTTTAATTAATTTTATTGTTGCTCATAAATGTAATCTCTTTTTCCACAAAATATTGACTGATCCTGCAATTCATTATCTGGAGATAAAAAAAAATTAAATTGATCAGTTTTGGCGAAATTATCCGATTAAAAATTTACCACCACTGCACGCTTTCTTCATAGTAACAGTAGCAAAACCAATAATCATTAGTGCCACTAGCTACTAGGGGCACCCCTAAATATAAAAATGCAATGGAAGGCAAAATAACGAAGCATCTTCCTGCCGTTACCCATTTTACCCGCCTATACTCATACCAGCACGTCGCTCTATAGTTTGATCTAATCCAAACAGAACTTTTTTCAAGTAATTGGCTATTGCTAACGCAATCGGTGAATCTCTTTATTATCATAGTCGGTTTGTGCACCTTATATTCACTATTATCTTATCGCAGTAATGTGCAAAAAAAAGGCAGAATTCGTCATGCAAGATAGACACTGCAACTGAAATTCCCGAGCTTTTATCTGAAGGCATGTCCACCGACTGTCTATCTTCTCATCAACATCCACGATAGTCCATTCACCGAGCCGGGTCGGCATGCAAAGCAGTCGATATCCGAGATACAAAACAACAACAAACAGCAACAAGGCATTATGACACCCCTTCATCAACAGGAATGCACGCCGAGCAATGTAAACAAATCACAAATCATGAAATCAGAAATAATAGTGGAGAAGAGCGCTAATGACGACTTCGCAAGTGAGATAGTGAAAGTTATTACATTCAGACCCCTCCCTCGTGAGCACTTGTTGGAATAATAACTTTATTAGTGTGTTAGCTGACGAAAACAATTCTTAGCAGTAATTATCCCTCCTATTTCTAACCTCTCTGGCTTCTGCTATTATATTTATTCACAGCCTTTTATATACCTCACCTAGTAGGTGCGGGTTAGTGCTGTAGGCTGTTGCTGCATGTTACGCTGACTCCAATGCTTACCTGTTAACACTGGCACGGACTTATTAGAACTTAAGAAATAGGTATGCAGGTACATATCTACTTTATTTCCCACAAAGAGTCTGACTGCTTTATTTGTTGCATTGCCAAATATGGATTAAAACAAGAAGTTCAAAAACCTTTGGAAATAAAAGATAATTGAATCACCGATTGTCTTATGCCTAATGCTTATCACTTTGTCGAGAGTAGCACTACGTACAAAAACAAAAGATATCCTTTCCCTCTCAATACATATATCTATCCATCTCCGCTGGGAATGTGAGAGAATAGGAATAATACCTGCCTCACCAAATCTCTAGATGCATAACTCTATCTCGTTCGAGCACTTAAAATCAATGGAAGGCGACGCAGTTATTTTTTCCACTCCTCTCAAATAAACAAAGTTTGATCCAAAAAAAGGTGATCCATCTTGCAGGAAAAAGAAAAGGAAAGAATCATGATGATGGAAACCTAAAGAGAATAAGAGAGACGAGACATCATATTATATTCTATAAATAGTTGAAATAAAACACAAAGTCAAGCACCATATTACCTTTATCTCTTTCTCTTCGTACGATAAATGACAATCATCCAACACACAATAAAAAGTTGTACAGAGTCAATTTCAAATTCATCAGAAAACGCGGAAATGGGACAGCAATAGTAAGTACTCATTTAATGGTGAATATGGGAGCACACCACCCCCGCCAAACCGTCACAAAACACTTACTTTTAATGCTTTTGCGGTAGGTATGGCAATGGAACTTATTGCAATGAAACCTAAAATAGAATTGAAGAGAATTTCGTTATGTACCTGATTTGATTCTCCTGATTCTCTTGTGTGAATATTTATATACCTTCTCACAAATGTGTCTCCATCCCTCTCAAACATGCATTCGTCGAAAAGTGTGTACTATGTGACTGTGCTGTGCATCCTGGCCTGCTGTTGGGTGCCATCGTCATGCCATGCCGGTTGCTAGATTTTCGCAAAGAAATTTCTTGTGTTCAATTCGTTGCCAGACCAAGTCTTTCAGCATTCAACAAGACCTACCTTTTGGCTTTGCTCTCCTGCAAAGCAGCATTCCGCTTTGGATTTGGATCTCCTTCAAAGAGTCGTCAAATCGTGAAGTGTATTAGGTAGCAAAATTTTTATGACCTCGTTATGTGCCATTTCGGTGATTGTTCTGATCCTTTTTATGCCCTACCACCACCCGCTCCAATTCTTATTATCTACCTGTAGTCTTTGTATGCTGGCACTCTTCTGCTGCTGTTGTTGGTGTTGTTGGCTGGTGCTTTTGCAGAAAGTGCCTTTTGCCTGCTGCTCGAGCTCATTTCCTGTCGGTCGTCTTACTTCTTACGGCAATGGCAAATGGCTGTCCGATTGTTTTGGTTTTGGGGATTTTAATGAATTTTATGTGGCCACTTGGAAGGCAAAAGTCTTGATCCTTTTAGGGTTGCATTCGTTTGATGGGTGTAGAGTAAAAAAAGGAAAAATGTTGCTCTGCTGTAATTAGATGCTATTTTAGACTGTTTTAGGGTTTTAGGCTTAAGTGTATGCAGTTGGCGAAATGCAAAAACTTGAAACATTATGAACCCTTTGAGATTGGTTGCTTGGAATCGTTCATTCCTGTGCCTCGAAATTGAAGAAAATGTGGTAATTTTTTCCCCACTATTACGAGGCATAATATGAGTTATGTTATAATTTAAAGCAGGACTTCGTCCTTCTCATAGCTCGGATCACTCAATGGAGACGGGATGGGTCTTCTTCGAAATATAAGTAATTTGGGCGCAACTTCGTTTACAGCTCAACCAAGAAACTCGACGGATAAATCATTTATAAAATCTTCATATACCTATTGTTATTATTCAGCTTGCTATTTTACACAAAACCAAAACAAATTATTGTTTGCTTATGCCCTTGTAAAGACATGTACATCTGAGATGTCTAATCCAAAATGTACCTTCTTAGGTGTGACTCTACAGCAACAACAATGAAATTAAGAAAAATATACCAATAGGCAATAAACTTAACAAAATTACGCAAAATTATTGACAAAAAAAGGATCCAACTGGATGTCGATGATATCTTGATAAAAAGATCTAAAAGTAAGACACAGATCTCAAGCAAAACACGGCTTATATCATATCTGTTCTTGTCCCTTCAAAGTCATGGTGCAGGAATTTATTCGCGAAAGTGTATGCACACAGAATAGTTTTAATATCATAGAAATACCATTCCATTAAAAGGTGAGTGCTCATTGGTAACGAGCCTGATTTTAAACTTACCAAAATACGAACTAAAGGCTTTACTTGAAGAAGGTTTGTAATATTCCTATGTAGTTCAGTATATTAAAATTTTTTTCACGATTCTTAGATTTGCAAAATGTTAGTGGAAAAAATAAATTACCATTGAAAAGAAACGGTATTGCACTTAAGGAGTAAAAAGAAAAAAAGAAGTGAAAATATCGCCTTTAGCCAAATCATTCAAATTTATATGAAGCAACTATTCGGAAGATTAAAAAAAGCAGGTTGCTCTACAACATCAAAGCGAATGGATTGTGCACGAGCTGTAGACGTTATCAAAACGGAAGAATTTGCAATTTGCATACAATATTGTAATTATAAACGGATTTCTTTAGATGGACGTCCTATCAGGCAGAAAGCTTTGAACATGTATGAACATTTGAAGGAAATATGTAGCTCATCTGCACAAGAACAACAGCAAAAGTCATTTTCTGCGAGCCCCCCTTACTGGCTCGAGAAATGCAAAAAAAAGATACTCGTTGCCTAGTCTCAAATTTCAAGGTGAAAGTACTTCAGCGGATCCCAGAAGCTATAAGACTTTTCACTTTAGAACTACAAAAACCTGTAGCAAATGGAGAAGATACGTCTGATCAGATTTTTAATGTAGATCAATCGGCTTTCTATTGGAAAATGATGCCATCTGGAACCTATATTTTAAAAATCCAATAATCTGTGCCTGGATTCAAAGTAAATAAACAGAGAATTTCTTTTTTGATATGCATAAATACATCAAGGAATTTTATGTTAAAGGCTAAAGACTATGGTTATTAACCGATCTTTCACTCTCCGACCATTAAAACATGTCGCTAGGTCCAAGCTGTCTGTTTATCGAAATACGAAACTTGTATTTCTTCTCCCAGATACAATATCACTTCTCCAGTATCCAACTTTCAAAGCCCATTTTATTCGAAAATCATTTGAAATAACTCTGCAACAAATAAAGTCAGACGAAAGTTAAACGCTTATCCAGGCATGGTAAGAATGCATAACAGATATCCTCTGCCATAAGTGAAATAAAATATTCAACAATTAACGGCTCTTGGAAGCCAGAACTCGCTCAGATTGTCCAAAAAGAAAATTCTGATTCATCCGGAGAAACTCTATGCAATCAAATTTTTGATATTGCTCTTAAAATAGGTGGAGGGGGATTGGAGAATTTGAGTGACCTGAAGGCATTGTTTCAAGAGCCTACATTGACTGAAGCTGAGCTTTATGAAAAGACAATTGTAAATGAAGATTCTTCTTCCAATATTTCAATCACTGATGTTAAACAAGGTTTTGATTTAGCAAAGAAATTAGACATTCATTTTATGGCAATTGATCTGTCACTGTCACGCAAAATAGCCTTACAACAAAATTTAAAAACTTGTTTAGGCCCGTACTTAAATGTTTTAAGTACCTACTACGAAAAAAAGAGTGCCTTGAAGAAAGAGAATTCGTATCGTCTCCATCTTCTGACGACAGCAATCAAGAAATTTCCATTGATAAGGATCGTCTAACTCTTTCAAGGAAAAACAATTCAATCTTTGTATAGTGACAGTGATTGAACATCATAATTAAAAGATTATTACATTTTACCCAAACTTATTCATAAGTTTTACATTCCTAAATTCAATGAATCTTATGTTATTTTATTGTGTACTTATTTTCAGGGTTTTCTTGATCAATCTTTGGAACCAAATGTACAAATTTGTATGGATCTCGAATTTCGAATTGCACGGTTTTGAATAGCAGTGAACATTATCTCCAAAATTGAATCATTAGTATCGAATAACACGGTTTCGAATAACCCGGATCCAATTAACCGTGTTATTCGAGGGATGCCTGTAGTTATAATTTACTTGTTTAAAAGAAATTGAAATAAATTCCATCAAAACCAATGAACAAATAAAGCTTAACATTTAATGATTTGAGGAAATTTCCTTATATAAAAACTAAAAAGAATAACAAGAAAACGATGGAAATAGGATAATAAGAAATTAATGTTAGAAGTCCTTAATATTACCAACACAGATTTTTGTCTAAGAATTTGTAAAAGTTGATAAATTATCGATTATTGGTTCCGAACAAGAATGACTTTGAGACAAACTTTGCCAATAATTAGCAGAAAAACATGAAATTCTGGGCTTACTCGGCTTGTACGATAAAGTAGGTACTTATCTACCGTCTAAAGTTAATTACAATTCCGGGTAAGGTAACAGTAATACATATGGAAGCTAAACCAAGCAATAATTATTCTCAAGAATTCTGGGTTACACAAAATTGATGCATTACAAATAATCTTTCTATTTCCGAACATTTTTCGTACTACGAGAACGATATTTTCTCAAAAATAATATTCCTGACCAGGCATATAGGATGCAACTGGAGGATATTCGAAATTATAATAATACCAAAGCATTCCGGGTGATGCCAAAGTTATGCACCATGTAGATAATAAAAATAATTTCCCATATCCGAAGTTTTTTCGTATTATTATATTAAACTAAAAGCCTGTCGCATTCCTTTTCGTTCCAGCATATTTCCATTTAAGGTAGACATGTCTACAGGAAGATGGCCTTGGATCCAATGACCTTGAAGCCTTCCGTGAGTGCTTCTGAAGATGGTATGCAAAAGCATTCCCTGTAATTAAAGGAGAAGGGCTTTCAGCGAGAAAAGAAGCATACAATCATGCTTGTATCCAACATCCTACCTTTTAACATTGGTATGTCCACAGAAAATAAGCTTCATATCCAATAAGATCAAATGCCTTCTTTGAGGGCTTCTGAGAATACAATGGTGAAGATATTTCAGGAAATTAAATGTAAGACGAATAAAAATTTAACCGTTCACTTTCGTATAATTGAACATTTTCTAAAATTAATTTTATGTTATTAAATTTAAAAATTTTGAAGGTCTTTATGTACGAAGTCTGGACAGCAAACTTTACTTTAATTTAGTATTTTGATAAACATTAGAAGCTCAAAATTCCAATGTCGGGAATGGTTGTAGTGATAAAAAATAGTATCTATCGTCCAAGTGCACCATAATAAGCGACATCTGCTGTTAGCAAAAGTGCAGTTTTGGGACTGGAAGTAAATCAAACAATACCATGTAGCTCTTCATTTTGGACCAGTGCACAATCGCCTTTTGAAAATTATACCAACTAAGAATCACTATTACTCGAAAAGGTTAAGTGTTACTTAATACTTGCGAAATTAAAGATATTTTCGGCAAACAGCAGACAAAATGTACCGAATGACCGAATTAGTGCAAACAGATTGCCCCAAAAGACTAACTTCAACATATTTCCAATTGATAATAGTGAAAATCTGGACGAAATTGAAGAGGTCGTTGAGAATAAGCCAAGACAAGAACTTGTAAGTTGTGTTGAAATGAAATGCAGTAATAAAAATATATTTAATTAAATAAAAGTTTTTAATTTATTTGATATTTGAATTTTTATGAAATGGTCTTTAGTTCACCTATTCAGATTTCCAGGTACTTTATTTTAAGGAAATAATTGGGAAAGCCAACACTTCTAAATGTTTTCCTTAATTATTTACAGGCAATGTTGTCTTCAAAATAAATTCGACCGATGCGAAAAATTATAAACTATAAAGTTTTCAATTTGTCTTATACCTCAACATATGCAGGTTTACCTACCGATAATGAAATTGTTTTATTATTTTTTACAGAAGCTGTCAAAAGTGAACATTTCGGATACCTTCAGTTTGAAGAAGAAATGAAAGCAGGCTTCAAACTTGCAAAAAAATAGATTTTATAAAAATACGGACAAATAGGAAACTTGCACTTCAGTTCAAAACAAAGTAAACAATATATTTGAAGCAAAAAGCAAAGAAAAAGAATTAAAATATGAAACTGAAGAACAAATAATAAAGAGTCGAATATCACTGAGTCCAACAAAAATTGGAAAATGTAATAACAAAATATTATAAAACGACCCCCGCCACCCGCCCCAGTCCCCACACCATCGCCAAGCTATCCGCTCCATGACCATTTTAGTGCCACAAACATTGCTGTTATAATCAAGTGCTCGCAATCAATGTCGAAGCTCTTCTCCTTAGCGCTGCCGAACATCCGAATTTTGTTCAATATTTCCCATATCAAAACTAATTTCTCCGGCCACGCACCATTTATAAGAAGTCCAAAGTTAAATAAAAGATATATCCATGATACTTACAATTTTTTCCTCACAAGTCAACTTATTAAAATCATTATAATTACAAAGGAAAAATAAAATATTTTCGAAATTAGATAATGGCATTACATTAAACGGATTAAATTAGAATTTATTGATGCGGATGGATGGATTGAAAAGGGTTTGAGAGCCCTACGGGCTTCAGGAGCTTAGATAACTACAAGATTTAAAAGAAATTGCTCATATATCTCAACCTCTCTGATGAAGTTTGGTATTGACCCAAACCTCCCCCATCCTGCTTCATGTATCGCATTTAGGAGATGTGAACCAAAAAATCTGGGTCTATATTACGCTTTTCGAATCGAAGGAAATTTTTGTCGAAAACATCAAATATTCTGTACTCGATTTCGACACATGTACAGATGTTGCATTCCTCCTGTCAAAAGAGAGAAAATTGCTTCAGATCGGGATCATTAACGATGAAATTTTAATTATCTAGAATTAGACCTATGTAGGGCTCTTTTTGAGAAGGCTTCTTTTATTAAGTATAAAGTATTATGAATGGATTTTATTGAAGAATTGAAGTGTATTCTCTCTGTATTCTCTGCATTCTGTGTAGATGGGTGTCCCATAAGAAAGCAGTTTGCAGTGATAATGTCAGGCTGGGTAGTAGATTTTTCATTGAGCTTGGGTTGCGTTTCCTCAACACAGTTCTTTTATGGTTTTACCCATGCGGTCATCTAACAAAAAACGACTGTGTTGGCTTGGCAGTCAGTCTAAGACAAAATATTTGAGTTGAACTGTTTTGGTGAGCCTCCTAGATCACTACATGATGAGTAACTTCGTCCGGCTTTTCGCTTCTGCTTATAATGCTCTGAATTGAAACCCCTGGAACAAGTACCTACTTCTTTAGGCTCAGAAATCAAAATCAGTGACGCGAAATTGTTGAATCAAGTATTACGTATAGTCTGATGATATCTAAACAGCTAAATAAATTTCAACAGTGACTTATGAAGGGCCATATTAACAATTACATTGGAAAGAACATAATCGCAGCGGTCCGAATAAATTCAAATTAATTATAATAACAAAGGTGCTGATTAAGAAAAAGTATATTTTCGAGATGGTTTTGCTTTGATCACTCGCGTGGTGTCAACGGACACTTATAATTTATTTAATCAAGTGATGCTCTGTAATTGTTTTTAGTAATACAAGTACGCAAAAAAACAAAAACGAAGTATGTTTAAATTTATAAGTACAAACCGTTTTTATCTGAAAGAAGTACTGGGCATAACTGCCCACAGTGTTTATGATTATAACTTTTAGTGGACAGCCTGAACGTAAAACAACATAACAAGAATAGTATTGGAAAGAACTGCTTTCCTTAATCTCAGAACTGAGTTTGGCCTCGACGGTATTATTTCCAACAAATGCCTAGGCTCATGAATTATATCTGCAACAGCTCCAAAAACCAAGCTGGCGACTGTAACATAATGACGTTGACAATCGCAAAAAAATCCCTAAAAACAATCTCTTCCTAAAAAATCACCAATCTTCCTTGCCGGCCGACTCCAACTACAAACCATATAGAAAGTAACTCACAACACAAATTGATTTTAGCAGAGAGTGAAATGCATTTGGTAGGGCAGGAAATATAAATTAAAGGAAAATGAACGCCAACGTAATGACAAATTTAGTTAACAAACATTCGTTTCATTCTTTTGGTAAGGTAAATTTTTGGTTGCACTCTGCAAATGTATGTTTATGGGTATTGGATACCTACTTATTACAAAACCAAAACTTTTCAACATTGAATAGTTAGGCTTATATTTTTCCGTTTGAAACGCATAGAAATATTGATGGCAGAACAAAATGGACTCGACACACACGAATAATTTTAAAAGTTCCTTTTTTTCATTTTTTCATGACCGTCCGTCCATCTGTCCTTCTGTACGTCCGCACGATAATTCGAGATCGCGTGAACTTAGAGAGCTGAAATCTTTTGCACGGGCTTTTAAAGAATAGTAAATTTAAGTTCGAACATGGGATAACTCTTGATGCAGTACGCACATCGGTTTAACTACAGAGTACATGCATCCAGACAGGTATTCTTGCTGTAGGCTTTCACTAATATAGGAATAGGGGGCTGAATGTGTGCGTGCATTATTTCAATTCGAATTGAGAGCTAGGATGTGAATTTTCGGACCCCTCTAAACAAGAAATATTTTGTTACGATTGTATTTGATTGTTGATTGATTGATTGAGCCAGAGGTTTGGGACCCCGAAGGATCCCCCTAACGCAAGCCAAATCAAGGCCCATTGTTTACCCTCCAGACTCATGGCAATCGCTCTTAGATCCCAACCCGACGCTCCTATAAATTTCAATATTGGCCCCAGCCCTCCTTGCCGGCGTCGTGTAACTCGTCCAGGAGGTGTGAGCCAAGGAATTTGTAACGTATACCTGATAGTGCCGGACAGGGACAAAGAAAGTGAATCGCTGTTTCAGACTCCTCTCCGCAGCCCCTGCAACCCCCAACAACAAGTCTCACTGTGTGAAGGTGACCCCTGACAGAGGAGTGCCCAGTGAGAATGGACACCAGAGTTCTTAGGGTTGACTTGTTCTAAGAGCTTCTTTCTTTGATTTGAGATTGGTTACCCCACAGTTCCTTTGTTGCTCTACTCGAGAGATCCTCTATCCAAAGGCGACTGTGTTGGCAGTCAGCCCAGATTGGAGTGATTTAGATAAGGCGTTTTGGTGCAAAAGCTCGTCCGCTCTTTCATTCCCGCTAATATTTCTGAGCCCCGTCACGCACTCCACTATCACCCTGTTATTCCGAGAAACGGGGTTCAGGGTCGTTTTGCACTCCATTAATAGTTTGGAGGTTATAAAGGGTTTAGACAAAGTTTTGATAGCTGCTTGGCTTTCTGAGCAGATGACTATCTCCTTATTCTCAGTGTCTGAGTTAATGAGGTGCCTTCCTGCTTCAAGAATAGCCTTGAAATCTGCCTGCAGAACCGTGCCTCCGGTGCCTTCATCAGACTTAGAGTCATCCGAATAAATTGTAGTTGGGTTTGTCAATGTTTGAAGCACGGAACGTGATGCCCATTCTGCCCTGGATGGGATTCTAGATTCAAAATCGCTTTTCAGTATGGTTTCGAGGAGGTGGTCGCTGTCCCTGTCGATGCCAGGTGCGATAGACTGCACAAACTCGTAAAGTGATTGTGGAACTCTTGTTCTCGTATGAAGCCAGTCAAGATTGAGATACAGTCTTAGCGCTGTAGTCAACGCCCTCTGTTTAATATGTATTTCCAACTGGTGCATATTGATAACCTCCAGAGCCCGATTGCTAGTTGACTTAAAAACGCCGCTTGCGCTGAGAAGGCACAGTCTTTGAATCTTATGCAATATCGTGCGATGATTATCGAAGTCCATTGTTTTCCACCACACCACGGAACCATAGGTTAACATGGGTCGAATGATGCTAGTGTATACCCATGGGACCTTCCGCGGTTTGAGTCCCCACTTCTTCCCTACCGCTCTGCGGCACATTCCGAAAACTCTGAGAGATTTACACGCTCTGTCTTTGAGGTGTGGTTTCGAGTTTAACTTTTTGTCTAAATACCTAAGTATTTCACCCTGTCCTTTAACTCCAAGCGCGCGGAGCCAATCAAGGGCAGGTTTAAACTGGGGATATTCATTTTCATGGTGAAAAGGCATAGGTCAGTTTTCCGTGGATTGATGCTCAGTCCGCAGTTCATAGCCCAGCGCACGACTAGTCGGATGGTGCTTTGCACCAATCCACAGAGTACAGGTTCATAGCTCCCGGTGACTAGGATTGTCAAGTCGTCCGCGCAACATACTGCTTTGTACCCCATTCGGGTGAGTGTTAGCAAGAGATCGTCCATAGCGAGCACCCATAAAAGAGGTGATAAGATACCGCCTTGAGGGTGCCCCGGTAAACCTGCGGTTGTATTAGTTGGCACAACAAGTGAATACTGTTTGATTTTTGATGGAAAATTTCTCCCAAAGTGCAGCACAATTGTAGAGATTTCTCTCTGCTTCTTTTACCTCTTCGCTAAAAAAAACCGTATACATACTGCATCAAGAATACTCGTCTGGGATGGCCCATTGAATATTCCATTGCTTTGGGAAAATTTAACTGATTTTCCTTTTCTATCTGAGAAAATCACATTTAATTTTAGGAAAAAAAGTGTCTTAAATTTACGGAATTATCTTACTTTTTTTACAGTGACCGATTTAGTACAATTCTGTAGATAAGTGATTTTTCTTTGATGTTAGGTTCTCAAGTATAGGTAATCTGGTAATCTGGAATCTAGAGTTGTGCGAAAGGACGTTCAAGTTAAATACTAAAGACTAAAACAACTGTACATTTAAAATATCATATCAAAATCTACTAACCAAGTAGAGTCTGCGAATTCCCCCACCAGATACAAGCCCCACTAACAGTTGAGCTGCTGTTTCAGTCATCCCTGAATACTGCTGTGCCTTTGCCGGTAAAATCTAGTGCGATATCCAAGACTGTTATCCTAAACTAGCAACAAAATGCTTTGAATAGATATGTAAGGTGTACCGCTAACTCTTAATCCGACAACAAGCTCAAGTGATTTTCTAATTTGCGCCAAATACTCGCGTTTAATGGTACATCAGCAAGTTTGGACACATGTTTTTGCTGTAAAAGGAAACATGTTGTTGCTGTAATCCTATGATATTTGAACAGCACGTGTTTCTGTTTACATTTGTTATGAAGAGGTTAAGTAGGAGAACTCATGCTGGATTCTCTGATATTTTCGGGAAAAATGAGAATTTCATTTTAGAGGAATTTTACATCTCCTTTCGCCATCTGGGCCAAAGCGAAATTTTTCTTTTTCTTAAAAATGAGAGGTAGTGTGAACTGATTTACATTATTTTGAATAGATTGAAGGGATTTTGAGAGATTTAATAAGATTTTGTCGTTCGGGTAATCCCACGCTCTTTCGATTTTTGGTTTCAAATCGTTGTCTCAGTTGCACTACAATAGTGCATAGCCAAGTCAAGTTCTTTTCCCCCATTAATGCAAAAGACGAAAGTATATGAAATTACATGTTTCATTCTAAAAAACACCAGACATTTTCCAATTTTACTCTACAGCTTCTTAACTTGTCATTAGATTAACTTTGCTCCGGACTCTACCAGACATTGTACAAGGTTTAATTTTAGATAAAAAAATTCAACACAAAACAGTGATCGCGACTACGAAAACGAAACAATTCTTTTGATTAGAGCATGAAGGTGAACTAATATGCAACCGAACCATTTACTTTCAATTCTTAAAATTTTCGCTATTTTTGGAAAAGGTCTGTTGTTATTTGAATTCCTACTTTTGGTTTCAGAGCTATTTAAAAGGAAGAAGACAGAGAATTAGAGTGAACGACATGCATCGGTTGGAATAAAATTGGGGGTACCTGGAGGAATCAGTGCTAGTGATCTTATTGTTCTTGGTATATATGTATAAGCGACATTAAGAAATAAAAAGAGAAAGTAAATTTATGACTTTTAAGAGAAAATGTGTGCAATCCGTAAAGAATAGAGCTGTTTAATGTATTGATATGTAACTTGAGAATCATGTTTATGAAAGTATTATTTGTACTAATAAATAATTAACTAATCTTATGTTTTTATTGCTTTTTAAGAGGTAACATAATAATCCATTAAGAATTGAAAAACAACCATATATGTACCCACAAACAAGCATATTTGCATCTTAAAATATGTATATTTTGCTACAGAGCCAGAAATGAGGCAATATCCATTAATTCTAAATTGAATACACGATCATTCATTTCGTACATACATTTTTAGTGTATTTCTATATCCCAAAATGGAAGTTTTCAAGTAAATGAAATGCGAAAATTTGAAGCAATGTGTTTTCTTTATATTAAATTAAACCGACATCCTGAGGTATCCTTAAAGCCGTAGAACTTTGTTAAAAGTACTGTTCTGCATTCCATCCGTCAATGAACCCGTATTATGGATTGTCGAATAAATTACCTCACAAGAGTGATTGAAGCATTTGACTGCCTTCTTATTGCAACAGATGAAGCTTAACTCTTCTGCCCCCATCCGTAGTTGGTTCTTCATGCTCCTTGCCATCGTCTCCTGTTGGAAATTTTCATAGTGTTGAAATTTAATTTTCAGCACTTGAAATTGCTCCGTTCCTTTAGCCAGAATGACGTATTCGTCTCGTGGGGTTGTTAATTTTACGATCTCTCAGAAGTCAGGACTCCTCCAGGGTAGGTATGACTCTAGCTTTAGTTCGGATTGTTTGTGTATTGCCGTTCTCTAGGCAAGACTGCATGGGGTTAAGCAATTATGGTGGTAATTTGTATAAGGGCCAGTGTAATTACAATTCTCAACGTTGTCTATAGGAAATGTTCTTATGTATATATATACGAAATAAAAGAGGAAGCAAGTGGATATTCCTTACAAGATTTGCTTTCTTAATCCTTAGTTTAACTAAGTTTAAGCAATGTTACGAGATAATGTGCTAAAATTTAAAAGATTCCTAGAAATCTTGCATATTGATTAGTAAAATTAGAATCACTAATGCATTCTATGTATAGAAGTAATTGCAAATATATTCCTTTATTAATGTAATAAACACAGTTTGTTATAAAATGTTAGTTTAAAAACAAACACAATAATAAAAAGCTCAGTCGTTGTCAATTTGTTGGAAAAACACATATTGAATTTATTCAATGAGCACAGAAAAATACCAGGGAAAGCAGAGTCAATCAATTTTATCTCTAAAAATTTCACGATTGGTAAAAATTAAAGCAACAATCCAGGACGGAGATCACTGTTAATTAATTACGTTTCCCCTCTTTGCAACGTAAGTAGCGCTCTGAAGGTAATATTTATATGTTCGCAGACCTTTTAATGCAATTAAGTTAAGTAGTAACATTTTAAAATTTCCATAATTTTCTTAGAATTTACGTATGTATTCATTCATAGTGATAATTGATTGTCAACCACAAAAGATGGATCAACATTAGCTATTTTATAACTAGATTCGGAAGTATTACTTAAAACTTAGAGGAACACTGAATTTTTACATAGGTTTTGTAATCTTCATTCCTGCCGCAAAAATAAGGGAATTTTAAAATTTCGGTTATGTGATTTAACAAACTACTAAACCATATTGATGATTATACTTTGTACCGTGTGAAAACACAAGCGTAACCCGACGAACAAAGGAAAAACAATTTACAGCGCATCTTGAAATTGAACTCTCATTCCCAGAGGATGTTACAAGGAGGCTCCAAGATCATTAAACGTTTTGTCAAAGACCTCAAATTCGAATGGGTGCCTTAGGGTGCTTAGGATTAATGTCACGAAAGTTTTAAAACGGTCGCAAGTTGAGATGCGGATTCTCGGTCTCATGCCACCCACACATTGAGAAAAGAGAAAGTTGCAACATATTGAGATAAGTGAGATGTCCGCTGATAATTGAGCAAAAAATATAAAATATAAATTATGAATACGGGAGCCAAAGTGATAAATAATTAATTTTGGGGAAGGGTGTTTAAAGTATACAGTAATAACTGTTAAGGGTACTTTGTTTGTAACATTTGCATGTACATTTTATATGTTGTTTAATTTAATTTGACTGGCTGGGAATTACATGTTATGTGAAATTTAATTCAATTGCTCTAGTTCAGTTTTGCTTAAATACAGAGTTTAATTCTAATAAAGAAAAAGGCTTCATTTTTTATTTCGACATCCCTCAGTGCTGGAATTTATCATTTTACAAAGAGGTTTCCTTCTATTGTTCCTTGGAGCTGGAAATTAGTTCGAAAACCAACTTGAAAATGCTGAAAATAAGCGAAATAATTTTACAGTCCACAAAGAAAACTACAATAACTATAATACAAGTTATAATTATCTACTTTTATTAGAATTATATTAGCTTTATTCTTTTATGTATGTATTATATAAAGAAACTAATTGAATGACATGTAGATGCTATTTATTTGACAATTAAGTACATAATCATGATAATACTTAGTTTTATCCGACTGACGTCCACGTTTTATTGAAGTTGATTTTAATTTTGTAATCAGGTACGTCTACCACTTAAAAGCAACGTTCTGCAAGTTTATCGAATATGTTTGTTTTGAGATCAACAACAGGAGCTTTTACAATTGTTCTGATGAGTACTGTTTGATTGTTGATAAATCAAATAAATTTAGAATATATAATTATACTCGGAGTTTTGGTCAAATTATGGTGTGAAAAATTTGTTATATTGTATGGTTTGTCTATGGTAGACTTCTAGGGACTCCGAGATATATTTTAAAATCCTGTAGATCTCTTTACGATTCAAAATTCTGGGTCTGTATTAGCTTACATTAGTGTTGCACTTACGTATCAAGTGACACTGGATGCGATACTTTGTTACTAAAGCAAATCAGATTTACCAAATATCAAAGCTACTCTGATAATTACATATTGCTAAAAAATATGACACAAATAGCCACAATCGAAGGATTCTGATGGTGAATTTTAAAGGTGAATTTCTTCAACATTCTTGGAGGATATAATATATATACAGCGTCCAGAAGAAATCTATAGAGGGAACTGGCAACGTCAACGAGCAGATAACTGAGCATAACCAAAACAGAAATAATAACCCATATTAAGCCGATGTTCAAAAGTAAAGTTACAAAAAAGAAATTTTCAAGAGATATACCGCAAATACCTTCGCGGAGGACTGGACGAAAGGAGGTGATCCTAAGTACATCCTATAAGTAGTAAAACTTCCAATTTTTAGCCAATGGTGCAAAGTTTAAATAACTAATAATTTTTTCAACATATGTTAAAGCTTTATTATGAGAAACTGATTCACTCAAAGACATTTACCTACATTTTGTGAAAAACCATTGTGACATACTTTTTTCATCCTGTTTTTAGACAGTCGTATTTTCAAAAGCAAATATTACATAATAATAAAATTTTCTGCTGTTAGCATTCTCGCAAATTTGATGCAAATGTAAATTTACACGCAAGTGGGCTTATAAAAAATCAATAAAATTAAAACCAGTTCACTAAAAGTAAGGAATTGCTGTTTTCATGGCGTTATAGTTTTGCAAAGAGAAATAGTATGTATATTTTATTAATTTAGTGCGATGGATGTCGTAATATTGCACGCTAATACTCTTCAGTAATATGAAGAGTATATTTGAGTCACGATGAATGAAATTGGAGATGGATTCAGATTGTGAATGCGTGTGACACTAATGTCATATACATTGCGACTGATGCATATGAGTGAGGAGCTTATTAACAATGGCATTATTCCAATGGCAGATAATGTGATCAATGTTTTGTATGAATTAGCTGTCAGAAATAGAATATAGTATTTAGTGAGCAGAGATAGTGAAAATGTTGATGAAGATAAGAATGTTAGGTGCAGAAACGTTGTTGAACTGGCAACGAAAACGACAAATAGATTATCTGCATCTGTAAGGTTCCATATTAAGCCGCCACGAAATTTTACTAGATGTCATGAAATTGTTCATACATCCATACTATGTGAGCAACTAAAATTCTTTTATTCAAATTACTTATACAGCACTCTTTCATTAGTATGCCCATCGGTATCGCATCATTGGAAGTGTCGGATTACAGTGTAAACATGGCAAAGATAAGAGCAGCATGGATTGTAAGAATAACTTTATTTACACAATCACATATTTGGAAATTCGATTGGAATTGAATCGAGTGGGTAATAGTATACAAATGGAAAATAAAACAAAATCCCATGAATTTTAATAACTGAAATCTACAAAATTATGAACTATGAACTATAAACCCGATCACAGTTTTCTGGAGTTTTTTATCACTTTTCGTGGAATTATGTTCCATTTTTCATTCGCCTGTATGATTTTACACACTCTATTCGAATCTGATTGAATTCAATCCCCAAATAGGACCAAATATAACAGCAAGGCATTTCGACCAGTGGGTTTCGGTTTTTTGTGGGAGACTACAGGACACGAAATTCAAACAATCGGCAGATTATACATTTTATTGGTTCATCATGTAGTAAAAAAATCGACGATTACAATGTTTGTCGGATAATCAACACGAATAAATAAATAAAATGAATATTCAACAACAAAACAAATAAATAATTGAAAAATCCCAATAGCCGAACGTATCAAGATTACTATAAGCTCAGTAATACCGATCATGATAATGGCATTTGAAAACGAAGAACAGAGATGGGCGAGTTCTTTCAAGGACGGTGTTTTTTTCAGGTGATAGACACGTAAGAAGTGAGACCTCTGCAAAACGCCATGTCATTTTTTTACAGGAAAGCATAATTTTAAAAAGTATTTTAACCCTTTATTACCAAAACGACCCAAAAATAATTCATTTATGTTTTGAAAAATAATGAAAATTCTCATCGCTTATTGTTTTAAAAGCGTACTAAGGATAACTGAAATTCATTCGGCGGCATTATAAATAAATACGGTGCCTTTTTCTGAGAAATATAAAGGGGGCGGGGTCGTTTACGACCCCAGGGTAGGAATAGGGCAAATGGAAAATTCCAGAATTTTTTTCAGGAAAAATTAACAAAACACAATACGTAAGGTGAAGGAAAAGTTTAAAATGTGTGTTTTTTTTCAATTTTGTCACAAATATAGTGCGTCAAAAAAGACATCTCAGTTAGGACATAAATTAAACTGAAGAGTCAACGGTTTTCAGAGTATAAAAAAAAGTTATGCTAATTATTTCTATTATTTTAAAAAAAAGGCCAAAGTAAAAAAAAGGTTAAACATTTGAAATTTTAATTTTAGACAATCATAACTCCGAAGATGAGATTAAGCAGTCGTTGAAAAGCCCATGAGTTCATACAATGAGTTCTTAGTGGTGACCGTTCTCATAGTACGTTTTAATACACATGGCGTTTTCTGAAAACTAGCTTATTTTATTAATCACCCTGTAACTTCGACCCAGTTGAGATGCTATCTCCCCCCCCCCCCCCGCGCCAAAATCATGACAAGCAAATCGTTGATTACTTAGGTGAGTTTTTTGGGGTTCCTCCTATGCAGCGAACTACTTAGACGTGATATAACCGTGGTGCAGCTAGTTCACAGTTGCTTCCTCTAGTCTGGAGTTAACAGCTGGACGGACGATAAGGCCGTCACTGTCATGGCCGAACTGGATGTCGATGTCGGATTGTCGCTGTTGAAACTGGAGAGCTAGCTATTCAGCTCCCGTAAGATGTCAATCAATACTTGAAGGATTACCATTTAGGATTTCCAAAGAAATACCACTCAATACGTTGCTTGCTTGCAACCCAGTGAAATTATACGACTTGAGTTTGTGAAATTTGTTTATTTGTTATAGAATGATGAATTCGGGACAAGAACAAGCGCGCCGTCTAAACAAATTCCACTACTTAATATTCGGCTGGGCACAATTAAAGTGAACAAAATTAAACTATATTTTTATTTAATAGACAAAATCAATCCTTGATAAATTATAACGATTTAAACTAGTGTAATAAAAAGTATCAATTTTCTCAACTCTTTTTTTAGATAAAAAGAAAACAACGACTGACAAAAATCGTAACAATTTTTATACCCTAGATCACTCTTAAGGGTATACTAAGTTTTTCATTCCGTTTGTAACGCATAGCAATAATGCTAGTAGAGAAAAATGGATTGGACAACCCACGCATAAAATTAAAATTTATTTTGATTTTTGCATGTCCGTCCGTCCATCTCTGCGCACGATAACTCGAGAGCAGGTACACTTAGAGAGCTGAATTAAGTTGAAAAATGAGACAAATCGGGCAACTCCTTCGAGGGGCTGCCATACAAAAATTTCGTTTTCCACTATATATTTGGACACTGCCTGAGAGCGCGTCAACATAGAGCGCTGAAATTCGGTATGTGGTGTTTTCATATTAATAGCAAATAAAATTTAAAAAATGGAATAAAGCGGGCAACCCATTCTTGGTGTTGCCATATAAAAATTTAGGTTTTTTACGGATACTGTGAAAGCGATCAGTCCTAAACATTTCTATTGTACTAAAAACTTCTTCAGAATATGAAGTCCTATAAAACTGGTTATAATTATTATCTGTCTAAGGAACCATTCTAGAAATATATGGGAAACACCACTACAAAAATCAAAATTGTTCAAATGGGTGACCATACGAAATTTCATACGGGCATTCATCTAGGGTATCATTAGAATTGGTCTTAGACCAATTTTAGTTTTTTTACTTGTCGTTTTTCAAATTCTTAGCTTGCTATCTCTGTTGCCTTGCGAAATTTTGCAGTGCTTGCGAGCGTAAAGTTCAGTATGGACTTCTGGTATTGGTAAAATTTACCGCAGTCTGCAAAGATAGCATTTTAACACCGATAAAAGTTGACGTAAGTTTTATGTGAAGAAATCGAAGTGACATCTGTTAAAATCACAATTCATCGGAAATTTTTAAAATGTTAAGTGATTATTATTTATAAAGGATATAAATCATCCTATCGATAACGAGTTTGTTGCTGCGGCAGGTCTAAGTATGTGTCGTCAAGAAAATCCATGAGAAAAACTAAGAAAACTCGCTTTGCAAACGATCGAAGTTATGTCAAAGTTTTACCAGCATTTTAATGCTCCGCACATTAAAATGGTCAGTAAAATGAGTGGGACTTACCAAACGTCATGTATCTCATACTAGAAAAATGACACTTTTTGACTAGTAAACTTGGTACTGGACTAGTAAAGACTTCAGTAAAATTTTGCTTGGGATTTTATTAGCAGTAAAATTTGTATAGAAATCTCACTGTTTTATACTATTTTACTCGAACTCCGTGCTAGGCTTTAGCGTATACTTAAAGAGAATTCACTTGAACAGCTATTCAATAGAAATAAATTACCCATCAGAGTAGGCGTCATTTGAAAAAATGAACAAAAAAATGAATGTAAATTTTGAAAGAATGAATTGCAAGCAGCATTTATGGAAATTGACGATGTGTGTGACAAAGGGAAATATACCTACTTATTTTTTCTGAAGGAGAAATGCTTACAATAAACAAACAAGTTGTTTTTTACACACTGGTGAATAAGCGTGTAGTGGTTCAGTATTAATTTTTACACACTGGCGAATAAGGGTATATTTAGCAGCTGTTCAAGAGATTACTCTATTAGTATATAGGTACTCGCCGCCAGTACTTTTTCTTAATATCGGAATTAAAACCTACAAATTTACGGGGAGAAAATTAAAAATGTCAGGCACTCAAATTCAACGATTTGGAATTCCTGTTGTCGCCACAAGTTCTATCACCTCCTTCCCTATATGGACCTCCGTGATCAAAATACCATGTATAAGGACGACAGAGCTTTTCTCGCATTACCGCCCATGAAACATCATCTAAACCAAATCTAAACAAGATGTCTTGGGCTGAAAAGCTTCCTCCCGTTTACTCACGGATCTTAGGAGTAATCGTTCTCCAATTGCGCAGAAATAGCGGAGTACTACTCCGCACTTCAAGCATGTATTTTCTTCACTAGATTTCTAGACTTCATAAGCAGTTATAACCTACAATGGCAATAATCGTATACGGATATTCGCAATAGATCTTTCGGATGTGGGGCAAGTATTGTGCACCCCGTTATGAAGCTAAATCAAATCCTAATAGTGCTCAGGTTAATGCATTAATTATTCATAATCGAGACGATACCTAATATAATGCGTACGTTTATATCCGGCCACATACAACTAGCACAAAAAATCAAATAATTGTTTCAAAGAAGAATTATTCATTACACAATCTGAGCAATTGCATAGTATACCTCTTCTGTTCATTGTTTAAAATTGTTAAGGAACTATAGACGACTTAATATCTATAGTAAATATGAAAATATAAAAACAAATTCTACGGGCAATCTACAGGAAATTAAACTGTTAAAATTCAGTGGCGTCAGGAAAACACATATAATAATATATTGGTGTGATTTCCTGATATTACCCATCACCATACAACGGTCACTGGTAATCGTAGCTGACAAAAGAAAAGGCATTTATCATTCACCCTTAATTGGCTAAGTGACAAATAAAGCAATAAATTTCATAGAAAACAGACTTAAATAAATACTTACATATATGACGAACTAAATCTGTAGAACCAGTTACATTGAGAAAAACTATTCAATGAAAATTAAAAAAAAAAAAAAAACTCCAAAAATTTTCTCATTTATGTCACAATTAAATAAAATAGATTTTTTCAAACAATAATAAAAGTAAAGGCAAAGATTGATGCAACAAAAGACGATATTTTTATTCCAATACGTGAGTTGGCGCCAAGATTCCAATACAATTGAAGCAATAATCGACAAACTCTACGGCAACACTATCATGGCAGCAAAGTAAAATCCGAACTATGAACTTAAACAGATCCAACTAAAACCACCCACCTAATATGTAGCAGAACAGCTAGGAGGAAACCACCCAAGAGATGAGTAGTATAAATAAATTGGTCATATTGTATGTGACGTGTCTCTCTATTTTTTTTAATCAACTCACGTATCTTAGGAAGTGTTAAGCATAAAAAGTGTTCGAACTGGAAAAACGTCGCTACTCTATGATTGATTTGCAGGGTGTAACGTGGCGCCCTTGTCAAAGTTATTAACGACACTGTGACAGTCATTCTCATTATCAATAATTTTGTATGTAAGTTTGTATAATAGTCATGGGTACAGGTAGCCATAAAATGAATCGATTCAACAAGTTTTATGTTGTTAGGTGACCATTATTTCGGTACTATGGCTATTTATACAAATTCCCCAAAAGCTTCTATGCACATAAGCGTAAAGATCTTTTAAATTTTTTTTATACAATATAAAATCCCTCATCAGCTTTCATCAAGTGGCGGCTAATTATAATCATAACAACACCTCCTTAAAGTAAGTTAAGCGATGCTCACTCGCTCCTCATTGTCGTGCGATTCTTAAGCTAATGCCACAATGCCAGTCCTGAAAGAAAGATAGTGCCATGGTGAGTATCCTTTATCCTATCCATACCAAGTACCACACGGAACAAATAACGAAAAGCGCTGCTTGCTTCAAAGGACTTCTAGTCTACAATAATGCAATAATGGAACAGAAGCACGGGGGCGCAAGTCCTTGTATATATATACATAAATTTGTACTTGCAATGAAATATAAAACATCCACACAAACGTAGAGCGCAATAATGAGATGGCCCCATATATAATATAAATGGGTGTAAGTGAAATAAAAGATTGCGCAAGATACACTTTTCGTTATTAAGCATAGTGGGTGAGTAAGTACTATCATAGCTATAGCAGCAGTCACTGGGATTGCCGAGAATATTAGGTTGATGGTTTTCTTTTTAGGAAGGGAAAGGATTTGGGGGAGCTGAAAGCTTTCTTCAGCAGCCCAGCACAGAGATCCTTGTATGTTTTGATTGCAAGGAGGAACTATATGTGCCCCAAAACGACTACCAAGCACAGCAGAGACTTGCCGTCAAAGAAAGCTGCAATTCCGTAACCATCTGACAGCCGTGAAACCAAACAACAAGTGCGATTCCCGTCCAACCATGCCTAGCTGATATCATTGCTTCACTGGTCGACTGCTCTACGCTTACTGTTCTGGTCATGCTAAATCTCTGAATGCACATTTGGGAAGCTGGAAGACTGATGCCTGATACCTGAAGCCAAGGCTCTGGCATAGCATAGCAAGGCAACTTAAGTAGGCGACTCCTCATCCTCAAGCTTAAGTTGGGCCACAAAAAGCAGCCACCATTCAAGATTTCGAGCGTGTATAGAACATCTTTCTGCCACTCTTGCCATATACCAACAACTCTGACGATACTAACTAACGTACTACACCCAAGTACACCGACGAACCACCAGCTAGCGGCGGGAGCTGTACCCTATCGAGGAACCAGCAAACAGCGGCACGGCACTACTGTGTAGCAACACGAACGACGGCAATGGCACAGTAAAACCAACCGACTCCAAATGAAAACACCGTCCACAAGAGTGTGGATTCCCGGCAGTGTATTCGTTCATCGTTGTTTGCTTACACTCAAATAAAACACACAAATCTCCGAGGTTTTCAGTTTCAGTAAAATCGTATCAAAGTGAGCATTTCATTCGTTCGATGGCAACGGCTTAGATCAGGCGCGTATTGTTATTATATTTTTGATATCATTCTTCCTGAAAGATTACGATAAACTATAGAAAAGACGAAGCCGACATATTACGACGCACGGCCATACAAAATAAAAATTTGTGCGTTAATTTATTAATTGCCGAATAAAATCATAAAATTCGCCATAAAAATGAAATGAGTATTACAATGGCGCACTAATAAAAAGTAGAAGTAAAAAAAAAACGGCGGAAAAATATTACTCATAAAAAGATCGTAAAAATCTTTGCCAGCATTTTCTATTTCTTTCACCTTTAGTTTTTTTTTGCTCAGTGCGCTGTCAAGAGTGGTTATCACCCGTTCACAGGGTAATAATAATAATCTTAATAATCGTAATAACAATAACGGTTTACTTTTATTACTTATTTCGATTAATTTATTGGCTACAATAAAGTGATGCTCTGATCATTTTTGATTAATTGCTATTTTGGTTGCTGACGATCTTTTATGCTTAGATAAGTGTTGTGCGGGAATGACAGGTTGTTTGAAGAAAATAAATGAAGTGAATTTTATGTATATTTTCGAAAATAAGTTTCACCTTGTTTAGTTTTATTGTGATATACACCTATACATATAGAAGTGAAGTGATTTATGCTTATTATTATTATATTGTATCATTTTGCAAAGCTAAGTTTGTTGTTTTTGACGAAAACGTACAAAAAAGTGGAATTGTGAATTTTATAGTTAATGACCAGTTGAATTCTATCTAAATCGATTAAGGAAAGTTGATTTTGATGCATATGTTGTCACAGTGAGATCATAAGACGAAACATTAAATCAGTGTTAAACAGTTAATAAAAAATTAGATTTTGAAAATTGTACGTTTTCAAATGTTGTCGACAGACAATTAAATAAAGGTTTTTTTTCGTCCTCATTATGACTATTAATCAGAGTAAAATTTTAGTACATTAAGTTTAGTACCTACCCACAGGAAAACTTCTATAGATTTTTTAAATAATTGTGTCTAAAAATAAATAAAAACCATTGAGTGTTGTGCGTGATTGAATTTGTTTGTGTCTAAGTAATCAATCGAATTATATCAATCAAAATTTGAATACTTTCATTGTTAAGCAACTTTTTGACTAAAAAAAAAACCGCCAAAATTCTTACTACAATGAATTCATATTTTGAACAATCTGGCTTTTATGGCCATCCACATCAGGCAACAGGAATGGGCATGGGAACAGCAACACATCATGATCAAACAGCAACAGCAGCAGCAGCCGCATACAGAGGATTTCCGCTTTCATTAGGAATGGCTCCATATGCAAATCATCATCTGCAACGTTCAACACAGGATTCACCATATGATGCCAGCATAACAGCAGCATGCAGTAAAATCTATGATGGAGCATATAAACAAGATTGTGCCAAAGCTAATACACCCGGTGAAACAAATGGTTACAAGGATGTTTGGAGCACAGCTGCAACTGCTAATGGTGGTAGTGGAGCCGGAGCTGGACAAAATAGTTCCGTACCTGTACGACCTTCAGCCTGCACACCTGATTCACGTGTCGGTTACTTAGATACATCCGGCGGTAGTCCGGGTAGTCGGGGTGGTTCAGCTGGTGCAGTTACTGGTAGTGCTTGGAATGCCAATTGTACGATCTCTGGGGCTGCTGCTGCACAAACTGCTGCGAGTGGACTTCATCAAGCTAGCAATCATACCTTCTATCCATGGATGGCTATCGCAGGTAAGTCTTTTATATTTTATCCATGTATATATATTTTTTTTTTTTGTCAAATTCATAAAATTTCTAAATCCGCTACAAGTGGATCAAAAACCGCTTCTTTCAGTTCATTGAACTTAATTCCCTTCTAACTACATTCACATAATAAACAAATCGTAAAAAATATCTCTTCAATTTTCAATCAATTTGCATCCTGAATATTGTTTCCGAAGGTTGCATTTTCACGTTTTTAAATAACAGACTTTAATCAACTCTTTTTTGTCTCTGCGTCGTCCCAATCTGCAATTATCTCCAATTCACGTCCGTACAAATACTATAGTATATGCAGACATTGGCTTAGCATCAACACTGGTCAAAACTCCGATGTAATTAGACTCTTTGTGCAGATCACGGATCATTTGTAAAAACACTTTTTGGTACTTCAAATGTGAGCCCCGTAATTTAATTTTGGCGGCATTTTACGTAAAAATTACTCTTCCCTCTCCCGGTAATCGGATGGCCAGCCCATCTGGCTGGACATTGTACGCTTAATCAATCTTACCCTGTGGTTGCTCCGCTGCTGGCTGTATCATCGCCTGTTTCTTGTTCCTTCAATCTTCGTTCTTTGTGAGTTTTGACCCTGATTTATTTAGAGAATATACCAAAATTCCACCACACAGCCGCAGAAACTCTTCCTATTCCTTTCGGATTTTTGGATTTGAGGAGAGTACCGATTTCGTTCTCGTCCAATTGCAACAGTTTCTTTTATTACTTTTTCCAATATTTTTTATTACTTTCTAAAGGTTATTTTACTTTTTTTTTTGTTTCTCCTTCTTTGTGTGTCAAGGAACGATATTTTTAGGCATTTGTAATCGCTGAAACCATCAACAAACTCACGAAATCGGTCTTACTAAGAAATGCAATAAAAAAATGAAGAATTTTTGACGATGATGATGTGGTGATATCATGATCAATAAGGAATTACGTGCAATCATATCAGAAAATTATGTAGTGCTGTACCTACATAAGGAAAAAAATATTTTGTGGACTTTTAATTACTTTTGGTTTGATTATGAAGGCAGGCTTTTAATGTTTGATGAATACCGTCGGTATTCGCATGATAACAAGTTTTATGGAAGAAAATGCTCATCGTGAATTGAGCTATTGTGATATCGAAATCTTTGATATTTTTAACATAAAATGATCCATAATTTGTCAATAATAATATCGTCTTATCTTTGAAAGTAGCTACATAAAACCATCAATCAATAGATGTTTCTTTTATGTTAATCTTTCTAAGATACCCATATATATTGAATGCAGAGTACTATTTGTTATGTTTGCTACATTTAAATCTTTAATGACTGCCAGATGCACAGCAACATGATAGTTATGTGTCCCAATTTTCCACATTTTTCGACTCAAATTGGGTGGAAAGTAATTACCAGATTTAAATTAATTCGAGTGCTACAAACATTCCCGTTGCTGCATCAACTGTAACTTTTTCACGGTTGGTTAATAAATAATGTAGCTTGCGTTATTAAAGGACTTTACTTTATTGCAGACTATTTTAAATAAAAAGACTTTCTCTTGAAGCGTTCACTGAGAAAAAATCTTTAAATTTTTTTAAATAATTAGATTATTTCAAAAGTTTTCCAATATGAAATTGCTATATTAGGTGATATTTTTACTTTAACGGGAGTCTAGTTATAATAACACCAAGTTTTAAACCTAAATTAATAGAATGCCCTTTAATTCAGTATACTCTCTTATCAAATCTTTAAAATTTGGCGGTTTGTTTCCATATGGAAGCTTTTTATTTTAAAACTTCCCATAGTTATAAAATAAAGTGGTCCTGTTTAGTTTAAAGTGAATATAATTTTAAATATTTATTGGTCATTTTAATTCAAATCGACTTACACTTGATTAATCAACAGTGAAATTATAATATTCTAAAGCTAAAACCCCTTTAAAACAAAGTTATTTAACTCAAATGAGATCTTAGGGTACAGTTTTTCAAGATAAATAAATATTTATTTTTAGTTTACCGTATTGTAGTATTAAGTAGGTACTATACTTCACAAATATGATACCAGGGGGTAATTTTAATGTCAGAACATACTACAAAATGAAAGGATTTTTTCGACTGCTTTTCTTGTATTATTCAGCTCAGCAAGCCTTGCTTTACGTGGAATGAACTGAAAATGACACTTCATATTACAAATTCAAAATTATTATTTCGAATTTAACCCTAGATAGCTAAACTTAAATCAGTGCTACTCTGTAACTAATCATTTGACTGTAATATCAGCTTTATTTATTTACTATTTTAATTAAAAAACAGAAAAGTGGTGAACATTAGCGTTTCCAATGTTGGCAGATGTTACAAATAAGCTCTTCACAAATTGCGTTTTTGCAGTACTTGCATACGAATTGTGTCATTCTGCGCTTTTTATATGGACATAAAGTACAAACTCTACGACTATTCCAGCAATTCTCGATGAGAAACAAGTGTACAGCTGCGATTATCGCCTTCAGGTGACTCATTTTACTAAATATGAGTTACCGTGAGTGAGGTGGCGTTAGCGATATGGGAACACCTCAAATTCGCAGTACTCGCACTTAACCACTTGTATTGCTCTAAGTTGGTGTAGTATATTCCATTTACTATGGTTTATAATTTTTGTACTTTTAGGCGTATATTCTGACGTTTATTCAATGCAAATTCAGTTGAGTTTATTTTGTGGTTGATGAAAAGGATAAATCGAAATGAATATGGTGAATATAAAAGTATGACAAATTTATGGTGAAATGTCGAAATATGTGACTAAAATATATGCTTAAGCTACGATAAAAGGATGAAAATCACCCCCTAGAAATAAAACAAGGGTAGGGTGCAAAATAATTAAATTGCCATTACTTGAATCCTTGCAAAATGCCGAAATAGAGCTTGATAAATTTCTGGATAACTTTTGGCAGGCTTAGCGTTTTGTAAGAAATAAATTAATGCCACCTTGACTATTTTCTCTATATTTTCAAATCTTTTCTACTTCTATGTACTCTACAAATCAATTCAATTCGCAAACTCCTGTGCTCTGCACTCTACTGCACTATACCTTTTGCACATTTATGCGAAAACATATACTACTAGTAATTTCTGATCAGTTTACTTGAAGAGATCGCTTGAATTTTCTTTAAATTTAGGGCGCGAAATAGTTTTAAGTCAAAATTGTTTTAAGGGAATTAGCGGACCTTCCCAAATTTCAATCGCAAAAATATATAATATCAATAAATCTATAACTTTACGACTTATTAAGATATATAAGACGACGAGAAATACTAATAGGCTGCATTTGTGTGGACGACCGCGAAAAATTTCAAACCACACAGCAAGAGAATTAGTGCTGTACTTAATAAAGAGCCGTTTGTGACCGTCAAACGATATTGTAAGAAAGTTCAATTTAAGCATAGTTGCTAGTACTGTCCGGAGGCGCGTTTTCGAGAACAAGTTAAAAACTTACCGACCAACTAAGAAGCCAATGCTAACTAAGGAACACTTGCGAAAAAGGTGAATATAATACTGTGCATTAATTCCAATTTAGAACTTGAATTGAATTTGTCCCTTGATAAGTGGAAAATAGCCCTTTTCAGTGACTAGTCCAGATTTAATTTAATTAACTCTGACGAAAAGCTGAAGGAATCGTTCCACGATATTGCAAGATCACAACTAAACATGGCAGTGGTAGTGTTGTGTTGTGGTAGGAGGTCTGTTTTTCGGCTAACGGACTCTAGGTCCTTTGTACGAAATAAAAGGAATAATAATTTTAGGTTATATTGCCTTATTTTGAATGGAAAATGCCCCTTCGATGGGACAATGACCCGGAACACACATCAAATCTGGTAAAGGAACAGATTAATAAGAACGGGGTTAAAGTTGTTGATTGGCCGGCCTAATTTGCAGACTTAAGTCCCATTGAAGACCTCTTCGGAATCTTAAATCGGCGAGTTAAAGACAAACATTCCCGAAATAAAATGGAATTAATGTAAACAATGAAAAAGGAACGCGAAATTATAGTTCAGAGCATAATTATATATATATATATAGCGTCTAACCACGAGTATATCTGAAGTAATTAAAATGAAAGGTCATTATACGAAGTACCGAGGAAGGAGTCATTATTTATAAAAAGTTTCTTTAGTTTTGCACACTTAAAAATATTGAAGCCTTGATTGATGAGTGGATAAAAACACAAATTATTTTTGATATAAGTCAATTAAAATTTAGAAAGAAACATAAATTCTTCTCTTTCTGGAAACGGTTGCTTGTTTTGCATAACTTTGTACATATTTTTCAACTGAGGTAGTAAGTAAATCGTGAATTCTTCCAATAGAGCTTGAAATTTCTTGCCGTCATCTAGCTCGCAAATTTCACCCGTGTTTTTTTAAGTAAGAAGCATATCTCGGTGCCGGCTCACTTAATACCAGTACACCATTATCTTTTATTGAAAATTATAAATTCGGCAAAGTTAAATCACTTAAGTTGACTACAGTATTTTGGAAATTATCAGCTTCTTGTTTATCTTTTTCACCAGCATAAAAGTTATTCTCAGCCACAATTATAGTTTAAAACAAAAGTTAAACTTACGAACCTTAACTCAACAACCTTCCAACGCAATTAAGGAGCGTTTTTTCAAAAGTCGATATGTGCAAAATATATAAAAATGAGATATAGAAAATAATTCGTAATGACAAGATCTATCTAATGGTTAGCTTAAAACACTTCAAAACGCTATATAAGCTAAATTAAATTAAAAAACTAGAATTATGAATATGAAAAAAATTCCAAAGCTCGAAAAGTGCATGAAAGTTTTAGCAAAATTCGGCAAATGTGTCATTCCGAAATGTGTGAAATTGACAGCAAAACCCGACAAGTGTAGACGCTTATCGCAACATTGAGAAAACGCTCACTTTTTTCTTTCGCTTTTCTTTAATTTTTTTTATAAAATTTATGTATTGAATCCATGTAGTTATGTTCAACGAATAATTAAAAATTATTAAATTTTTCACTATATTGTTTATCTTTAAGTAAAACACTTTCAAGCTTCTCCCGTAAAATTTCTTATTTTCACATATTGTGTTCGATTTAAAGAAAACAATGTAAATATACCTATCTTTAAAATACTGAAGGGCATTTTGATTTAAAGTGATATCACTTAGTTAGCTCGCATGTAGAAAGTTAACGTACCTATTTTTGAAAAAATTTCAGTTACTTGAAAGTAAAATGATACCGTTTACTTTTCAAGTGGACATATTTTTCACAGTGTTCTTTTGTGCCCTTTTTATTCTACTCTGCCTTACGGACACAAATCTTGATGCAGTGACATAGTTTTTAATTTTAATTATAGGTATACTAAAAACTTCTCTTAGTTATTTAATTAAAGTTTTGAAATTAGCTAAGAAAAAATGTTCGTTTTGATCATCATTTTCCGTAAATCTTCATTCAAGAGCCACTGAAGTAAGATATGATGTATTAACACACAAACCTAAGGAAAAGTATTTGTAAAATTACTGAATTCATATATTACATTATGAGGTATAAAAAATAGTAGATTTTTTATCTTTTAAGAGTATTTTCCGTGCAAGTTGCGGCAAATATGATATCATTACACTTTTTTATGTATTTAAATCAACTGAGGATAACACTTAAAATAACTACAAGATATTTTGAGCCAATACAAACGGAATTGAATGGCAATAATTTCTGCTGCTATTACGATAATAATTTAAACAAACTCTTGAGATCCTTGAATTGTACTGTTCTTGCAGCTCGTCGGTCTATATGCTAACAAATTATCTCCAATTGATCCCTAGAAATTTTATGGTCTTTCATTAAATTTCTTATTGTTATATATTAATAATGTTATTATTACTATTACTATTATTGCATTATAGTCCTAAATATTTTATTTGTGGGTTTGGTTATGGATAATATTGACTTTCACAACGAAAATTTATTTGTTCGTAAGTGCATTGGTTTTGTAATTGGTAGGTCAATTTGCACCAAACAATTGCTTTTAAAGCCCTGTGCAACTAATTATAAGGTTAATAGTGTCGGAAAAACCTTGGGTGATATTCATTAAGATGTTTTCATTGCAATACGCTAGCATTTAATATACTTGTGGTGGCTATTATTAACTGATTATTACTTCAGGGACACAATTCATGATTTAAACCTATTCATAGAAAATATTTATTTTAAAATATGACAAAGGCCTTTTAAACGCTTAGCTTTTAGTTGATAGTGGATCATAAAAAAACTAGTTCGGTATTTACTGAAAGAAAAGTAATGCTAGCGTCCTACAATAAAAATAAAACTACTATAAAAACAAACTGAGACGTCCTAAAAGGAATGAAAATAATGAAAACAGATAGAAGAGGAAAAACAAAATGCCCTCAAAACTAATACTAATTTCATATTATTTTAATCAAGAAATTATAAGTCTATTTCTGAAGGTGCCCACAATCTGGGCATAGCGAATATACATATCGAGACTAATTTCAGGCTTTAACTGCGTAAATAGATAACATTAGGTTGCTCTATAGCTATTTCGAGCAATTAAAAGATAAATAGTCTGAGAAGATTGTAGGCTCGTACATAGTGATAGAAGCATGAATAGTGTGAATAAATATTAAAACAGACTAAAAATTTCCTGGAAAATTATTGGCAACGATCATCAAAAATGTGATCGTATCTGAGAAAATTCAAGATATATCGAAACGCAGAGATTCAATTACGAACTTCTGCATAGATTAGTGGCGATTTTGCACGATCTACTTATCGTAGTGCTAATATATTACTTAGAACGTATCACGTTCTCGGGTCAATACGGTTAGTCTTTACTCAGTCCTTCCTAAGTGAGGGGAATTGAGTCCAGACTGACAACAAGGGGCAAGTGAAGATCTTGTAACCCTAATTATTCTTGATGGATTGCTTTGCTTCTAGCTAAATGGATGATAGAAAAAAGTAAAATTAAAGCAAGTATTTTTTACAATTTTATTTCGACACTCCTTTAAGATGCAGATATTGAATGTTATGTAAAATTAGAAAGCTCTGGAGCTCATCTCTATTTTATTCTCGTCTACATATTTTTTAAGTGAGCATGTATGCAGACGGTAGCATTCGCTTGGCGATCCAAGGAAGCACTGTTAGAGCGTTAAAAGGTAACCAAGGGAAAGCTAAACTTTATTAAAGATTTTAATTTTTCTGTTATTTTGTGTTCTGTATTCCCTCCGTTTAATTTTAAATTTGTAAAAATTGCAGGAGCATGTATTTGCTAAACAAAAAACCAAAAAACAGTATTGCCAGCAATTTATTAATATTACGGAAACCAAATACTTCAGTGATTATACTCAAGAATAAAAATTGTTCTGCCCACTCAGATGCATATCAGTCATTTTTTTTCACAACAAAAGATAAACGGTATAGCTGATGAATAAGTCTAAGCTCAGAGACTTCCGGAAAATTCCTTTTGTTATGTTAAGAGAGCGCTTCAAGAAAAATATTTTCTGGTAATGTTTTGGAATCACTTATATATTATTGTACATTACATTTTTATGCCTACTTACTAATACTAGTAGTATATTCATTATTGGAAACATTCTTATTATTAAGGTAAATACGGTTCCAAGTAAGTCCTGGCTACAATAAAAGTGTGGCTGTGAAGCCACAGCTTAGAAAATTACTAGGATATAGGTTATTATAAAATTTGGTAAATTTATTTAATAGCAATCAGTATTCAAGAGATGTTGCATTAATTCGAACAAATCTATTAATCTAAACTGTCCAATGATATACTTATGAACATGTTTCCATAAATAATAGTTATTATCCCAACAGCAAAATAGTTTAGTCCTGTTTAAGTATCAAGCGTCAGTTATTAAACTTCCTAAGTTCGTAAAATATTGCAACATAAAATTGTTTGACTCAGTTAGCACTTGTAATATTTTCACAGAGATATAATAGATTAACGACTGTGCTGAGCTCGATTGTTTATCTAATCCGCATACAGATGCTCAGCTTTTAAATATTCGCAACGATGTGCTATATATAGAGTAAAAGTACTAGATGCAATTTTTATATAATTGGGTGCAAAGCTTTGCTTTGAGTGCTACTTTGCCTATTTATCGAAAATGTTTCTATTATGAAAACCATTTAACCCTGTTAGATTATTTAGTAAATACTAAAATTACATTTTTAGTAAAATACTAAATATATCCTTACATCATTGCTTTATTTTAAGGATGTCACATTCGCCTTGCACAAGCAAAAAGAGAAAAGTCTAAAAAACTTTGGACAATTTCAAGATTATTATAAAAATTTAAATATTATTTTGGAATCACATGCGATTTATTAAATATGGTTGAAAAGCTCTCGTTATTTTTCTGATTCGAGCTTTGATGTATATCGTCTTTCAAAGATAATCTTCTGATTTTTGTTTTTATCTGAAGCTTAACTTCAATCGTTTTAAATTTCCTCTGGACTATAGAAAGTTTTGTACAAAATATTTTTGGATTCTTTGTTTATGAATTTTATAACTTGTTTGTCCAACTTTTACATTTTCATTGTCATTGATTTTGAAAGTTTGTAGTTCGATCTTGGTAAACTATTTTAGATCATAGGAACTGTCATAATTTAATTCCTTAACTGTGCGCTCTCATTTCCTTGCTGTTCTCATTAGAGCTGTACATATACTGCTCAGGCAGATATAAATTTTAAAACTATCTTTGCTTGCCTTTCAATAACTGCATGAACACTCTAATTAATTATGGGTGTGTCCCTTCACGATAAATCTATGGGTTGTTGACATAATACATGACAAGTTTTCGACTACATATACGTATATACATGGTAGCATATTTGTTAAAGGAGGGTAGCGTACATCAATCCAAGAGAAAATTTGTTCTAGAGAGTAGTTCCCTCCGCCACCTTACATAGATATAATGGTTTTTGGACATAACCTTCAAAAATTGTAGGCTCTTGCTTATCTGCCTATATATCTACCGAAATACCTAAGCTAAGTCCATATATTATGGTGAATGGTACCAAAGTTGTGAATTGGATTTTCGAAAAGTATAATTTGAAAATTTAGTATAGTATATACTCATAGTATAAATTAACTAGATATGTCTTTCCCGAACTGTTGATAGGCAGTCACGTCATATCTCGGACATTACGATCATTTCAATTTCAATCGTACTCACTAAAGTCCAAAGAATATATTCTAATTGGAAATTTTTGGGTTTTCTCACTAGCGAATGTTTACTTTTTCGAAAGCAATTTATACTTAGGTAACGGAAGAAACTAGAATAATTACGGGTAGCCATTAAAGTTTACCGAACGGTATAATTAAATTCTGCTAACAGTCATTCTCAGCGCTGCCAAATTTGGAACTGAAGGCACACAACAGATTTATATATGTTTGTTGTTTTTCTATAGTGAAACTATTGTAATGTCGCTCACCGCTGCAATCATTGAACAATTCAAAAATCAGGGTTTCGAAATAATCGTCTTAATAAGTTTTGATGATTTAAAAGACACTAACTAGATAAGATAGACCTGGGGTTTTTTGTAATGACGATTGTTAGCTTTAGTGCTCTAAATTAGAACTATATGTTATATTCGGGTGCAATTTTCAACCTTTTTTTAGATGTGCTATTATTGGAGAAACTAAATGCAATAGTTTTAATGAAAATATTTCAGAAAAAAAATAATGCATTATTGACGGAATTTAAGCAGACTACTATTACGCCGGTTTCGTAGGAACATAGAGCATCAAATTCTAATTTAAGTTCAGGCATTGGCACAAGTTTCGCGAATTTTGAGTTGGGCTAGTATTGCAGCCGGTGAGCGATATGTGCTTTTAATAATAATTATTATAATTATATTGGTGTACATATATATAATTTCAAGAACTTTTGTAAGTTTTAGTGGAATAATTTTGAAGAAGTTCTTCTAATTAAATCTGATAGAATACAGTCATTCGCGTTTTTCATCTGAAAAATGCAGCGCTTGGTTCTTTAGTTCTGTCACATTGTATATACATTTGTATAACCGAGAATTAAAAGCACACCTAACAGTGATGCTCTATAAAATGGTTGCCTATTGGAGAATTATCTGAAATTTACTCTCCGTATCCTCTTCCATTTATTCTGTAGGCTCCAAAATTTCCAAATAAATATTTATTGCTACCGGTAAATTGTGACCTGAGTCTTTCAAATAGATTTAATTTTTTCTAATGAGAAAAACAGTTAAAAAGGCGGAGCGTAAAAAGAAAAGAAGAGTAAAAACGTAATTTTTTGCTTGGAATAATCGAAAACTAATCTTGATGATAAATAAAATTACCCAATAACTTTAACTTCAGTTAGTGAAAATAATTTAATTTTAATGAAATTAGCAAAACGAATGAACTTTTAACTTAAGCTTCACAATAGTTTCTTTGAGCTGCTGAGCGTCTATTTTATTTATTGCGTAATTAATTTCGAATCCGTTACCAGAACTTTAGTACAGAAGGTGCTTTATCGACTCGAAAATTTCTAAAAAAGTATGTATTATATTTACTTGCAACAATTCAAAGTGCAGCTTTCTAGAATCTAGAAAGTGTATCTCACAACTTTAGACATATTTTCAATGCTCGAAAAGAATAATAGCAATAATAATGACCATAACCTGCTTTGCATAGGATGGATTTTATTAAAATCATCTTCTCGAATATTGGATTATGTTTCTGACATTTTCTCTATGGACCAACAACACGAAAACTTTATACCTTTGATCTGCAATAAACAATGGGCAGAGCAAAGAAATACAAATCAGACTATCAAGGTTCGTATCTAGTTCGAAATACACACATTATCTATATTTGTTATAACACTTACGCGAAGTTTCCTGCTTGAACATGCAAATGCTTTTCACTGTTATTGATATTTAGGGCCGGCCGGTGGCAGGCATTTTTCATGGAGGGGTTTGGAAAAAATTGATAGAGAATAGTAATAGTAATAGTAATAATTATAAAAGTTTGAGTATTTCACATATACAGGGTGCTTTTGCCTTTGGAGCCAATAGAGCAAGAGGTGATAGTACTCACCTAGCCAAACAAAAAAACTTACGCCGGGAGGGGGGCATACGGGGGCGTAGGGTCACAGTTAAGAGTTCATCGTATGCAGAACATCATGGGCTTTCCGACGACTGCTCAACCAGCCCCCTCTCCTATCAGGAGGTATGGTTGTCTAAACTAAAAGTTTCGTATTTTCTTACATCTTTTTACTTTGACTTCTATTATTTTTGCAAAAAGGTCGTGTGCTATCTCTAGCTCTTTAAGGGTTATAAGCTCTTAACCTATTCTCAAACTTATTCTCAACGATAATTTCTTCCATTAATAACTGAAAGTCATTTAAAAAAAATCGTCTAATTTCGATTTGACCTGAATAGGTTATGAGCTAATAGCTTTTTAACAGCTACAGTTAGCACATAGAGTGTAATAGGTCAAATTGAAGACGAAAGTCTACAGTTTTTATAAAAAAAGGTTATTTTAATTACATTTTGCAAAAATAATAGAGGTCAAAGTAAAAAAAAAAGGTAAGAAAATACGAAATTTTTAGTTTGGATAACCATAACTCTTGAGAGGAGAGGGGTGCGGGACTGATTAAGCATAGTCATTGGAAATGCCATGAAGTTTTGCTCTTAACTGTGAACGTACGTCCTGTATTTTTTAAGATACAGGGTGTTTTGTGAAAAAATTGCTTTTTTCTTTAATCACCCTGTAACTCCTAAACGGTTGATATGCCCCCCCCCCCTGCCTAAATTTTTTTGTTTGTCTACGTGAGTACTAGCACTTCCAGCTCTATTGACCTCTTAGGCAGAAACACCCTGTATAAGTGTTATAACTTCGCAGACTTCTTCGAAACTACTACTACTACTAGTGTAAAGCAAGCATGCCTAGCCGACCTGGTAGGTTGCATTTTCTTTGATGACTTAAATATCAGGTTGTTAATATACGCGGACGACATAGTAGTACCTGTAGAGAACAAGAGTGTTTCGGGTACAATGATAATGTAATCTTCAAAATTACTGCAAACCTTGACAAATAATCTTTCAAAACTGGAAATAGCGACAGTTAGCCAGGGTGGGGGTAGAAAATTGCCGTAAGAGCAATGGCAACTTGACAGTAAGAATATTGAGCTTAATAAAACGTACAAGTAATTAGGAGTTATTTTAACTCCAAAATCGCTTTTCCAATTATTTTTAATAAACGGTTAAACGTTGCATGGATCAACTTCTTATCCACGAAAGTGGTACCTATGTCATGCAAATATGAGGTCTTTACCTTAATTACATGATACGCTTAGAAACCGGCTTACAAGACATCTACATAAACATTTTAAAGAGCCGTATGCATAATGAAAGCTCTAAATATGTAACAATATAAGTTACTGAAAGTATTAGCACACAAAGTTATTCAAGAGGAAATATTCTGGTTTGACTACTGGGAAGTAATTGCGGGCAAAACAATATAACATTCGACAGAATTCTTTAAATATGTCTCTGGCTGATAGGTTGGCTGAGTTTGAATTAAATTTTAAATATTAAAGCTCCATAATAAATTAAGTTATACTTAGTTTGTACTATTTGAATAATACTAACAGCATATCTGATACACGTCTAATTCCTAAATGCCGACAAAGTCTTTTTAATTTAAACGCAAGTCCGTGGAGAGTCTACGGAACTTCTTGTGTACTCTGTATAACTTGATGGAGAAAGAGGATATACATATGTAATATGTATCATTTTCTTGCATTTGTCAGATATTATCGGAATTTTGCAGAAAAGCATTTAAAGTCATTGAAATTTTGAACGGAAAAGAGTAGAAAATCCTTTTTAATTACCTTAATATTGCATTTCCTCTGATATCAATTTTATTTCCCTATTTAGGGAAGCCAAACCGTTAAGTAGATTTTCCGCCATTGAGTTACAAAGATAATTCTTAAACCTTTATAAATTTTTTGAAAAATAGCAATTACATTTTTCCATATGGAATAATTTCATCCTGAAAATTTTTGGCCAATTTCAATACTTGTGCTATCCTTTCCTATTTGTAATTGTCTACTTAACGGGAAAATAATCAAGTGATTGATTACATTATTTTGTGGGAAACCTACGAGCACATGCAGGAAGGACACGTTTCTCTTTGGCAGAATCAGGACCCATAACTAGAATTTTTCACTTTGTGGCTAGCAAATTATTTATTTCCTTTAAGAGTATTAAAATAAAATAAACGATTTTACATGAAATTGTAGAATGGGCTGCAGTGCAGGTACTGTTATCTTCTGCGCTTAATGTATTATATAAAAATCTAGTGGCACTGTAATCGCTGTGTGTCCAGGTTTGCTTAATTTTGTGGTCTGAAAGTTAGCGGAACTCAACTAATAGATAAAATTAATTAAATAACAAACAAATCCGTGAAATTTTTCTACATATTTTCTGTAAAATTTTCTCAATGCGTCAGTTTTTCAAATATGTGTACAAATAAGCAGTACTCCCACTTATTGAAATAAAAATATTTTATTCTTGGGGCATTCTTTTGTGTTGGTATACACTAGATAGCGAATACAAATGAACACAGCTAATAAGTAGCACAAATTTCTATGGGAAGATAATTCTTGACTAGCCCTTGGTATGTATGTATTTGCGTACTTTTGTATAATCGCCAAGCACTATTTCCGCTATTATATATAAATGAGGTAATTATGTGGTGTATTAATACCATAGAAAAGGTTATATCCATTGACATATAGACGTTAATTCTCTTTGGAGTCTTCATTTTATTCATTGTGTGCAGATTACTTTATTATCATGCAAATTAATAATTTTAACTTTGTGATTGCTACAAACATTTTAATATATATGAGTATATACTCTATATAGCTTAAACTAAAATTTATATCAGTCGAATTTTGAATTAAATAGAATCTTTCTGACATAAGTCATAAATCATGGGTCTCTAATTTGATGAATAAATCACATCTAATGAAGGTTTTGACTTGGCGGGAAAATTTTAAACAAAAAAACTTCTGGTATTAGTCGGACCGTATTACTGTAACGACACCCGGTGAAAAGTTTTATGTTGTTGTGGATGATTTAATAAATCGATAATGAACAGATTTTTATAAGGTTAATGCCAGTTCACCTTGTGTATAAAATTTTTGGCCAGAATATGTAAATATATGCATAAAAATTTATGGAATTTTTTTTGTTATAGCAAATTTTTTTATTTATGTGTGTCTAACTTAGATGGCATAATTTGTATAGTGCATATTAATTTTTAAAAATTTATAGTTCCGTTTTGTAGATTTTATTATTTCTCACTTTCTTATCATTATAATTTCGTTAACATTTTGAAAGGTTATGAAAATTGAAGTTAAAATTTATTTAAATATATTCCGGGGTCAAACAGTATGAACTTCGTTACTTAAATAAATATTTACTAAAGTCACTATACATACAAACATTATATTAGAAAAAACACATTTAGATGAAAATTTATTTATGACATTCATAAATTTTTCTAAGAACTATTGCTCACTGACTTTTTCTATCATTTCATTCCTTTATTTTTATATCACTATAGCATCTTATCTCACAGCCACGTAGGAAATATAATAAGAGAAAAAATTATAAATTAACTTGGGAGATGTGGAGATCAAAGATTAATAATACACTCTACTATTTTGAAAGCGCTACATACCTACAGTTAAAAAAAGTAATGATTGACTGCCTTTTATTTATGACCATAGCTACATCAAAAACCTAAATGAAACACGTATAGGGAAGAAAAGCTTTTGTGTATAATAAAAGCTCGAAAATCTTCGCCAGTTTCGAATTTCATTTCGTTCACAACCGTTTCCACTGCATTTAATGTCCTCTGACATTTAGTGTTCACTTTGCCTTTCACTTATTAATGTAGGCTAGAAAAATTTGCAATGAGTATAGGTAAATTGTGATCTGAGATTTTTCGAATGTAGTGAAAACAGCAGAATTTTAAAGGGCAATATTAGCGATTCATTCTTATTAGAGGGGGGTACTTAAAAGAAACCAATATAAAATCAATTGTTTGGTGTAAATTATCAAAAAATGTTCAATGAAATTATACGGCTTAGGCCCAGAGGGTAATAGTTTTTAGGTTTTTCATTATTAAAATCGACCATCATAATTTAGTGGAAATAACGTAATTCCAATAAAATTAGCAAAACAAACAAACGTTTAACGTAATGGGATGTCAGGTAAACTTCACGTTTATAAATTCATTTATGTTGTGCTTATCCAAAATCCTCAAGAAACACTTCCCGATCCATGAAACAGACTTCCTCATTACAACATGAAAGTAGTCCTAGCATTCAAAATTTTTTGGAGTGTTCTTATATAAAACTGACAAAAGTTTGATTTGAATAGCACCGGCGCCCTAAACTACTATTCATACAGATAAATTTTCTTCTGATAATCTTAAGCTTGCTTTCTTATCTTCCTAACCGTACTTAAATTTTTATACGGTTCCTAATAAAATATTTTTAAAATAACGTATCTTAACGAAATGACTACGATTCCCCAAAAAACTCTCAACTGAATAATAAGTACATATGTGAATGTGCCGTGATCCGATAAATTTGAATATTGCTGCCTGCAGATTCGAACTACTGCTGCTCATACGCACATACAATTATTACTCCGATGAGATTATTAAGCTTTAAATGGTAAGGTAACTTTATAATCAAAACTATTTCATTATTTTGCTAAGTAAGATATATAATATGTGTAGTCTTTACGAAGGTAGGCGCCAAGATTAAAATTTTAGAACTATTTTCCTGTGTGAAGAGTAGTTTAGGCTCTATCTAGATCATATATGCATGTATAAAATCAACGCGTGGTCTCTTTTCGATAAGAACCAATATAAAAGACTTAAGAGAATCGGACTAGCACGCACACATCGATTTCTGTTTCATAGTGCTTTTTTTACGTTTTTATAAGAAAATTTCATGGAACGTTACAAAATATAAGAAAAATATAATTTTGTATTGAATAAATAAAAATGAATTTGGCTGTACGGGGTATATATCCAAAAATTAGTTAACAAAGAGCTCATGTCTTCATGTGATGCTATTGCTCTTATGGAAAAAAAGATGTTAGTTTTGTTGTTTCCATTGAATCCCTTAGGCCTATTAAGGTCTTAGAAACTTTTACTGAGATATTCTGTTTCAGCTGGGTCCACAGATTCTCTATCGGTGAAAACTTGGGAGTAATAACCCCATTACAAAACATTATTATTCACATATTTGCTTGGTGATTTGGCGCATAAATTTGATGTATAAATTGCGTTATAATGAAACGCATTCCTTCTGATCTTTCTCGGAATTTATTTTTTCAAAAAACAATATCAATTCACTCTTCCTTTTAAGCCTACGTTTTTGCGGCCGACGTATTAGCTCCAACGTGATATCTTTGGCTAGCTTTGTAATAGAGTAGTTAGAGTAGTGGAGAATCTTAAAATAAGTACTTACTCAGAGTTCTGTTCTTCAACTGCTTCAGCCCAAAGTGGAAACCATAAAAAAGGATATGATATGTGCTTAAAATGTACGTATGTACGCAATAGTATCAATATACATATAATAAGTATATGCTAAGTATTTACATAAATGTTTGCTTAATAGTACGAAGCCTGATCTTGACTATAGGTATACAGCACATTGAAAGCTTAAGTAATAAATAAGTATCCTTTAAATACTAGAATTATAACGAAATCGTAAGTCAAGTGCGCAGACAAATCGAAATGTACCATCTTAAAATTGCATATCAAAAAATCCAGGATAGTATAAAATTTGGTAACCCACAACATGAAGATCAGTTCTTACTGTTATTATATTAATAAAATTGATGACATCATTTAAACTGGCTTATCTCAGTATTAGTAGGTACTATGAAAGTTTTTCCAATGTGCTCGAATTTTACCCAATAATAAATGCTTGGAATGTAAAGTGCGATTTGTTATCAGATTACGACTTCTTATTATTGTCCTTAGCTATATTTACAGATATTTCCATGGTATCACATGAGAAGTTATTCAACTAAAATAACTAAAAGAACCCTTCAAACGTGCATTTCACACTTCTTTCAGAAACAATAAGTGTGAAAGGCATCCGTCATTGGGTCTTAATTGCTGTGCTAACGCCTCTTATTACTCCTCATATTATACTTCCTTACAGTTTCACCTCTTTATTTGGGCTGAGCCTGCAATGATTTGTAAATTGCTGGCTCATAAAGTCGTCGTGGTCGGTAATAAAACCCTCATTCACCAGTTACACTCCGATGTTATGTTCAAAGCCCTTCAGAATGCCATAAAACACTTGGTGGAGAGAAAAATATATTCAACGTTGGTACGACCACAATAATAGGAATACAATCGTCATATAGGTATCAACTACAATGGGTTTGAGTAAAAGCATCAGATTATTGCTGTACCATATAATCCAGGATTCCATCAGCTCTAGTTGCTGTTGTTATGATGTAGTACTGAATAACACCATTGCTACCATGACCAAAAAGGACTGGGGTTGTTCTGTTCAGTGCAGAAAGCACGTGTTCCTTTATCTGCGACTAATCCCTGAAGGGATATATACCGGAAAATAACCAGTTTTGAGTTATGTCAACAAGCAGAGGCAATTAAACATGACTTTCGCAGGTATATTCTCAATAAATGAATGGAAATGAGTTAGTTTACGAATAGAAGGGGTAATTATCGAGGTCAACTTTAACTGAGAGGAAGTGGCAAATAAACTTTGAAGGCAATTGCTAAGAAAATAAACAAATAGGTGTTCAACACCCGCTGGTCTTTTGTAATACGCAAGGCATAATAGGGTTAATCTACCACTTGTCGGCGAACCTGTTCATTGGAATAATAATTGAAGAACAATGCTGAAAGGTCCTGAGTGGGTATTTATCATTTTCTGATATTTTGATTTGAAAAAATATTATGGAAGTGTAACGCTGCATCGTGTAATACAATAATTTGTATGCTGCTTCCATAGAGTATCATATACATACATGCAATTTTTATAATTCATTTGATTAAATTCATGCGCTAACAGTTTTAAGGTCGACACCTTTCATTTGCATGTAATTTTATATCTTCTCTACCTGCGGACACAATTTCGCTGTCAACGTTGGTAATTGAAAGCTCCCATCTGATGGCCATCTGAATATTTTGTAAAGTACTTTTTAAATTTGATGTGTTCAGCATTTAGTAATTTAAGTGAGTGCGTGATACTTCGGTTTACGTTCGAGACCTTATAATTATCATCCTCTAGTTTTAAATATTGGTAAATTCTTATTAAGGTTCAATAACACCACAGTATTTTTATTTTTGCTTGCAGAACTCATTAAAACATGAAGATATGTAAATATTTAACATCAAGCATCATAATATGTCTGAACAATAATTACAAGGACGATGCAAGTGCGATCTCCATTATTATAGCTATTATTTTCATTTATCCTGTCCCTATCCTATTACTTACGGTTTTGTGTAACAAGCAATCACAAAAATGTAAATTTTATCACTAAACATGTAGTGCTCCTAGTAAATGTAAAACATTTTCTAGAAAATAAAAAAAATTCCGATATCAAGTCACATGTTCTTTGGCTCATACCAAAACAAATAAATTAAAAGAGGAGTCGAATCTCTGTACCCCCATGAATGAGATCTTTCAGGTATAAGTCAGCTCTATAATAAACAAAAAAATATAAGAAAGACCTGTCTGTCTTGACTTTTCATATAATCCACATTAAATAATTTATTGTCGGAAGAAATTAGGACGATTAATATTATCAAACAATGTGTAAGCGAAAAGTTGTTATACAGATCTTCCCTATGATTTGAATTATTATACCGCCAATTGTCACATATTATGAAGATACGTTACTTTTATCATTACTTATAACTAGATGGCATCTAATGGGTCACATGCTTATTAACCTGAATTTATTGTAAAAACTCATGTAAAAATCATACTTTGATCGTACAATATCTACCGAGTGAGATGAGCGCTATACATTTTTCTATTCTATTACACACTTGTAATCTTTTCAGCGTCGATGTGTTTTGCACCGTTATTCGCTTTTTTTGGTGGTACAGTCTTATTATTATCACAGGACAACTCGATAATTACTCTGTTAATTGGAAGGGCTTAAAGAAATTCAAGTATACAGAAATGAATTAATTTATCTTCATGTGGAGAAGGCTTTAGACACATTTTTATGATTAACTCAAGCTGTTTCATATATGTATATAAATTAATATATATATATATATTATATGAAACGCCCTCTTTTTGCAATGGAATTGCTTTTTTCAAAGATTTTCGTTGCATAAAGAGTTTTTTCCACTGTTTCATATGTTTAATTGCACTTTTGATTCTAGCTTTAACGTCTGTTTCTTTATCTATTGGATTAGTATAGGTACTACCGATGCAGCACAATTTATCTGCTTCTGAATTCTGTGCTGCAATGCACTTTTGAGATGAGAAGTATATAATCATTGTCTTACCCACATTCTATTTCTATATTTCTTCTATCAAATAAATGGAAAATATATATATATTCCATAAATCTGGGTTTAAGTTCCATCGGTGCCCTGAAAATGGTCGAGAGCAAGAGAAGAAGATTATTGTTTAAAAGAAGGTGAGATTTTAAGATGCTGTAAAGGGTGTTATTTTAATCCGTGGATCGGACTCCACCTAATGCGGTTTTTTTGTATTTCTGAAATTTGTACAGCCCTAACTTGGAGACGAGGGTTCATTGTTATTTAAGATTATTTACAAAAAATTAAGCAACATGTTTTAAAGCCATCCTACATTCCCAACGAGGAATTTCAAACCCTCTTCTCACCTAACCCATCGTCTTTTTCTCCACTCCTTCACAACCCCATAATTCGAATTTTTGCATCGTTATTGACCCCAGATATCCCCCCGTGTAAAATTAGCCTTTCTATCTACGACACTCATTTACAAGATTTCCCATTTTATCTTAGTTTTGTATATAGCAAGGAACTTTCTTCTTTTCTCGTGACCATTCCAAGAGAATTTTAATATTGTTAAGGTCGCAACGCCGGGTTGATCACTCTCAAGGTCTTCATCGCTTAATGATTGAAAGGACATTGTTCTTGAAATAACTGTGAAATATTTGTGGTCAATATCAGCTAAGAATTATAATGATATATAAAACCTCAAAGTACACATATTCTGCAGAATATCCCTGAATAAGAAGGAGTCAGAGAAATAACATTTGTTTTAGCCCACTCACGGTGAACAAGCAGGGCAAGTTTCGAAGATATCATCTATAATGTCTGCAATGATTAATCTCTCTCAGGATGTCTCAGCTGATTAACTGAATGCCTACTAAGCTAAATAGAATAGAATTGACTTTCTAAACAACAAGATCGACGCCATTCAGAATTTCATTCCGTTAGCAACATCCTCGTTAGCAGTTTTTCATGGAGAGTTGGTGCGAAAATGACTCTTGGGTTCCTAAGAACAGAGGCCTGATGATAACGAGGGCTTAGAGGTTATGATAATGATGAAAAGAGAAGTGGAGTAGATATTCCAATTCCCTTCGGAAAATAGACTACATTGATGGTTATGTAGTAACAGACTACTAAGTTCCTATTGTAACCTTTAGTGGATCGTTTAATATATTGATATCTACATCTAGAAGCGACTGGTAAGGGAATGAGCGAATCGTGTATATAATATCTCTATTTGAGCAGCTGGGTCAAAGACAAGTTCAGCTACAGGAGCGGGAGTATACTCCAGCAACTGGCGCTAGAACGAGTGTTATATACTGCCGGTCAAGTGTATATTTCAGAAAAAATGGGCGCCGATTCCCAAGTGATAGTCCGATTTCCGTTTTCCAAACTTCAAAAACCTTCTGAGAGCTGGTATTGTGGTTTTTTGATTTCCTGCACCCAAAATTCCCGATATTATTCCAGTAAGTATAAATGTATACATGTATTTATCTGGTTGGATTGATAGTTGGATATTTGACTCAATATTTCACGATTGCATTTCCATATTGTCTTTCAAGGGCTGGGAACGATGACCAGAAAATTGTCTAAATTGCTGTCGACTCTCCTACATAATATCATATTATGATACTTTTATCTGTATATGATGTGTGTCTTTTCAAATTAGTATCAATTTAGATTTTAAACTGAAATGAACAATTTTTGACCTACATATATAGGTATAGCTCGGACCTTTGCTAGGAAATAAATCTTGCACACTTAAGGTGTCATAAAAAGTCAGATTAATATCTCACCGAATTCCCAGGGATGATATGCTTATATCATAATCATATTGATGCTCAGAGCTTATATGAGACTTTATATATTCCCTATTGTAGAAATTTAGTGTTGACGTTGTTGCAGGATTTCCTAAATTGGTCTACATTACTTATATAGGAATTAAATATATCCCTATTTGATAACTTATTTAGGAACAAATTGTCCTATATCGGAAAAGTAGTTCTAATGTACGATCATTAAATGACAATAAATCATAGCTGCATCTATAAATTTAATATTCATTTGGAACCTATTATGCATGCGCGACTTAGAGTCCTAGACAGTTTTTACTTAAGGCAACAGATGGTATTATCAAACACGATTAGAAATAACATATTTTCATTTTATTCTATCAGCTTAGTCTTGTCGCAACCCCACTCGTCACGAAGAATTCAATCCGTATTGTTCTAATAGTCTATTCTTCTGTGGACAACCATCACCACTTCAGTCGAGATCATAATTATCATTATACTGCTGATCATCATTAGGAAGAATTTTTAGAGCATAATTTATTATATACTAGGTGATTCTTTGAGTTCGTCATCTATTAGTTATATTATAAAAGTACGTATAGCTCTATAGGCTTTATATTAACAACCTTTATGCATACCTGATAGCATAGTAGTAAACAAAACTGAAGGTGAAGGTGGCAGTTTTTATTTGTTGTAAATTAATAACTTTATAGCGAATGATGTATTATGATGCCGTAGAACATTTTTTCTCACTTTTCTATGATATGTGCCGAATTTTCTATTTTTCCCCTCATCCGTTATAGTCATTATTGAAATTACATTGCTTTTAACATTGAACTTTTCCTCTGCATAAATACAATTTGTAAGTGATCGCCTTGATTCGTGGCGACTCGACCACACTTTTGTCACAGCATGTAACCGATTCAAATAAACCGCTGTATTGACCTTACTAGTTAGGTGGTTTCCAAATAAAAACAAACTATGTACTTTGTGCGACGTAAGAATATTTTGATCAAAGTTAGAGAGGCATATTAAATACTTTACAATTTAATATTATTGTTAGCTTGTAAGTCTGTCTAGTTTAGATTGCCAAGTCGAGCAGACGTATCATCAGAAGGCATTCCCGATTATAAATTTCCACAAGCTACACCAGAAGCTGGAAACCTCAGTAAAGGATACATATATTGAAGAACCCCATCATCGGCTTATTATTTCCGAAAGGTTGCTTCAATCCTACTTCCTTCCGTAGCTTTTGAAACCCCCCAGAAGCCAAATTTAGGCCTCACAAATAGTCTATACAGACGACCATCTTAAAGGATCGCCTTCCTCCGAGGACTATCAAGGACTTCATCAAGCAATTTCGGGTCTTCAACGACTGTATGTGCAAACGCTCATCCTCAAAAATCGACCTTCAGCAAGCAGTTTATGGATGCCCAAGGAAAGTCTGTGCAGATGTTAACCCTCAAGGATCATCCTTTCTCAAGCCAGTCCTGGACTTCCCAAGAGCTGGATGTCAGCTGGCACAAACTGTGCTTTCTAACCCAAGTTCTAGGTTCCCCAGGACAGCCCGTTTAGAACTTTCCGACAAGAAGGCAGTCCTCCAGGGCAGTCCTGTCACACGTAGTCCCCAAGTGGCTAGAATTGGTGGCCTGCTAATGATAGCTACCTTCAGACCAACGCAAGTGAACAAGTCCACAATTGCTGACCCTGACAAGCGTCGCTCAAATGTTAGGAAAATCCGGTTTCATTGGGTGTAAGGTGCCTACTCTCTATTTCTGATCAAAATGCTCTTACGCAGCACAAAGTCATCTTTTTTCATTTCGCAAATACCTGATTATTAAGGTCAATACAGTGGTTCATTTGAATTGGGTGCATGCTGTGACAAAAGTGTGGCCGTTTCGCCACAGATCCTTTATAAAAGTTTGATTGCCTACATATATGAATGTTTATAGCGAAAATCAATTCTTACTGAATTCACTTACCTATTTCCCGTATTCGTATATAATGTTGATTTGAGATTTATTTTTATTATGAGGCTCGATATACGAACACATTCTCCAAGAGTTGTATTGTCATATATAATTTCATCAATAGCGATATAGGAAAATATGTTATTGGGTTAAAACTCCCTGATAATTACAGTCCTATATACTGACGTTTATAGCACTAATATTCAAGTAAAAAACTCTTTATATAGAGCTTATACTCATTAGACTTATATAAAACAACAAATGTATATATAACACTCTAATTAATGCTTTAAAAGCTACAAGACTACAGCAACTACAGTAAACTCCTGCCTTGATCGCATCGATACTTTAAGGATCATCGTAAACCAATGCACAGAATTTGGTCTCCTCTTTATCAAGCTTTTATGAACAATCAAAATCCGTATCTGTGGATAGGGTGTAAATATAGAAGACACTTACAGTAATTCAAAATGTACAATTTTACACAACGGAAAGGTATTCGACAGCCTCAGATTATGCTCTCCAGTTAACAAACATGTATACTATCGCTGAGAATTATTCCTTATTACTATTACTGATAACTTTTGGAACGCACTCGACAATAGCATGCGTGGCAACGCTGCGTAATGATAAATCGGCTGTAAGAGTGGTCTATGGTTGCAAAATGTGTTTTCAAATTCATAATACGCCATCTACAAACTTTTGTTAACATTTGTGCTTGCATTATATCTAAAAATTCGCTGCCGAGATCTAGACTGAATAGAAGCCGTGTGAAACAGGACATGATTAATGGCGAAATTAATCGAAAATAGTGGAACGGAATTGGTCTTTCGTTGGTTGCGATTAGGCAACAGCAATATTATAAAGCAAGCTTTCGACTGAAACAAGCAAGAAACCCGTCGAGCAGAACAAACATATTACCAATTACCAGAAGTACCATTAGATGAGGTTAATGATAATATTTTTTATTATATATTATTATTATTTTTATTATTATTATAATTATTATTACTTATTGTATAAACATTTTCATTGATATAGTCACTGGTTACGTTTCTCAATAATATGCTATTTATTCCATTAATTTTAGAACAGCCTTACACGTTTCGTTCACTTAGGTCATCTTAAGTAACACTGCCTGCTTATAAAACAATCTACAACTAACATTTTAAATATACCATCAAACGAGCGATATTCCTTTATGAGAGACGGACTTAATAGCGGGCTTTTATTTGTGAAATCCAACTGGTCATTGACCAAAAAAATATCTTTACTTTTTGTCGCTGGTATTTCTTTAATTTTCTGATAAGTTACGCAATAGTTCTATATTATTTTCATCTACTTTATCTTTCTTTTGGCGAATGTGTTATCCCAAATTTAATTGCTTGGATTTTAAATGCTCTTTAAATCTCGTTTTTATTTTCCGTTCAGTCCTTCCTATATAAGTAGCATTTCAATCCTGACAAAAGATCTTGTAAACTCTACCTTTTTTTTAAATTGTTAATTTTGGGTATAAACTTATTATTTACTGAGGTTTACCGTCGCGAAGGTCCAGAGAGGATCACTGTGAGGATCACTTCGCTACATTTAGTATCTTTGTCAGTATCTTCAAGAGAACTATGATTTAATACCGGGTAAACTTTGTATTTGTTCACCGTGGCTTCTTTTTGGGATTCATTATTTTATCACGCATGGATTTTGGCCATCAAGTTTTAAGTCTTGGTTTGACTCATCAACAAGCCCCAAATAGCGAAATTGAGTATGACACGAAAAACAAATGAAAATAGAAAAAAAATGGAAAAATTGAGAAAAATATAAAATTTAGTTGGAAAGAGTTGAACCAATATAAAGTTTACCCGGTAATATAATTATCTTGCCTTTCATCTTTGGGAGTAAAGTGGGAAACACAATTGCACCGTTTCAATCCGATACGTACAAATGTCAAATTTGCTTATATGAGACGTACGTGCAATTGGACACATTCACCGAAATGCATCGAAACGGAGAAGTTGAGCAAATTTCAACTTTTAGGGATGACATAACCTAGAAAAATTACCTGTACAATGTTTGTGTATAACTCAAGATGGATGAAGAAGTTTTTATTGAAGAAATTAAAAAATATGAAGAGCTTTATGACAAAGGCAACAAATTTTACATGGATGTAAAAAGAAAAGACAAAATCTGGAAAAATTTCAATGAGAAATTTAAAACTGATGGTGAGTTTGAACGGAACAATTGTGCTCATGCACGTAACGGATCGAATTGAATCGAATCGAATTGAATCGGAACGGCGGAATTGTGTTTGGCACTTTATATGGAAGGTTTGCCTCATATAATTCATACTCAGAATTTATTCTGAGTTTATATGAGATCAGATTAGTTTGATGGCAGGCAGAAACCAAGCCGTACCATTACTTCATTCGAATTAAGCTGATTTTTCAACTCTTTCCATTTTTTCTATTTTCTCAATTGTTCCATTTTGTTTTTCATTCATTTCGCTATTTAGACCCTGGTGATTATTCAAACCAAGACTTGTGAGTTCTTGCCCTAATTCAATAAGTTGTGAGATGAAATAACGAATAAAAAAGTTCACTTTTACTGTTATAGCGGCTAATCCCAATAAATTGAACAAATATTATGAGTCTTCATAATCTTTTCTTCTCGTAATATCTGGCAACTTTATATCTATTGCTTTATTCGTCAGAAAAAGTTAAATATGACCAGTACAGTATTCACACTACTGATTCCAAACCATCTTATTCGAAGTAAGAATTCACCTTAATCTTATAAGAATCACACCTCATCAAAAACTCATTCATAATGGCAAATTTTCCGACTTCGCTTATAAGAAATTTACTGTACAAGACAGGAACCAATACTTCTCTATCGTCCGCAACTTCGTTATCTTGTACAAAATAGGTTGAATGGAATTTGCAGGTCTCATTCTTAGAATATATAAACACAGGAATTGTTAACACGTACACGAATGGTGTAAATGATAATGGAAAACAGGAAATAAAATAATTACGCCTTATAGCAGGATGTATAGACAATTGGGGACAACAAAATGTAATGTGGATATTTCTTTCTCAAAGGACAATATAAAAAACTTTTAAAAGCAAAGCAGTTAGCTCCAAAAATCTTAAAGATCAAATGAGTCTTATATTTGATCTTTAAGATTTTTGGAGCTAACTGCTTTGCTTTTAAAAGTCTTTTAAATTGTCCTTTGAGAAAGAAATATCCACATTACATTTTTTTGTTCTGAATTGTCTATACATCCTGCTCAAATAATAATGTCAAAAGATAATTAGAATAAATACAAATATTGCCAAACACATACCTAGTTATTTAAACCAAGAAATCGAGATTAAAATCAGAGAGTATAAAATACTCTTTTGAATATATTTTTTTATTCAATCGCATTACAGAAACAGGAGATGCTAAGCTAATTAGCGTTTCACTTCTCTTGATTCTAATTACCATCCCAATTTGCTATATATTCTAAGGTCATATCACTTTCATTTTTCTTATCTGTCATATATGATATGAAAATAATCATTTTTTCTCCTTTGACAGAGCGACCCCAAAAATGTATACAGCTCAGAGTTATGCATGTACTTATGACAGGTTCACCACATTGCCCAAGTTCGTAAATGAGCGAAGAAAATGAGACGAGAACGTAATTTTTTGCACGTTGTTTTTACTTTGTTCGCATATAAATTAAAAATTTTGCTCGGAACCATAATAACTCATACTGGAGAGTGTTTCTGTGCGGTGGGTTCATATTTTATCGAATCGAAGTAGCCGTACCCTTTTTGCCAGACTAGCCCCACACAGCGAGATTCTAAGAGTGAGCGGCCGTTTTTAAATTGATTTTTGCTCGTGCAATAATTTTTTTTTCTGATTTTATTTTGATCATCTTCAAGACACCATAAGCGGTAGTTGGTCTTTAGTTCAGTTTCTCGCTTTCTTCTCAGTTGTCAATTACGTACTTTGGAGCCATCGGGCAGTAATTTTAGATCTTATTGTGTTGAAGTAATAAGAGGAATATATAAAAGGGTTAGTAAGAAAAACTATGCACATAATATAGAAAATTATATAAGTTCACCCTCAAGGGGGAAATTCTTGGGTGTTGCTGTAAAATTTTGTAAGGTAGTTGAGTTTCCTAAGTTCAAATATAGTGCCTTGAAACATTCCTTGAATCGTACAATTTCTGGCAGATATCTATACCTTTTTATGTTAGGTGAGTAAATCGGTGAATCCGAGATAAATTTTGGTCATGAATGCTTAATGGTTAAAAATATATTATGACCAACTGAAAAGAAAGTGCGGAATAGAGGGGACGAGGTTGGGTAAGCTTAGGGTAGGTAAGAGGGGTGCCGCTAGGCTCTTAGCCCACATCACTTAGACCTCTAGTGGGTCCATTGTACCCCTAGATTCATAGGAGAAAGAACTTTTCAAGCAGCCCCAGATCCATCCTGCTTCCCGTAGGATACTCAAGGTATATCTAAAAGTTTTAAGCTAGATCCACTCTACTTCCCTCATAAAACTCAGAATATATGAGAACACTTTACTTTCCAGTTCTCCCAGACTTGAAAAGAACCAGCTACCCAATAGCCTACCTCTTTTATTCATCATAGCGACACTCGCAAAGCATGTGTTGTACGGATTTGGTTTTCTCCAAGTCCTTATAGCCCCTGCAAAAATTGTTCGCCGCTATACCCAGTCTTATAGCATAGTCCCCTATGGCCCAGTGACCCGTAAGGAGCCCTACTGGATTCCTTTTATTTGTTCTGCCGCAATTAAATAGTTCCCATGTCCTTTTCCTGTCATATGCAGGCCAAAATTTCTTCGGAATATTGCAGTTATCTCTGCTGGTCCACCGGAGGCTTGCCTCTTGATGATTTCCTCTTTTAAAGCTCCGATCGGGATCCTCACATAAGCTACCACTGTGGGGCTATCCATTTCAGAGCTCTCTTAGGCCAACTCATCAGCCATTTCGATGCCTGAGATATCGTTATGGCCAGGTACTCAGCATAGGGTTTCCTTGCGTCTTATAGTCAATTATTCAAGACTGGTCTTGCATAAGTGCACCAATTTTGATTTTACCACAGCACAGCATCCGGTCCCTTGATGACTGCACAGCTATTGGTTTTTATGCAGATGTGCCGTGAGGGATACCAATACTGCCGCCTGTTAAATCGCTGCGAGCTCCTCCTAAAAACACTGCACTTGTCAGATAGTCTATAAGACTCGTGCCACTGGAGATCTCTGGAGTACACTCCAGCCCCTGTGCCTGCACTCGTCTTGGAACCATCCGTACAAATAGAAATATCGGACGTTGCGACCATCTCTTTCCAACCCAGCCCTGGTGAGCATCATCGCGTTGACACTCCCACCAAAAGTCAAGATGGGTACCTGGTAGTCTGCTTCTTCCCTGTAATCCCTACAGTCTATATTCTGGATTATATTGGAGTGCCCAAACCCCCTCTTCATCCACTAACCCCCCACCCTGAGAATGACAGTACACCGCCGCTACACCTCTGCAATAGAGGTCTAACGGCGATAAGTAAAGCATGACTTCCAGTACCGCTGTGGGAGTGGTACGCAGACGCCCAGTCATTCCCATACAGGCGGCCCTCTGGATTTTTGACAGAACATCCAGGTTACATTTCTCCGTCAGTGCCGTCCACTAGACCGTATCACCCAGTGTTTTAATCCTCAGTGTCCACCAAAATTTTTCTTGCACGTGTAGAAGGCCACACTGGCCTTCTCGCGTTCTTCTAAATAAACCTTCTAGTTCAGCTTGGAATCGAGTATGATTCCCAGATACTTTGCTTCACTGGAAAGAGTAAGATCCTCGCCACCCAGCATTGGAAATCTGAAACTTTGCACCCGCCTCCTTCTTGTAAAAATGACCAGCTTCGTCGTCGAGGGATTTACCCTCAATCCACTATTATTGGCCCAGTTATCCAGCTTAAGCAGCACATACTCGAGTTTTTCACTAATAGTATAGAAAAATTTAGACAGTTAAACGGTCTTAGGGATTCAACAAAAATCAGAGGACCACTTGGACGACAGATGGACCAAAAATATCCAAAAAATTCACCGCAAAGCAAAACTAAGTGAGATAGCCATGAGTGGCCATGGGCATGTCAAAAGAACGTGTGGATAACATTTTGCATAAACATTCGCAAATCAAAAATCTGCGTGCGCGTATGCTCACAATCGATCAAAAGCAACATCGTGCTTATGATTCCGAGAGAAATTTGTCTATGTTTAAGCGTAATCCAAAGGAATTTTGGTGTCGATTTGTAACGATAGATAAAACATGGATCCACAATAGAAAATCATCTGAGTGATTGGATCCTACGAAAAGCCGCCCAAAGCGAGCAAAGAGTCGACAGTCGGCTTGAAAGGTTCCTGCTGGCATTTTTTGGCACGAATATGGCTCATATTAATTGATTATCTTGAAAAAGGAAAATAATAACAGGTGAACACTATGGGTAATTATTGAACCCATTGAATAACGAAATCGAGGAAAGTAGGCGTCGTCTAGCGAAAAAGAAAGTGCTCTTCACCTGGACATTGCACTAACATTCACATCAATGAAGGCAATGACAAAATTAGATAAATTTCTCTGCTATAAATGCATTAACCTTATTAAAGATAATTTTGAAACCTTAACGTTTGAAGCCGACCATATAATATATCCGTATTCTTATAAAAACCGTAAAGAATTACGCTTAAAAAAACATGCGATTTTATTAAAATTACATTAAATCCCCGCCCGCCTGATAGAGGTCAACATTTCGTTCTTCTTGTCAAAAACACGTTTTTCTTTGAAAATAAATAAATCTAGAACTCATATTCGCTGTAGCTTAGAGGAAAAGCTTCAGATGACTATATTTTCGTTGGTAATAATTAAGCTCTTCCGAAATATTTATCTAAATATAACACTTTAGTTCAATTTTTGTATATTTTTGCAGTGGCAAGTATTTTACACAGAACACATTAGTATGCTATGAATTGGAAGTGGCAGATATATGTTGGTATGTCCACAATGGCACACATCCATATATACATAACTTCATACAAATCTGCTGTTTGTAAATTCTCTCATCAAATTTCGTACAATATAATGTGAATTGTACAGTTTTACTAACTTCGTGAAGGTTTCTTGAAAAAAAACCTTTTTTGTCGTATTTTCCCTGCATATATGTATATTCCTATAAAATAGTGAAAACACGCGACATTTTACATTAAGAGCCACTGAAAAAAAAAGATAGAAAATAAAAGCATTGAAATGAAAGCACCAGACAAACTCAATAAATTTTTCGGAATGTCGCTTTTCGGTCACTTGACATTGTAATTTATCTCAACGTCACATAAATTGATGCTAGTTTAAAATTTAATTAAAATCCTCTCTAGTGAATTATTTAACCCTAAATATATAAATTTTATGTATTAAATGCTTTTATTTACTTTTCTGTTATACATTAAGCAGGTAGTGCTTTTAGGTATGAGGTGTATACGTAAGTAATTTCCTGCAAAAATATTTAAAAAAATGTTACGGCAAATGGAAAAAATGTTTATGTAGGTATTGCAAAACTTTTATAACTTTATCAGACCTGTTTAAGTATTCAGTATATGATTTGTAAATAATTTCAAAATTAACAATTTAAAAGAGTTTTAGTTGGCCTCTTGTTACGTCACTATTGAAAATATACTAAAAAGTGCATGCAGTTTTCCCACCATCGCTCCAATAAAGCTTTCAAATTGACTCTTTCAGCTACAGTCGATAACTTTTTATATTGAAAAAGTCAATATAGATAAACAAACCAATTGACCTTAACAAAATTCCAGTATTAATTAGTTAAACCCTCATTAAGTTATTCATTGATAAGCATTAAACCTACAATCGATGAGGTATTTTGCTCTCATTTTTCACTTTCTTAAGAAATCATACAGAACAGGGATGCTCGGATATGTTACACAGATCAAGCCTCTTGCGCATGCGGACGATAATAAACTGGCGCAAACATCTCTTGCCGTCGCCGTCGAATAGTTATCTCAGTTTGAACCGTGTTGTTTTATGCTGTTATATGCATTTTACCTGTCATGAATTAATATCCCCAAGTTTTATGTGAGAAATTTATTTTACAGGCTATTTAAATTATTTTTGATCTACAGTTTTGAAAATATTTTAGTGTTGAATATTTTAATTGCTTGATTCAAAGCTTTTGTGGAATTTATCAAATCATAAAAAATAAATTGAAAATTATACAAATTTCCTGGTAATTTTTCTTACATACAAAAGCAAAAAGGTCAGTTCATAATTTGTAATTTAGCACTTCAGGACCTTTCAAGAAAGCTTGAGTATTGAGGAGAAACCATATTTGTGGATAACTTCACGAAACTTCTTGCGCTAAAAACAAAATTAGGGGTCGAAAAGGAATTTTTGTGTGCCTGTTAAAAAACATTCATTATAATAATTATTATACATATTGATAATTTTGTATCTAATTAAATGCACTAATATCTTCTACAAGTTCGACGTAGAATTGAAGTCGGTAGAGCATATGGCTTCCTCTGTTGAAGTCCTGCTGAAGCTTCAACTTTAATCTATAATATTTTGTGAACAAAAGGAAGCAAGGTAGAACGGGTCTTTTCTCATATTTTTTTATAGCATTAAAAAAGATTTTTTATTATTAAAGCGTGAAATACAATTGCGACTTCGCAGTCGACTTCGACTTTGCCCAAATGGTTAATGCATGTGGCAAGATACAATTGCAACTTCGACCTCGACTTCGACTTCGACTGCAAATAAACTTTGCTCAAAGTTCAAAGTTGGTGTCTCCTGCAACCAACTTCAGTTCAATTACATCTGCCAAATTAGCCGGCACTTCTGGTTTGTTTGTGTTTTGGTTCGGCTGTGAAATTATGGAGGAAAATTAATCGAGTTAGTTAGGGATCAGGAAATATTGTGGAACATTAAAAGTAAGGCATACAGAAATGTCCACGTAAAGGAAAAAGTTTGGAAGAAAATCAGCGAGTCACTAAATATTACTGGTAAGCGTTGTTTATCTGCATTCCTTCGTAGCGTTGCTTATGTGTACAAAATTGTTTATTTTAGCTGAAAGGGCCCAAAAGAGGTGGAGGAGTCTGCGCGATAAATACAGGATGGAAAAAAATAAAAAAAAAGCAGCATCTGGGAGTGAAGCTACTTATGACACCGTTTGGCGATTTTATGACCACCTAAAATTTTTAGATTCTAGCCTGGAGCCAAGAAAGTAAGCTAATAAATATATTTTTCAATTTATGTCAATCTTATAAAAAAAATTTTTTTTTAATAGAACACACACGGCTGAAAGGAATGTATCCCAAGCAATCCCAGAAATTGTGGTAGCGGAACCTGAGAATTTTTTTGACGACATCATAGAAGAATGTTTACCTGATGATATAGCACAACCATCATATCATGATATCGACGATTCATCGGCTTTATTGAGCTATTTACCATCTTATACGCCAACAAAATCAGGCCCAAAGAAAGGAAAAGCTGCCGCTCAAAAACATATCCTTGAAAAAGCGGGAAGTGAATTTTCAGAACTCGTGGCAACAGTGAAGGATATAATGAAACCAAGAAGCTCCATCAATTTATTTTTTAATTCTCTCTCTCTTCAAATTGAAGAGGCCAACTTAAGTAAAGTGCAGTGGATGGGACTCCAGCAAGAGCTTCTTACTAACACAATGCGGGTTATAGGCGAAGCTCAGCGCAATAACAATAATTGCTAAAAGCGCAATTTTGTGTGAAATGTCGTAAACATTATTTTTCGGAAAAAAAAATGTAATTTATTGATTTATTTATTCTGGTGGAGGTGCTTTTTTTAGTTTTTCAGTTAGTAATAAAATAATATATACATGTGTTCATTTTAAAAGCAAAGAAAGATGTGATAGAAGCTGTGAAGTAAAAAAAAATGTAATTTAGTGATTTATTTATTCTGGTGGAGGTGCTTTTTTTAGTTTTTCAGTTAGTAATTAGTATAAGTATATATATATATACATGTGTTCATTTTACAAGCAAAGAAAGATGTGATCGAAGCTGTGAAGTAAAAAAGACTGAATTTGGAAAATATATTTATTTTTTATTTCAGTATTTCGTGTTTTAATTTCTAATTAAATAATTTTTTAAAACATCTCTTAACCTAAAAGCATTTCTAGAAGCATTCAGTCCAGTATTTTGTTTGAAAGGTCGTAGTTGTTGATTTTCTTGCCGCCAAAGACCCTCTACTATGATTCCATTCTCTAAATGATCAATATAATTCGTGGGGCAGTAAGCGTTGTCATTCATTTTGCAGAAATTGTGCAGCAAAACCACTCCTTTCACTATTTTGTCGACGTTATCAGGATAACAATTTATAGTAGTAAACAATATGCGCCATCTGCTGGTTAAGACACCGAAAGAGTTTTCAATAAGCCTTCGAGCCTTTGAAAGCCTAGTATTAAAATACTCTTCGTCAGCCCGCAATCCTCTTCCGGGAAAAGGGCGCATTAAATTCCTCTTCAGAGGAAAAGCACTATCTGCGACGAAATAATGCGGAAACATTATATTTGAGTCTGGCAAATTCTTGTCCTTTGGGAGTGGCAGTGTCTCATTTAAGATTTGCTTCCCGAAAACACTATTTGAGAAAACTCCTCCATCGCTTTGGCTTCCGTATGCCCCAATGTCAATTGCTGTGAAGCATAAGTTTATGTCACAAGCAGCTAATAGAATTATGCTGTGATGTCCTTTATAATTAAAATATTCGGAGCCAGCATTCGGAGGGCACTTAATATTAACGTGCTTCCCATCAATGGCCCCTACGCAATTAGGCATCCCGCTCAAAGTATAAAATTCGTCAGCTATGCGTCTCCATTCGTCTTCATTAGGTTGCGACAGATAAATAGCAGATAATTCATCCCACAGGCTGTCACATGTCTCTAGAATAATATTTCCAACAGTGCAAACAGCCATTTTAAATGCCCAAGATAAAATCTGCCTTGGGGCTCCATGAGCCAAGTAACTGCAATTGCATATTATTTTGAAATGCTGCCTGGTGCAATAATATTATGAAATACTTACATGAGAGTAAGAACCAATCTACATTCTGGATCAATAGCTTCTCTCCGTGAATTTTTCATCAGTTTCGGCCTAATTAACTGTAATAGTAAATTAAATTGTGGCACGCCCATCCGCACAGCCTTATAAAACTGCGGCTCATCCCTACATTTAATGACACTAAATGTCTGGGTGAAAAACCCGTGGACTTCCCTCTCATTTTTTTCGAATATCTCCCGCACCCTTATTGTCCTATGGCTTTGCGAGATTGCACATAAATTTTTAAAAGCCTTATACACGCACAAATTAATAAAAAAAATTGCACTTGATCAGAAAAATCCATTTTAATACGCGATTCACACAAACGTCAAATACAAAATGACAGCAACAGCAATTGCACCTTGACAAAGTCGAAGTCGTAATTTAATTACAAATTTCACCTCAGCGTCGACTTCGACCGAAAATCAAGTCGAAGTCGAGTGAGAAGTCGCAATTGTATTTCACGCTTAATGCTACGTGAAAAAGTTATTAATAAAAGTTCTAGAGAATCAGGTTTACAGAAATATAGCAGAAAAACTGGTTGCGCCCTTCTTCATCTCGTCTCTGTCGGATGAAGAGGACCTTCATATACTACTTCTTGATGTGTGGCATTATTAGCTGTGTTCTTTTATGTACGTTGTTCTAGAATTCCCATATACTGGAGAGAGCAAATTGTTCTCTCGATTGACGAGAACTACTGTTCGCTTCATTTTTAAATCTTCTATGGAAATGTATGAAGCTTTTGTGTATCTTTTGTGCTGCTGTGTTCTGCGGACACAAAAGAACACTGGCTATTATCACATTATGAACAATAACGTATTTCTTTCTCCACTCAATTGTTTTCTTATCCTATAAAACAAATTTGTCAATTTTGTGTTTTCCTCTCAATTCACAGATACCTGTTCATATCCATTACAAGGGTGTACATACATATACAAGGTAAGAGCAAATAAATCGGCACAAAGAAGGCTTTAGAAATCCGATATATACTTCCTTAGTCATAAAATGTATATAGAAATGTATTAATAGTGGTCCCACTTTTCTGCAAAGTTAGATAGCGCTCTTGACGAAAAGCAATAAATTATTAGGGTCTTCATTATTCTATTGCTTTTGCTCATGCGGAAAACTGGTCTTCCAGACATACTTAGCTTGATACTGTAGTTCCCCAAAGGTGGTCAACTTTAAACGCATTGATTAAGAATTTCAGTTTAAGCGAAGAAAGCTATGGTTTCCACGTAAAATCCCAAATAATGTAACAGTGACCTGTAAGTAGTTCTACTGTACTTGAATAATGGTAGTATTGTGTCTCAACTAAATTCGTGTTAATAGTGTTTCCATATGAACGATAGATTACGAGGTGCCCTTTCGGGGTTTTTGAATGTGCTGAATGTATTGTAGAATCTAAATGTCCCCAATGCCAGGTAATGATGGCTTTTCATGACTTTGGTTGATTGATAGAATCCGCTATATTCCTCTCTTAGCTTCTTTTATACTAGCTCGGATTGACGCTCTCTTATTTGGCTCCCTAATATAAGTTGTATGGTTCTCACATTTCTGGATTTCTTCATTAAAAAATTTTCATTATTTTAAATTCAACCCTTAGTTTTGCTATTTGGAGCATATGATCAAATTACTGGCAGCAATTTATGTTGAGATTATGGTACATAATAAGATGCTTAAAACACTTTTTTTTTCATCAGAAATATGTATATAGGTAGTCTATTAATTCAAATAGCTGTAATTCTCCTAACAATACGTTTGAGTAAACAGAAAATAATCTTTCTTCACTCCTCCCTTATCAATGCAATACTTGCATGTACTTATAAAATTGGTATCTTTGATTCTTACAAACATTTACATGCAAAGTAAATTTCGGTGCGATTCGTAAAAACAAATTGGTGCAGCTGCTACAGTAACGTTTTTAGAGGTTGGGATCATTATTCAATTTCATTCCATATACAAGAACTTTTTACGCTTCTCGAAGATATGTAACACAGACATGCATAATTAACTATCTTCTAAAAAGTTTAGTTAAAATTTTATTTACACAAAAATCACGATAATTGCATTATCATACGTTTTGTGCTGCTTTTGTCTACTCCAAACATATTTTTTTTAAATATTCATATATAAGTAATAATTTTACCCTATTATATATCCACACACTTGAGTTCTTGTTCCTTCACATGAGATAAAATATTCAAAACAAAGAAAACTGAAGAATAGCATTTTCATCGCGTTAAATTAGAGAATTCGCCAAGTCCACGTTAATCCTAATAATTTAGCACAATATAAAATTATTAGTAGGTGGTCGTCTCACAAGGTATGAGTTTTGCTTGTGCTGGAAGTGAAAAAGAGTTTTTTTATGGTTTTTATGGGGGTTTCAATATATCCAATGTTTTTTCCAGTTCTTTGTCCCCAATTTTTATTAAGTATTTTCTAAATTGAGTGGCTACACTTCAAAGTTCTAGTTTTGAAAGAAATTTAATGATTTTTCACTAAATACCATTTTTTCTTGGCTGCGATGGTTTTTTATCACGTAATCAAATTGATCTGTATGCTTTACTGGATACGATTAGCTGAGCAGTTTAGTTTAATTTTTGAATAGGTAAATGGCTCGCCAAAATTCAATTGAATTACATACATATATCGTAATCTTATTTGTATTTGGTCGAAATTTTCGGTAGCATGACAATAGCATAAAATTGGGTTATAGAAATATGCATCTACTAACAAAAATTTTTCAAGAGGGCATTGCTATCGTTCTCTGAGGCATCTTGCAGTAAAGGAACTTATTTAAGTACATACTACATGAAACTGCAAGCGATGTTTACAGAGATTTATGAAATTAATTTCGTGGATTCTCCAATGTCATACCTTATATATATAAATATATATACCTAGTCTGTGTCAAAATTATAAACGAATTTGAAATTTGTCGTTTTTACAGAAGGAATACAAACTGTCGTTTTGTAAATTCTTTGAAATTTCATTTACAGAGCTCAAATACCGCTTTGACCAGACTACTTACCCAGTGCGTTAGAGCAGCTTTGAGTGTCACTCTATATTCAGAAAACCGTGTTTGCTTGCAAACTGTAGCGTTTTTTTTTTACCTAAAATTTTGTTAGCAAATGCAAATTAAATCATCCTTGGGAAGCTATGGAACCAAGTTCATATATGTACCAGATAAATATTCATTAAATATAATATATATTATGTATATAAATAATGAATAATTTATAGTAGCATTACATTTATTTATTTTTCCCGGACGGGAATCGAACCCACACTTGTTAGAATCGGTCAAAGATGGAGAAGAGAAGAATTTTTATAAAAACTTTTATTTTTAATGATTCTAAATCAAATTATAAATCATAATCTAACAAGAGTGGGTTCGATTCCCGTCCGGGAAAAATCAATGAAATTGAAGTTACAATTTATTTGTGCGCTTTCATTGTTACTGGTTAATGCCAGCTGAAAGCAAACGTGGTGTAGTAGGCTGAATTAAAAAATACAAGAGCGAAAATCATCTATCTCGTTAGCTTAGCGGTAAGAGCAGTCGCCCGGCAAGTGGAAGGTCCCGGTTTCAAACCTCGAATGAGGCGGTTGTTTTTCCTATTGAATTTATGATTTGATTTAGAATCGTTAAAAATAAAAGTTCTTAAAAAATTCTTCTATTCTCCGGCATTTCATTTAATAATTAGTCATTTTTTTTCAAAAGAATACATCGATCTTACCTACAACTTAGGGCTATTGAATAAAAACTTGGGAGCACTTATTTCTAACTTTTCGATACCTAATAAACTGTATTAGTTTTCCATGCCAAGCAGAAATCTTTGAGGACAGAAAAACTACCTAATAGCCTAATACATATACTTGATGTTTGTACATCTGGGTAATTTACTTACCTGCTTTTGTAGCTATCAAAGAAGAGTTTATGCAGTATCACTTCAAGCACGAATACTTATATCCCTGTGAAAGATTATAAAACAGTTAATGTACATATGTAGAATTATTCATTTTCAAGAAGCTCATTCAAAGTATCGGAAAAAGTAGCTTGATTCGCAGACCTACCGTGAGGCCAATATAAGATCTGAATTATCCACAACAAAGCAAATAATATTCTCAAAAGTAATGCTGCTTTCATAAAATCCTTGATTGTTCAAAATATAGTATCTGTTGTAGATTCTGGCAAACCTAACATTAAATGGTACTCAGATCAATATCATTCAATTTCCACAACTATAGAGAATTCCACATTTTTAAGCTCATCGATTAATTTTTTTAAACTGATAATCAACTATTTTCTCGCAAATAAGATAAATTAAATTTCTTGCGTCTTTATTGGTAAAAATTGAAGGGAGATTAGTTTTATAGGACTCTCAATGTTATCTTCTGGCAATGTCGTTCGAAAACCGAAATTGTTAAAAGGACCTATACCAAACACGACTATTGTCAACTGTTTCAAGAATTCGTTGTTTTTGAGAAAAGGATTCACCTGCGTTTAAATTGTTCCCTACCTTTTGTGTCATAGAAAAGACTTTCTTGGCAATTAATTTGTGTATTTAATAGTATTCTGTCATGTTTTAATTGTATTAAATTGAACAATCTTCACATAAATTATAATATCTCCTTCCATTTTTTTTAATAACCATGAAAACATATTACGTTCCAACTTTTCCAGAAATCTTACACATTTCATTTCTTAATGTGATTTTTATTGCAATCTGTATTAAGATACGTGCAGAATGAAGTAAGGCGACGCAGCGCAAGGCTTCATAAAGTGTTGAGCGAGGCGAGGTGTAGTGTTCACTACAAGGCGTTCAGTTTTGTGGTAAATCGTCAGATTCTGAACAAAAATCTTGTGTTTGACAAGTAGTGAATTTTTCGCAGTTTTGCTTATGATCCCATAAATAAGAAGCGATTAGAATTTGGAGAATTTCATCGTTTATATGATATAGACGTACCTACTGATCCTACTATATTCTTCCGTATATAAGAATGAGTCAAGAAAAATTATTGGAATTATTGTTGTGGTCCTCAAACTGTTTCAATTGATTCCATTCATATTCAAAATCGGAAGATATACTGTTTGAATCTTCATTCAGTTTTTTTTTTTTTTTTTTTTTTTTTTTTTAATATAATGTTCTGCTGTTTGTTTAGCAATTTCTTTCTCTAATTTTTTTTACTGTCATCCACTAAAATTATTTTTATACTAACTACGCTAGAAATTATTTAATAATAATAACACATCTCTATATCATTCATTATAAATAATATTGGTGGTGTGAATCACTTCAATCCATATTAACAAACAGTGTTTGCAATACCCAAGCAGCTTGTGTTTTTCCATATCGCTTCCAAGAACTAGAATAAGGCTTCTTGTATCTGAAATAAAGTAACATGCAAATTATTTAGAATATGAATATCCATACACAATACCTACATAGAGTCACTATATACTGACCAATAAGTTAAAACTTAAATAGTATTCGAAAAATATTTTCAACAAATTTCAGGGAGATTCAATTAGCTTAAATTTATGTGTCGCATTGGGAATTTTTATATTCAGGAACAGCAAAATGCATCGTGCGCGACCGAAATAAGTACAAACAAGATAGCACAACTTATCGACTATTGCCATTTGCTAATGTCACAGCTACTTGAACCTGCATTAAATGAATCTGTTAACTGCTTTGTTGTCAGCTCTGCAATTTAACTCTAATAAGAGAGTACATTAATACGAGAGAGATAAATAGACTTCTTTGAAAATTGATCCGAAAATGTTATAGAAAGTTAAAAAAAGATTATAGGGTGCTAGATGTATTAAAAAGATAATGGGAATAGTACCTACCTTTTGTACAAGATGAGCACACAGATTGCTGAAGAATTGCTGATAAGGTAAAGTTTCAGAGGTTGCAATCATTATTCAATTTCCCTTTATAGGATCGTATTAAGAAACTTTATATTTCTGTTACATTCCATATACAAGATCTTTTTACGCTTCTCAAGGATATGTTTACAGAAATGTATGCCTAAGCATCTTCTAGTTAAAATTTCATTTACACAAAAATTCAGGAAATTTGCATTATCATACGTTTCATTCTTATTTTATTCACTGAAAGAATATATTTTCGCATATACATAAGTATATATGTAAGTACGTATGTAGGTACCACCATATTTGATATGATCACCCTTGACTTCTTGTTTCTTCACATGAAATGAAATATTCCTGAGTTTCCTATATTAAAACTAGCGAAAATACATAATTGCACATAGGCCATTATAAATTGTATGTAACTTTTTATGTTGTAATCCAGAATGATTCCATCTGCAGAATGTACGATTAAATTGAGGGATAATTATAATATGTACCTACTAATAAGTCGTAAATACTCAACTTTACATAACTTGTTTAAGCATAACCTTTTCTCAAACCGGCTTAAATAAAACCAAAGTAATCAGTGTTAAATGAGATGTCATCGAACGTAATTATAGAAATAGAGAGTTTCACACATAAACTCTGTTTTACTGGTGTTCACCAAAAGGGATTACGAAAGTAATGGAGCTAACAATGCAAGCAAGATTAAGCAAGTTTTGTATCAAGGCGATGAAGAGATAAAAAATAATTTGCAGACAAATGGAATTTTTTTAAATTGTATAGTGAATTTTGAAGTGTGACTTTAATATAAATGCAAGTAGAATGAAATAGATTTTTTTTTATTTTAAATTTTGGATATAAACAGTTGTGAAACAAACTGATCTCAATGAAATTATGTGATCTCTTTGTTCAAAACAAGTCTACATAAATGTTTTGAAATGTCAACAGTCCATTGACTGTACCCACTCATTAAACATTCAAATTACTTGATTATTTTATTAACACGTGCCAAAATAATCTTATCAACGAAAAAATATCAAAGATCGATCCAATCAATAGCACAGAATCATAGTCAGAAAAAATACTATCACTTCCCTCTTCACTGCTTATTTTCGATCACATAATCTCATAAATTAGCGTAGCGGACACCAAAATTCCAATATAGTTACAGTGACCTCCTCATTTTTAATCACTCATATCGGTTGAAACGTAAGCGCTGATCAGTGCCAGCAATTCTGTTCTGCCTCTCTTGATTCCGCTCTGTTTAGGGGATCAGTGAACGCCCATTCTAAAAAGGCGCGCACATGCTGCCAACACATTCAGAATTTCAGACACACCACATTCTTTTAAGAAATGGAAAATAAATAAAAAAACTGACGCATCAGCTCGTCGAACGAAAAATGGGTGAAAACATTTTAGTGTATGCCACACCGCGCCGCAAATACAATTGACTCTGACTATATAGGAGGCCTGTGGTCAATGCAGGCAGTTGTCTCCCAGACCATACCAGTTTGACATTTTCGAATGTAGAATAGTAATCATTGATCAGCTGTTTTCAGGCAGCAGCCATCTATTTAGCTTATGCTTTTCAAGAAAATTGAGAGAGCTCAGAAGCATATTTTGTGATAGCTTTGAGATTTTCTGGTGTAGGTCAATGCTGACTGGTTAAATCCATTATTATTGCATTCGTGTGCATAGGTAACTGTTATTCAAATTATTGGAATTTATTCAAATAGATTGCTATTACTCCATGCTTAATAATAGGAGGAAAGTGATAGAAATCAATTTAATTCACTTCCCAGCATAGTTTCACAGTGAGAAACCACAATGTATACATGCTTCTGAGATATACATACTAGACATTCCACTGTTTTATGAAATTCTCAGATTTTTATTAGAGAAAAAAGCAAGTAGCTGCCACTTTAACTTTATTAAAATCTGTTTTTTTTTTTTATAACGCATAGTGTGTTTGATATTTTTATATTATATATATATTTCATTTCGCCAGTGCATGGAATTTTTCAGCCTTTATAAAACGTTTTTATCTGCCCGTTTTATCTACATGAGGGAAAACTAACAACAGAACAGGTAAGTGGCGCTGTTCAGGTAAGTTGACCATGGCTATGTGGTTGTGGTTGAATCAGTTTTCTTCATTGAATGATGATGGAAATAACCGCACTAACGGTTACGGCTTACATAAGCCTATACAAGAGTAGAAACGAGATGAGAACGCTGGATATGATGCGAACTACCAACAATAATATGTACGTAATTTTGTAGGTGTTCATGCTGCAAAATGAATATACCAACTTATCTCCTAGTTAAATTGTGACTGACTATATAGGACTATACACTACAGCCAATTAATTGATAGATATGCATTGCACCCGATGAACATTTTTGCATACAAATACTCCTCCAAACAATTATTAGGTGTGTTGGTAATGAAAAGCGCTCGGTTTATTACCCGATTACAATGTCATGTGGAATTGAGATGAGCTGCATGCCTGCAGCACTATAGCCAGTTAATGGTCTCTCGTTTATCATAATCGTGTTTAATTGCTGATAAAACGGTCAAGATTTGTTGCCTTCTGCTCTTATCAGAACTAAATGAATCAAAGTTGTTGACAAATTGGTTGCTTCTGTTTTGATATTAGCGAAAAATTGATGTTTTCATTTTTGTACGATGAAAATTTCATAATATTTCTCAAACGCCATATTGACATAAAAACGAAAAAAATATACTATACATATGTATATGAACATAGTTTAGTAGCGGTAAGACAGGGTGACTTAAAAGTTAGTCACCCATTTACAATACCTATATTTTTATTAAGCAATTGTTTTCTTATTTTTATATTTTCACCTTAGGACCGAAATTAATTTTTTTAGCAAGATTTTTAATGCCAAATGCATTCAACATAGAAACTTCAGGATGTTCCCCAAATTGACTGATTTTCTGATGTAATTTATTTCTGTTACCTATTTATACTATGTGATTTTTCTGAAGGAACAGATTTAGGCAAAACGTAAAATTTCGCCTAGTGTTATTCAAAATAACAAATTAAACAGTTTTAGAGTCTGGGAATGGTATGCAAAATAAAGTCACACATGTTTTTCTGTCGAGATTCTTTTTTTTATCACGGGTCTCCGTGTGAAATGGATGTATTGCTGTCGCGCGACTACAATCATACGATAGCTGTCAGTTTTGTGAAACGGGACTTAGAATGCTCCTTCTTTTACTCCAGATTCTATTTATATTTGATCCTGAAAATTACTTACTTCGTGATTATTTATCTTATTTACTGAGCTATTAGTTCAGTAAGGCATGAGCTTTATGATAAACTGCAATATTGTAATGAGAATAGCTACCTTCGTGTCTCAGCGAAAAAAAAATAATATGCCTAGCAGGTATATGGGAGGGCTGATATATTTAAACGCCAGTTAGCTTAGAAGTTGCGGTGGAACACTTTGCTCACTTTGTAGCTTAGATGAAGTTGTGAGCTTGTTACATTTTCTCGGAATTTGTCTTTTATTTCAGAATTCCACATTAGAGCCTTTGGGAAAAACAAACTTACTGAAACTGATATAATAGCAATTTTAAATGAAAGAAGCAACTTTAATGGTTTGTTTTTATATGCAACAACAGCTTGAAGATATCGATCCGTTTTGGTGAATAAATTTAATGGTTAACAAATTAATACATACTTGTTTTAATAAATAATGAGTAAAATATAGGTACATATGTACGTTGCCAATCCCGATAGACGGCCTTGATTGCCATTGTCGCAGTTTATTTATTTATTATTTATATAATTTCTGTGTATTCTATTATTTACTTGTAATTAATTTTTTATTTTTTTCTGAAGCACAGTGTACATATATATTGTTATTTTTTCTCCTTATTATTTTATTTTCTCTGTGAAACAGATTTAATTGAATTTGGAATGAGAATATAAGAAATTATATTAGTTAGAATTTAGGAAATGAATATTTATTACTTACTCACTTACTTACTAAAATTCATCTTGCAACACTATAATAATTCTCTCGTGAAAATATAAGCTTGTACCTTGCGATGAAAAATCCAGAAGAGCGATATTAATCGAGGTATGTAACGATAGATAGAATAACACGCTGCGTAATGAAATGCTATAAATGGAAACTCTAAAGTTAAAAAAAGCTTGGTCTGATCAAACAATGAACATGGTTGGGCATACCGATGATATTATCTTACTAATCCGAGGTAATTGCTAAGTACACTCTATGAGTATTAGCTTTCTGCAGGATAGAATGATTGTTTATGGAAATAAATGGTCCATCTTTCCAGAAAAAAAATGTCCTTTTATTCACAAAGAATAATAGAAAACTGGAAGGAAATTTCGAATATAGTAGGTACCTACATTACATCATCATAACAGTACATAAAAAGGGTCAGCTTTTTCAAGCCTGCTCTTCAGTTTAATGAATTTATTTTCCATATGTAGATTGTGTGCGACGTCGAGAAAACAACAGTAGCGAGCTTTAAAATAGAAATGAGATGCTGTGCATGGAGGGTACTGTGACAATCAAAAATATAGTACTATATATTACATATACAAAATCATACAATCATAAGACTACATTCACATTCGAGACTATACTTTATTTTCAGGTTGAATAATTTTAAATCAATTAAATTAGTTGAAGACTAAACAGTTATTTTATCTTGGAATACGTGAAAGAAATATTTAGAGCTATAAGAAATAAAAGAGCGGCTATACTTGCAATGATTTACAGTCGAAGATGTTATTACAAACAGTATATACGATCAAAAATGTAACTACTGGAAAATTGTAAAAAATATTAACGTAGCAATAAGTAGGTATCACACAGTACAGCATTTGCGAGCTGAATAAACAAGTACATATAACGGGTAATTATACAGCTTAATCGCCTGGAGCTGCGGTACAGAAAATAGAATGGTATTACACTTTTCAAACAAATACCCTTGTTACCCAACTGAAAGTTTCCTATTCTTCGAAAGACCAATTCTAAGAGAGTTACGAAAAAGAAAATTACCCAAAAGAAGAAGTCTCACTAACCAAAGCAAAGCCTTAATGAACGACATTAAAAAGACGCCAGGTCTTATCAGACAATATCAGCACGACATCAGCTAGTGGAAAATAGAGATGTTATAATAAATTAATTGATTATAACCCTAGTAGCAATTATAACTAATGATACCTTGATAATGGTTTAGACTATTTCCGAACGTCACATGTTGGCCCAGGAAAAAGGTTTTATAAAAGACCTTTGTTTTATTAATACCATGAATTTGTGCTTACTTCAACCCTTATCTGACCAAACATAATGCAATTCTCTCTCTAGCCTGATAATTATGGGTAAATTATGCACCTATCCAACATTCTTAACATTACTAATTTAAGTACATTAACTTCATCCTTCTAAATTCGTGAATTTTTTCCTCTATGCCTCGGGAACTCAACAGAAATTATGCAGAATGATTTCTCAATAATGATTCATAGTATGGGTAACATGCCTTACAATCAATTGTAGGAAATCCCTGTCTCAAAGTTCAGATGCGCTTTACATTCGGATACATAGAATATCCGCGTTAACACAGCAAACATTCACAGTCACCTACGTACATACATATGTAGGTGCAATTATAGCTGCTTTTTGAGATTATTTAAAAGTTAAGCGGGGTTCCGTGAGTTGAAATACACAGCGTCCTTGAGAATGTCACATTTCTGTAATTATCACTTAAGTCAGTTGTCTCATAAATTTTATGATGGGTGTTTATTACGTGATTGCCACAATAAAGTGAGAACACTAGTTGTAGAGGAAAAATCAGGTTTTTCCTGACTACCCCGGAATATGGGTGCTATACTTGCATAATAGTAATGACCTTATTGCGTCAGAATTGAGCAAGGACAGAGATCCTTAATAACTGTTGACTTTTCTTTAAATGCGAATTGAATAAGAAATTCTTTCACAGGTACTCGGCTGGCACAAAAAAACACAGCGCACCTCGAAAAGTCCATGTGAATCAGCAATTTATGGCTCTTCTTATTGATAACGATTTAAAGCCCCCAGGATATGCGTTTTCTGTTTGCTGTCTTATGTGATTCTTGTTTCCTGTCCGCTCTTACATTGTCTTTTCCAGAAAGTGAGCGAGAAACAAGTTTATGGTGTGGTGAAATGTAATTTGTTTTGACCAAATTCATCATAATCACCATTTAATCGCAATAATGTCTGGCATTATGGAGACTAAATGTTCCTTCAAATCTAAAGTTATAAATATATATATATGTACTCATACATATACATATATTGGTAGAAAGCCACCCACTAACCCTTACATAGTCCGTCTATTTGCGTCTGTTCACCAAAAAATTTGCTCTCGAAAAATCCTTGTTTTGGCTACTTATCTGCAATCAACGGACACATCTACACAAATAAATTAAAATAATTTAAATATTTATCCTTGCTCGGTCATTGATACCAATAAATTTGAAAATTCTCACATTAATAAAATCGATTATGTGTTTTCCCCCGGCGCGTATTCCTCCTTCTGCTTTCTATGGCCCCGTCTTTGAAATCGAGGTATACTGCCAGTGCCTGTTCACCTTAAATGCTCACTTTTAGACAATACAGAATACAACAACAAGACTGATATAAGAGAAGATACCCCATTCCGGCCTCAACATTTTTACAAGCAGAACTTCATGAGGACTATGTGGCCTACAGGAGTGAAGACGGCTAAGAGGAAAGATATAACTCAGATGGGATGGTGCTAAGACAAAAAACAACATTTCATGGGATCGAAGTAAAACAGAACCAAATTGAACATGAAAATAAGAGTAAAATTAATATGTGCAGTCCCAGTGAGAAACGGTATAAAACATACTCAAATACTACACTCATCTGATTTTTAAACGATTTGTAACATGAATTTAATTCTTTGGACTCCCCATACTTCATTCGGGTATTATTTCTGGCATTTTGGATACACTGTTAAATCCATATTTGAACAATTTTTTTACCAATTCTATGGGATAGATTTGCTCGGGCGATTAAAAATTTGTATGATTATCATAAGTACCGCATGAAGTCAGTAACTATTATTTCAACTAAGAAAATTGCAGACCATTAGGCAAAACTGGATGACTATACTTACATATTATTACAAAAGACCACTTTCTTTGTTTTCGGCAGTATACTGAAGTAGAAATGTATCTTTTATTTTAATTAATCTGACTAATGTCTTGTAGCGAAAAAAGTAGTGGCAATTAATTGAATAATTGAATCCGGGTATCTAATTTTGGAAAAATTAAGTTTTTGCACACGTCTTTAGAAAAAGTTTTACCTACTAGGTACCATGCCCTTGTTAAAACGCAATTAGATGGACTTAGTCAAAAAAAAAGCTTGATCTAAAAATGCTCCTTGTGAATGTTGTATATTTCTATTGTCGGTGATACTGCATAACCGCGAGACTAGCAATATCATAACCGCGTAACTGCATAGAGTAACGAAGTTAATTGTAACGTAGCTAAGAAACTTCAACTTGTTTTATCAAGTTTATATCTAGAATTCACAAATATAATATATTTTTTGTCCTATCCTAGAGTTCAGTGGCAATATTTTTGTCATTATAATAAAAAAAAGTTTAGTGTCTGCTGAGAATTTTACTTTGACCACTTAGGTTACGCAGTATCATCGACGATAAGCCATATGTCACGTATTGTTTAAAACTTGTTTGAAATTGTGTAAGAAATGCTTCTTTCCATCCTACATGAGACAACATGGAAACTCGGGGGGGGGGGGGTCTTATGAACCATCTATAAACCCAAACCCTTTCAAATATTTTTGACCGTGGAGTAAAATTCCTATTTCTTAAGTATTCTGAACTATGGAAACGTGGAAATTTTACAACCTTCTGTCATTCTTTCTACCTTCAGTCTGCAAAAGCTCAAGAGTAACATATATTGTCACCTTCAATGCAGTTTTCATGTCCGCTAATCTCTAATCCAATTTCCTTTCTGCTTTGCAATGCTTTGCAGCATACAAAGGTCATAGTACAATAAATAAAACTAAGAATATCTTCACAATTTGATAGCAATTTTAGGTTGAAATTTTTATTTTTTTCCTTAGCTCTTTGTCATTTATTTTTTTCAAGATTTCGAAATAACTTCTTTTGATTGTTCTTAGTCCATTAGCCAGAAAACATCTATGAATAAATTGACGTGTGTATTTATTCTCAGTAAATTATCTGACTATAGTTTCATTGATAAGATACAGAAGATACAGAAAGATAGCTGAGTATAATTTCTCTGTGTTGAATGTGTAACAAGAAAAGTAAATAAAAGAAGAATGACGCCTTTTTATAAAAAGAAAAATATCTTCTTTCATTATAAATTATGATACTATGGTTAACAGAAATCGAGTTGTGCTAAGCAGAGCCATTAATGATTTGAACTTTAAACACCATAATAACTGAGAGTGAAATGCACAGTACGTAATTGTTTCCTATTTGGCTTTTTTAGTTTTGAGCGGAATTTAACTTTTCCCAAAATACGCGAAAGTTTCTGATTAATTCTATCGAAAATAATGCAATTCTGAATGGTTTCACAGAATGATTTTTTTCTGTATCAATAATCTAAAACTGTTCAAAAGGCTTATGATAAATTACTAAATTTATTTATATAAAAATAAGCTTTGAAAACCTAAAGAATTGTGATTTTTTCTCAAAAAAAAAAAAAATCATCTCTCTACACCTAATTATTTTCTCTTATTTATTTTAATGTTTTAATAGATGACTTCCTTTTCCGAGTTATCCCTTATTCTTCGTCAAAAAATTGCATCTTCGCTTCCTGTTGTGATATCAATTCCGAACGAGACTAATGATTCAAAAGTTTCAGCGGTTAACGCTGCAAAAATATGCTTTTATATTTCAAAAATTTTCATTGGTTAATACAATACCTTACCGGCCGTAGGAGTTACGGTACAGAGAGCGCAGAATATTGGGATAGTGATTTTGTTATTAATTTGAATTGCATCACACAAAGAACATTGTTTAAAAATACCAAGATAAATACCTACATTTTGAAGTTAATTCGTTTTAGAAGTAAACTGTTTGCCTCTAACATAAATAATTTTTTTAAATTAATTTTTAAAGTTTTCAGCTAATGTGTCAAAGTTGCTCACGTAACGCAACTGATTCATTTGCAAGTACAACAACAACTATTGGTACAACAGCAGTGTCCAATACGTAACTGCTCCATCTGAATAACAGAATTGAAAATCGTTATAATTACGATTGCCACCACCTCTAGTGTTCGATATATTTGAGCATGTTAATTATCATTAGTATTCTACGTGAAACAGCAAAATTATAATTAAGAGTGAAATATAAACCGAAAAAGCATTATTTTAGCAATGGGATCCGGGGAACATCTGTACACCAATGAACGGTGATCTTATAATAGATGGAAGGTAAACAAGCTCCAAAGGATGGCTTGTCGAAATATAACTGGTGCCATGCGCAGCGCACAGTATCTACCAACGCTCTAAAAGCACTATTGATTTTACCGGCACTCAGCAACGTTGCTGAAAAAGAGGCTGGACTTGTATACAGAACGCGGGCAGATTGCTATAGTGAACGGTAATCTCACTATAAGCAAACAAATAAAAGCAAATCCAATACTGGAGATGATACCAGACAGGATGGTTGTTAAACTCAATCTATGTCTGCTTCTCAAGACAAGGATACCAAACAGGAACGAAATGCATAAAAATCTACAAAATGGGGCCCTAATCTGCTACGCCGAATGGTTTAAAGCCAAGGGAGTAGTACGAGCAGGAATATATGGTGTTAAGCTAACAGTTCATATATATCAAAGCATAGGAAAATACGCCTCAATATTCCAGGCAGAGGTATATCCCATCACTAGATGTTCATACGAAAACATCAGTCGATCATAACTAATAAAAGTAAATATAATTATATTTATACAGATAGCCAAGCGGCATTGAAAGCCATCTCATCACCTTACGTCAAAATGAACTTAGTGTGGGAATGCATTCAACCATTAAGGGACCTTTGCACCAAGAACCACCTCCCACTTCAATGGGTGCCAGGATCCAGGACCCTTGGAAACTGATGGGAATGATAATGAAGACTTACTGGCCAATCATAAGACCGGAACCATATTGATATCTCTTACAATACCCTGGAGCCTACCATTAAAAATTGGATACTGAACCAATCCTATCAGATTGGTTCGCTCCAGACAAGCCAAAAGATTCATTAAAGAACCTTCACTAAAGAAGAGCCTCGATTTTTAAGGCTACCCAGGAATCAACTCAGAATCATAACAGTAGTTCTAATCGGATACTGTAAGCACAATAAACGTATACATCTGATAGGAGTATAACCCACCGATGTATCTAGGTTGTTATGTATCGAAGAGGATGAAACATCAGAGCACGCCTTATGTGAATTGGAGCCATTACACAATGTACAATCCAGACCTTTGTCTCATACTTCTTAAAGCCTGCCGACTTTCAAGAAACTTCATCCAAGAAAATACTGCTCTTCATAGGAAGAGTGGGATTGTTGGATGAACTGTAAAGAAAGCGGTGCACAACAAGATAATGAATGGCTGCAGTGCAAATCCATTCGGCCCGTGAAATCTGAATCTTCATCTGAGCCCCGAGGTGTATAACGGCATGACTTTATTTCACATGTGCAGTATAAGGTCAAACAAATAATGAAAATCTGAAATAAGGGAAGAAAGAGATGTAGGATGTATTAAGTCTTCTGTGCGATAGCAGTATTTATACAAAATCACGTTTTTATAGCTTTTATTCTTGCTCGGAACTATAAAATTGGCTTTTGCGAGATTTGTGTGAGACATTATTCAATTGTAGCTTTTCCTTTTGCAAAACTGCTCCAACTTCTTTGCTTTTTCAATCTTATTGAATCCAGCGAGGACTGCTTAATCGTATTTCTCTCTAAACTTTCTGAGTTTAATGATTGAAGTATAGGTAGCACTGCGACGATTTTACAAGGGTGCATTCGCTCTTGGTCTATTTTTATTCATCGCGAACATTTACACATTTAAAAGTTAATATCATTACAAATTTTACTATGTGCGTTAACAGACTTAGTTGTCGGTTGCAAAAAGCCTTCGTCAGAATTCAAATATAAAGCATTGAATCGACGGGGAAATCCGATGAAAAATGATTGAATTGATAAAAGGCACGAAAGGTTACCCAATTCAAATTGCGACGTCTGCAAACTTTCGTAAATAGGTATTTTCGCAGTATCCTAAATCTTTATTTGACAAAACCGGGTACCGGGTTTGAAAACGATTATAGTGGAGAGGTTTTGACAAAAACTGGATGCGCGACGAAAATGACAAATAAATAAAGTGGAATTGAATTAGTCACTCTCAACGAGGTGAGAATAACAATATTGCAAAGCAGGCTTTTAAGAGAAGAGTAACCGAAAAGTACTTAGACCATAACAATTATGACAGAGAACACATCAAATATAAGATCGTGAAGAGGTCAGTAGAGCTAGAACATGTTACCTGGTCTGAACGGAAGCTACTACGTCTCTCGAGGGATTCAAGTGATGACAATGAAGCGGCTAACGTAACTTTATTATATTTATAATATAATTTTCCTGGTACGAAGTCTAACTTGCAGGTTCAATGGTTACAATGGATGTCAAGAATCACATAAATTCTTTCTTCCTATGAAGACGATGATGAATATCTTTTAATGTTAAATAAACAGCGAAATCTTATGTACTGTAAATCTTTCAAAATAATTTTTAATTTATTATGTAGTGAAAAGAAATATTTTAATTTAACTTCTCATTCCTATGAAAAAACGAAGAAACCTTACCAAGGTCTTAGAAACAACAAACATTTAACAGTGTGCAGAGTTAGTCTCCATTCCTGTAGGCCATTAATTATCGAAATCCTTTTGAATTATATTAGCGCGCGCGCGTGCTTGTGCTGATCTTTAAGATTTTTACAAAAGCGCACCCGATACGAGACCCGTCATTTTTTACTTTTTTTTTTATTTTTATATTTTATTTTTTACGTTCTTTTATTTCTCACAGCGGCTATTTGGCGGAAAGGCTTTTTAGCCGAGATACATCCCAAGTGGGTTAGTCAGAGTAGTTATATGGAACAGCATAAAAGCAAATTTCGTGGATAATTTAAGTTGTGCGATCGAAAATTAACGCAAATAAAACAAATTAGTGGACGCACCGACAGAGGGTGATGTATGTTGGCCACCAATGTTTAATATAAATAAATCATAAATTTTGATTTAGTACTGCTGCACTGGAGCACAATTAAAATTAATTTTCTTTACCCGCACAGAGGATTCGGGCAATATCAAATTACAGTGTTTAGGGTAATAACATGCGTGTACGGCACAACTTTTGGTCTAAAATTACAGTTAAAATCCGTGAAGTGTTCAGCACACTGGTGACTGCGATGTACATACGTGATGGTCGAGTATGAGGAAATTCAATTTACTGCCATTAAAATTGCGAAGTTTTTAGATCTTTGATTTGAGAACTCTGCCATGTTAGAGTGTTTTGGCCTTGGCAAATTATTGCAACCACATAATTGTTCCAACAACTCCATCAGACTCCATTATTCACATATGCTCTGTAGTCATGTGTGTGCATACGAAATTTGTTCTACACCAGTCCCAACGAGCAACAGACTGAGCAGCAGATTCTCTAAAAAGTGAAACTGAAAATTTCAAAGATAAAAATTCACTTTTGAGGCACGGGAACAACCGGCTCTCATCATAGCAGGCATACCTGCATGCAGATTTTGCTGCCGGATGTGTGGTCAGGACATAGTTATAAAGCTGCATATATGATAGCGGTATAGTGAAGTACTCGAGGCTTTGAAATGGACGAAGGAATTAAAAGGACGTCCAGAAAGGCTACCATACAGGACATAAATGAAAACTCATCAAAATCGTGTTACCGTATTAACCGGACTTGTAGAGTTTCAACCCGTTCATGTTAGACTCACAAACTTTTTTTCTTGTTCCATGTTGACAGTGGTATTCTTCCAACGGTATGGTAAATTATATTGCAATATTTTGTTATTTTTCGGCATGTAAATTTTTGTGAGAGGTTGACTATTACCTCTACATTCGCTTTCTTTTATGATTTCCATAATTTCTGATATCTTCAAACTGATCTCAAATCATTTTCGGAAATTTAAAATGTGAGAAAATATCTAACAGTGCAGCAATTTGATATGATTAGCTTTGTAACAAAAAATAAATATAATGAAGACAGCTCAAGTAGACCCGGGTGTGCGGAGCAGGCTAAAGCTAGCTAAGCAATTTATTGTTTAATTTAGATTATGTAGTAACAGTTATGTTAATGAACCTAAATTCGTCTGATGTTTTATTCAGTCTCATGACGGCTCAAATTTAGAGATACGCCCACACATACGAACTGCGATCTTATCTTACATAGAAATTGGCTTCCTGTTCCAAATTAGGAGATATATTTTTAGTGGCTCTCATACATAACATTTTTCAGCATAGAATTTGGTTTCTGCTATGTAATATTTTAATATAATTTTAATCTACGGCTGTAAGATTTCACAATTAAAATTTATTGGATCCATTGATCTGATTACACTTACGTTTTTGTCTAAATAGAAATGCTCTCCATAAAATACCAGACCCACCACCAGGTTTTTTGTCTATATCTTATACATATTATTGCTCTGGAGGGATCATTTGTCTTTTGCTTTGGAATCATCGTCGAACAAAATTTACCGCGAAGTTGTAAATAATATGTAAGTAGCATTTTAATTTTCAATGCCAATGTGCAAATTCAAATGCAAAATAGAAACCAAGTAGAAACTTCTGTATGGATGCTCAATTTGTACACAGCTTTTTAAATATTTGAAACGCAAGTGGTACTTCAATTCTATACAGTAAATATTCACTTCAAAAAATTTTTTTTTGATGTGAATGGTCCAATGATTACAATATCTTAGAGAAGACAACTTCAGCTAAAATAACTGCCTAAAGTTAGTGATAAATTTTACGTAAAGTCAGCTAGGCAAGGGACACCCTGTATATACAGGGTGTTTCCTCTTAGGAGGTCAATAGAGCAGGAGGAGATAGTACCCACCTAGCCTGACAAAAATTGAATGGTAGGAGGGTGGGGGGGGGGTGGCAATATCAACCGTTTAGGAGTTACATGGTGATTAAGAAAAAAGAAAACTAGTTTTTCACAAAACACCCTGTGTGGTAAAAATACAAAGTGTACGGTCATTGTATGCAGAACTTCATGGCCTTTCCAACAACTGGTCAAGCATCCGCATACCCGTCTCTTCTGAAGAGTTATGCTTGTCTAAACTAAAAATGTCGGATTTTATTACCTGTTTTTTACTTTGACCTATATTTTTTTTATTGCAAAAGGGTCGTTAACATAACTTTTTTTCATAAACTGTACACTCTCCTCTTTAATTTTACCTAGTATACCCTATGTGCTATCTGCAGCCGTTAAAGAGTTATTAACTCAAAACCTATTTTCAAACCTAAATTTGTTCCGTTACTGACTGAAAACACATCATTTAAAAAAAATATCGGGTAATTTCGGTATGACATAAATAGGTTTTGAGCTAATAACTCTTTAACAGCTGCAGATAGCACATAGGGTATAATAGATCAATTTAAATAGAAGAGTCTACAGTTTATAATTCTTATTAAAAAAAAGTTATGTTAATGATCATTTTGGAAAAAAAATAGAGGTCAAAGTAAAAAAAAAAGATATAAAATCCGAAGTGATTTGTTTAGACCACCGTAACCCCTGAGGGGAGGGGGTACGGGGCTGGTTGAGCAGTCATTGGAGAGGCCGTAAGATTACAATGAGCTCTTAACTGTCACCGTACATGCAGTACTTTTTAAAATACAGGGTGTTTTGTGAAAAACTAGCTTTTTTTTCTTAATCACCCTGTAACACCTAAACGGTTGATATTGTCCCCCCCCCCCCCCCCATTTCCATACAATTATTTGTTTGACTGGTTTGACTAGGTGAGTACTATCACCTCCTGCTCTATTGACAAGGGAAATACCCTGTATCTATATATCTAATTGATAATCTTAGAATATTTATGAATTACGATAAAATGTATATGTCATTTAATTAAGCGTGGCTTACTTATTAAAGTAAAATGGCTTGTGGTTCTGCAATCCGGAGTAGCGGAAAGCAGATATAAGAATAATAAACTATGGTGGGCTCTAGGGAACAGTTCGTTCTCAGAGTACTGACAGTACATACATACATGTGTGGCTTTGATTTATATAAATCACTTGTAGCTTTTATGGAATGAGAACAGCAATAATATAGTCTCATTGTATAAGATGAAACACTTTTTCCAGACAACGGTGGCCCTAAAATTGTATTAAAACAAAGATTTTATATTTTTGAATAAAGATACTAATAATAATTAAGGAACCAAATATTTGTACAATTTTATAAAATTATTTGGCTAATCTTTTGGATTTTGCGTCTGCTACCTACCGAGGTATTTTTTGTACTGCCCAAGAAGGATTTGCCAGCTATAATCTGGCTCCTGTCTTTTTGTGTTAATGTTAGGTATGTTTTGAAATGAATGTATTCTTTTATTTTATTATTTATAAATGATGTACTCCCTATAATAAAAAGATCTGTATCTCAGAAGTACCTGATTTCAAGGTCATCCAACGTAGACGAAAACTGTCCCCAATGTCTTTATGTGGTTATTGGTCTGATCTTCCTATCTCCAAAGATTTCCGAAAAACATTCAATGAATGCCACCAGAGTGAAACCCTGTATGTAGGTATTGGCAAATACGTCCTAAAATTACTGTTCGTATACTGTATAATTTGATTCTAAATAACAACAGGATCTTCGAAAGTAGAATATTTATGAAATCGTATGCCTCTTAAGTTCCTCGAAAAGTGCAGAAAACTAAGCGTGTCATTGAGTTATGTTGACCTTATATTACAAATTTGGTTGTGAAGAGAGAAGAGCAGTTAAGTAAAGCATATTAGGTAGGCTTGCTATAATGTGATCGAAACATATCATTCCGAATATGTAGTAGATCTCGTGCAATCGGTTATAGCCATATGAACTAACTTCCTTCATATTAAACAACCCAGTAAAACTGCAATTTGACCTATAATTAGGCTACAAGCCAACGATCAAAATATCAGTCGCCTACAGGATCCCAATTACTTTTAAATAAATATCATGTTGTCAGGAATATTCCTTGACAATGGGTATACCTGTCTGCGAGGGTATAACTCAGTTTCATAGAATATTAATGTGCTATTCGCATTATTCCACCGACGCTTTAATATGTGTTAGTAAAGATGATAATAAAAACTGTGAGTTCTATTGAAGGAACCTAAACAAATGAATTTATATAGGTTAATTTCACATTTCGTTGACTTTTATATCCGCCTTGTTGAGAATAGCTGTTATAGGATGGGAAACCTTAAATTGCTTGCAGCACGAGAAACTGGTAAATCTTTAAACATAAAATTTCGTGCTCATATACCAATTATCAGTATCACAAACTAGAAAATCAGAGTTATCATTTCTACTGGCTGATATCGGACACGTTGTAAAAATTTGCCATTGAATTTTTAAAAAAATTAAATTTCTTAACTAATTTTTGTAGCGATTCATATTTTCCGCTGCCTAGACATAACTCAAAAGAAAACTTTTCTTATCTTTTAGTAATGTTTCTTTAATGACTTCGTCCATATTTTAAGAATACTACAGCTTTTTCTGCGGCGAAATATGAATAAATTTATTCCAAGAAATCAGAGTTGAGTCCATAAAAAATCTTTGCTCATCTACTCAGTGAGCATCCAGTGCAAAGGGTAGCAGTGTTTATCTGCACGTATTCTCTCCACTACTTCCTTTGAGTACATGCTCAAAGATTTACAATCATCGCTGTGGTCGCTATCATTAACGTTTTCGCATTTGTAAATTATGTCAAGGAAAGATGCTGAATGGATTTTTTCTGTATATAAGCACAAAAGCGCACATTAAGTGACTCATTAAGTTCGATTTAGAGCACCCGTTCTTCTTGTGAATGGCAAATGTGCTAATAATTCAAAGAACCTAAGTAAATGAAAATAAAACGATCTGAGCAATGAAAAACGCGTATGGCAGAAGACGGATGCACGCAAATACATATATCGCGGTTTTGCTCCTTTGGAAGCCATAATAAATCTAGCATTCCGAAAGCAATATTACTCGTATACTAAAAATGTGAAATTTCTTGCCTTTTCTGCCTGAGAAGGGGAGCCTCCCGGATAAATTTGCTCTTCTGGCGCAAAGGTAGCTCCGAAAGGTTCAAATTTAAATTTGCACCCAAAAATATGTAAACACAGCCGGTTGAAAATTACGTTTACTCAGGCGCCAGTATTTAAATACACACGTGGTTTATCGCTGTCATTAAATCATTTTCAGCTAAGGAAAAAAGTCAGTGCGGTCTCCAAGGATGTGTAAGAACTTGGTGGTAGTATGCCTGGGCCCATTACAAACACTACCAACGCCATCAACATTGCTAAGCATACACGACTATACGTATGTATATATGCTTTCTCCACGCTATCTTTGTTCGCCAGTTAAGGGGGTCGGGATCGAGGTTCCTTTTATATTTGTCCAAATCTACATGTAATAGCTGAGGAGAGTGTTCAGCGACTGGCCTTGGCAAGATCCCATTATTCATAGAGGTCTTGCATCTTATACGCTTAATTTTAGATACTTAAAGAGTAAAATGGGAAAAACATATTTCATGTTAGTCTGGGCTTTATCCAGCCGTCTCTCCTAGGTTTTGTCTGATGCATTGCCATATTTATATACAAAGCCGGCGAATAGTTTGCTCGATTTAGTGTATTTCTTGCTCTCTGGATGGCTACGCTATTGTGATACTTTTAAATGCGGCATTAAAATTTATTTTCAGGATAAATTCTATTTGTGTGAATTTTTTTAAAGAAGAGCATTAAAGTGCAATTGATTAAAAGATGTCTGATAAAATAGAGACCTTGATTCATGGAATGGAATAAGTATTTTGGGGACAAAAGTAGTATTTAGAAAGGAAGGAATGAAGAAATTATTAGAAGAGGTCAGGGTTCATCTTTAATTTGCTTTTATTTCTAGACTGCAACTAAATTTAAGTTAAAGAGCTGGTTGGCTGGCTGACTAAAGATACTTTAATAAATTGTATCAACCGAATGAACTTGCTTTCGACCAAAAATCAAAAGTAAAATTTTGCACTAAAAATGAATTGATGGTTCGTACATATAGTTAAACAAGGAAGAATTATCATCAATTATTAATCCCTCGAGGGACATAGCGCGGAAACGACTGCTCTGCATCAAACGCTGTTTTATGCGATAGCTTATAGTTCACTTCATGACTTTGCAATGAATGTTGCTTCTGTGAGGATGGTCCTTCTCCTATCCGAAAGGGTTCTTGTGGGTACTTTGCGATATTATTGTTGTCACATAATATAGTGTGGCCAATCCAATTCCATTTTCTTATTATTATTTCCCCGTACATCTTGTTCAGGATTGAGCACCTCTAAAGTTTTTCGTTGGACGCTCAATCTCTACCGCGAATTTATTAGCAAAAGTTTTCAATCGGCGTGTTATGAATTCAGTAACCTTCCACGTCTCACAACAACAAAGCGGTATTGGAGTTGAAAAGCTGCAACTTTGTTTTAACGGAGATCTGTCTGGAGTTCCATTTCCTGGACAGCTGGGAAAATGCTCTCACCGATTTGTTTATACGGGAATTGATGCCTTCTGCTGTACCACTTGATTGGGTAATTAAGCTACTGAGATATCAGATCAGGTCTGCACGACCTCCACTCTCTCGGTGGAGCTTGTATGAACCTTAATTTCTTCAGTTTTTGCTGGTTTGAGTATCAAACCAGATGGACTACTCAGCTGCAAGATTTTATATTATGTGGTTAAGATCCTGGTGTCGGTGGGCCACTAAGCAGATGTCATCGGTATACCATCAATCAATCACCATTGTAAACCGGGCTGATTTCTGTTGAGAGAATTCGCAAGAATATCATTGGAAACTAATTGTTAAGATCCTTCAAATTTCATTTATATAACTCTGAGTCGTGTGGTGCCTGTAAGACGAATAAAAAACTTTTACTCCTTTTTCCCGTTTTTTCATATTTTTTTTCTATTCATTTATAGAGGTTTATATACTTATAAACGACCTGTGCATGGCTTTTCATATACAGAATTAATTCTCTGCACCTTCCTCTTTCAAATTTATTGAACTTTGAATTCACAAATTTCTGAATTTTAGCTTAGTTTGTTCAGTTAACAAAATTTTCAAAAAACACGTCACCATCACCAGTTCTTTCTAAGTTACATAAAGTTGCAGAGAGACAGCTCGACCTGCGGTCTATACTAAGGAAGACGTGAAAAATTTTCGAAAGAAAAATTAAACAAATTTATAATAAGGTGAACTTTCAATGATCTGTGCGCTAATTCTTCTGAGGAGAGCATCGTCAACTCTTTATTGCAGGCAAAACATTGCTGTTTAAACGGAATTCGAAAATTTCATAGATAAATTAATATTTTATTTCATGTAACATGAATAAATGGTAAATATGTAAAATAATTTTCTCTTTACAGGTAAGGATACGTTTCGTACGCTATTTGGCAGTTCGGGTAAGATCCGTTTTATATATTTACTTCTTTTGAAGGTTCTTAATTATTTTGTGTTTCGAATATATTTGTATTTTTATTTACTTATCTTAATTTGGAGAATTTAACCATTTTACGAAATTTAAAACTTATCAATGTAGCGTTTAAGTATTTAGTTACGTTCGAAGTGTTTTCTTTATTAATTCTCGGATACCAATCATATTTTATAATGTATCTGCTTTGAAGTTGAAAGGGATAAATTAAGACCTTCGCTTGCTTCGTGACAATGTCTCGTAATTAAGTAAACCGGCTAGTACACATTTTTTTCGAATTCTTACTATACCTATGCCTATTCTTATACACATTTAGAAGTAATCCGCAGGGATTGTAAAGATTTTTGACATTCTAAAAAGAAATCCAATGATTTTATATATTCGTTGGTTGCTTGCGAATCTTCAGTATGCCTTTTAATGGCGCCCAAATAGAATTTTCTTATCTTGAAAACTATTTCCATTAGTATTTCGTTAGTTGTTTCTATTATTTTCATTTGCTCTCTAAAATCTGAAATTGGATAAAAGTTGATAAAAATATTTCATCAATAGGTTGCCAATAAGAAACACATTTCGTTGTTTACTTAAAACTCCAAACTAGACTGAAGTTTTCCGCTTTTGAATAGAAAAACTGAAATGAATATAAAATCAGCAGTGGAAATTTTGAACTCTTCATGTTTCCTTTAAGCTTTTAAAAAATACTGCTGTACCTATGCATGTATGTGAGTTTTCTGCAAAGGGTGGTAAACATGATATCTAGTATACTGGCAAGTTGGATGTTAGTTAGGTGAAAGAAAGCATCATAAACCTCAGTTTAGTTAGCGTATCTTCTTGAAATATCTCCTCAATATCCCGAGGTCATCAAGTAATGTCCATTGCGGAACAAATAGTACACGCAAAAGATAATTTGGAATTACCTAGGGTACTCCAACTATACTTAGTAGCTTTTTCCATAGTAAAATTAGTTTTGTTCACCTGTCCTTACAAATTAGTTTTAGTTTCTTGAAAAATAGTTTCAGTAACCATATTTCTAATTCAATTTGGTTATAGTAAGCGAATATATGTTTTGATATGTCTTCTAAAGAAAAAGTAACTATAGTCGCTGTAACTAAAACCAGCAATCAAAATTAGCGGATCTAACGAAAAGAGATTACCATATTAGGGGACCTGGAAAGTAATGTCGTTTCTGCGCAAGTCAGACAATTGACGAACTGTCAAATATTCTTAACCAACCTTGGTCGTCTATCCAAGAGCATTCGCAGCCGATTGGTAAAGTAAGCAGAGCCGATCTTTGGGTCCAGCTTAATCTGTCCGAAGAAAACAAAGCTGACTAATCCACCAACGATCGTTCAATTTGAAGTGCTAAAAACTGGACAAACTGTGAGTGCAGACTTTTACTGTGAACTATTGGAGCGAGCAAATCAATCTTTAATTGAAAAGTGTCCAGTGATTGTCAACAGAAAAGGCGTTATTCTGCCACACGATCGCATTGTGTAAGACGAGCCCTGGAAATAATTATTGAATTGGGATAGGAGGTATGTCACAAAAAATTTGAAAATTTGGGTGATATCCAAAATGTCGTTTCCAGATATTTTGCTCAAAAACCAATTGATTTTTATCGATCCGGCAGTAAAAATTTGCACACCAGAGGGGAAAGGGTTGTTGATAATGAGGGTGATTACATAATTTATGAAAAATAAAAGCTTGTTCAAATTTTATTTCTTTAAATTTAATGTAAAAAGAACGACATTAACTTGCGGTTCCTCTAATATTTGTTTCCTGCGACTTAATTTTGGCTAACAAAACTAAACAAAAAACACGTAGATGAATTTATTTGCTTGTTATATCCAGCAGAATTAGTAAGGTATATTAAGCAAAAATAATAACACTATAGATCTTGGATCCATATAACTTACGAGTAGTTATATGTCGTAAAAATTATTCGAACGCTTGGATGCTTCATCCAAAATTATACGAACAACCTTGTCAAATTATTTGGAAGACGCTATCATAATTGATGTAACACAGTTGTGACTTCCAAGTGATTTGCTCTTTACATATCAGAGAGCCATATTATTTTTTTCGGTGTAGTTTTCAATGTAAATAAGTTTGATTTCCATATTTGAGAAATCATTATCGATGTGGACTGGAAATTTTTACCCTACCGACAATAGCCTTCCCGTATTACACTTACCACCGTCTACCACGGTTTCCAAGTAGACTGATAGAGGATGATTCAAAGCGTAGATGCCTTAGAAGAGTGATTGAAATCGAAAGTTTTTTAAAAATCATCAGACTTCTACAGAAATGTCAATATATTTTTTGCCCCTACGTTAGGCGTATAGCTGCAACTAATTTATTGAAACATTTACTGACAGCTTCTGTGTTTTTAGCCCGTTAGAGTTTGTTTACTAAGAATTCTTTTTTTGGCATTCTCAATTTTCTTAATTACTTAAGATATCTAAAGCCTATAAATCTACATATTACGTTGAATAATATATGTAGATCTAATGAAAAATTTGTCAAGAATTACAAAATTTTCCAAGAATCGCAAAATTTCCCATCTTCTATCCTACTTCCGAATTCCAGTACCTATGTTGCAAAAATATCAGATATTTACATATTTTCAAAAGTTCATAAAAAGCCTTCTTTCCACAAACCGAGCTGAGCTGTGACACAGCATTCTACCTATTGTTCCATGGTCAATAAATAAAACCAAATCGGTCATCTTCAGAAGAATATGAAAATTATCCCCTGTGTATGGAAAATATGATAGAAAAGAAGTGATCGCTTGCATACCAGTCAAGCTGAAACTGGTTTTCGATTATTAAAAGTAAAAAGTAGAGCTAACCGTTGTTTTGTAGTTGGAGATACGAAGCCGGCAGTATGAGAGGGGAGAGAAGAGGGAGATGCGATGGTGCATGAAAGCCCTAAAAATTATAAAAAGATTGAATCAACCGTCACTTAATGAAAGGCTACAGGAAAAGATCATCTCATAACATGTCGACATATTGAGGGAAGGAAAGTAATCGCGTTTAGTCGACGGTCGGCAAAATTTAACACCGTGAGCCATGAACGTGTATATGTGTATATGTGAAAATTGCTATCGAAAGAAATTTGATTAAAAATAATCATCAAATGAAGTTCTTTGTACTTCAAGTCAAAAGCTTCAGGAACCGCGATGACCTAACATTGTATAACGTTTGTAAATTATACCACGTGTATATTTGTTGCATAATTTCCGAAAGTAGGTATTCGTAATTTATGGCTACCTGTATAGAGGTAATCAGCGACTGGAGAATCATTAGAGATGGTATGTAGTCACTGACCAGTTTAGTTCAGCGGTAACTTAGACTTCCCAAAGACGGATGACAAAAAGTGACCTACTATGAAGAAATTCCGTTCTGCTCAGTTTTCCATTTCAGTCCACTTTCTTAATATTCTCTTTCTGAAAATTTTTTCTTTCTTTTTTTTTCTGTATCATCTCCCAGATATTCTGCACTCCACTGTCTGCTGAGTTTTTCCGGTAACCTATATCAGAATTGGCGCTTGAAACAGGTCTTCTTGCCACTTGTTGTTTGTACAGAATCCCAATATCCAGAATTCAGAAGTCCTTGGATCGTAAATCAGAAGATAATTTTTCCAGCGTGCATGTATGCGTATGACAATTTCGTTGCTCCAGCTTGAAGTGTAAAAAGCTTATGGTTACCCCTCTCACTTCTGAACATCAGGAGGGTTCCAGCTCGTTATCCCTGCACATAAGGATAGGTCAGGGCTTCCATTATCACCTTCCCAACGTCCTATATTTCCATAGGACGAATGCTATATAGGAAAATGTCTACGCAAATCGTGCAGAGGTATGAATGGCATTATAGTGGAACACGAAATTCTGTGGTGCGTTTTAAGGTTGTGGCATAAAATGCTTCTTTTGGGGTGGATTGAAGGGTAAAATAACGACATCCGGACATGGTGGTACACTAAGGACTAAGGGAGCGTTTTCGAAGTGTTTTTGGAAGTGGTCGTTGGTTGTTGCTTTCACTTTCCACCCACATATACCAGAAATGGGTCTGCACGGCAGGAACAATACACGCTTGTCCGCTTATGAAATTTTCAACTTTATTAAACTGCAATTAAGGGTGTGGTAATGTGTTTTAAATGTGTAAATTGTTTTCATTGTGCTTTTCCGTCGGGTATATAGGTCAAACAACATATGAGTTATGACTTGCTATGAGTTGTTTGAAAATGTTGACCAAAAGAGTTTGATAACATCTTAAAGAAGGTCTTTCAGTTGTTTTGAATTAAATTCTTTGCTTTAAGTTCATTGTATTGCATTACACTCGAATTTCAAATTTAATGTAATTATCCTGTTGTGAGGTACAGTTACTATATAAAAAGGTGGATATATGTTAATGCAAAAATTTAATTATATTGGTATTCGATTGGAATATATTTTAGGATTTGAGTCTTCATTCTCAGGATAAGGTCAATATTATGACAGCTGACCTGGATGCATTATTAAACTATATGAAACAATGAAGCTAAATGGAACTCTATTTAGAGTAAATTCTTTTTGAAAGCAAACAAACGTCAAAGTAATATTTAACGTTAAAGTAATATTTGAACCTCTGTTGTTCCTCTACATGGCCAACAGGAATTAAAACCTAACATACAATCGTAAACACAACACGAGAAACACACTGATTGCAAAGGCAAGTAAACTGATATTCAGTTTCGAGAAGAAAGAGTTGGTGTACATGTTTTGTAATAAAATGGTTTAGATGAATGACAGGCAGAGTGGTCAGTGTCATGCTAACATGAACCAATTTCTCTGACAACTAAATAGAGTTTGACTCTTTAAAGTGGACTTTGAAAAATGCGGGAAATTTAAAAAATACTGCAAACACTATACAATTACAATGACGTTTTTTAATATGCGTTACTTTGATAATTTGTTGCCATTACAATATCGAATAAATCCCAGGATCTACTCTCAGTAGAGCTAAACTAACTTGTAATAGGTTTTTTTTACTGGTTGAAAAGTTGGTCGTCAGTTGGTCGTCAGTTGGTCTACTATCACAGGGGCTAAGGGGCGTCATTGATCGCGTGGACCTAAGCCCAAACCCAGCGGGCCCATACCCATGTGTAGAGATAGCACTGTTCCTCTAAGCAATACTATAAATCCTAATAGCTCAATTGGATATGTTATGGTCAGTATAGCTGGTAAAGGTGCACTTCAAAATCAGTCTATCATCACTATAGTCTGAATTTCTGGCGGAAGCTGCAGTAAAAATATCACAAATGCATCAACTTAACATTCTCTTTTTAAATTTCCATAGTTTTCCATTCCGTGAAATGTTTCAAAGAGTAGGCCATGATCTTTTTGCTATCCTAAAAATCTACATTTTATTATTGATATACGCGAGGAAGAGTTTGAGAATTACCTTCAACGTATTGCTTTATCCAATATTTTTCTGATAAGATAAATAAATTTAGTTTTAAAATGATGAACAGCTGACTAAATTTAATTTAAAGGACTTGTTTGCATATAGGCAGTTTTTTTCTTTTCACCGCTACCTACTTCTATTGACAGCGACATTTTATCATGAGATATTTAGATGGTATGGGAGTGGGATATATATAACATTAGTTTGACGCAAAGTCGCAATATTTCATGTATACATTCATGAATTTGTGTGTTTATTGAGAAATGTAAACGTGTGCTAATCATTGGGTAAAATAGTAGTGCTTTTTTACCTATCACGGTATTTCTCGAATTTTTTTAAATCTTAAAGATATTTATCCGTCAGTTCTTAAAATTGCAAATAACCTTTATTGTATTGAAGGTGTTCTATCCAGCGCATTTTCTATCAACTTAAGCGTTTTACATGGATCTATCCAAGATACAATAGCTGTGTTCTTTTGGTTCCATACAGTCTTCTGCAGAACACAGGAGACTATGAATTGAATTGATTTGTAGGGTGCATGGAAGTAGAAAAAGTTTTGAAAATACACCGAAAATAATCAATATGCCATAACTTTAATTCTTAAGGCAATCGGCGCAGCAAGCATCATCCTGCTTAGCTTAGCTCCATGATGAAATGAAAGCATGTAGATATAAAAAACTTTGCAATGCTAACCTCTTTTATAGTTGACATTTGTTTACGTAAACTTAACAACTTAATACCGAGTCTTTGTTTTGTCTATAATTTTAATTTACTCGATCTACTTTTAAAAAATGCATCCAGCGGAAATATGGGAGCTATTTTGTTTTCTATGCTATGAATATATTTACATATATTTATTTTTTACGGCTTTATGTTGAGAGAGCTGTCGCCGAAACTTCAAAAATCCTTGTATCATATGCCCGCCATATAAAACCGAGCATCACAGCTGATGCGGTTGGGCCTTAAAAATTAAAGCCATGGCATCTTGATTGTTTTCGCTATACTTTCAAAACCTTTTATATTTTCATGCACTCTATATAAATCAATTCAATTCGCAATCTCCTCTGCTCCGCAGAACACTTCACGGTACCAAAAGAACACAGCTATGAACATTATTAATGTTCATCGACGGCTCACTTACCTAGTCTGATTTACATATCCATATGTAACTATATACAGGCGATACGTAGCTCTTGCATTCGAGACATCTTGGATTTATTGACTTATTATTTTGGTATAAATGAGTAGACTACCGTAACATATCAAGATTACTTTAAATCACACTATTGCATATATGGATAGGTGCCAACCTATTAAATCCAATAGAACATTTTAATTGCTTCCATAACTAATGTTAACAAAATAAATGAAACTTCAATATCCGAATTATCTACTTATACCATATCTAATCTACAAACTGCCATATCTACCAGGACCTTCATACTTTTATCACCAAGATCAAATTATCTGATTCTTCAAGTTAATTATGAGATTTTTAGATAAGCGCTTACGCTATGAACTCGTCTTTAAATAGATGAAAGAGATAGGAGTAAATATGAAGAATATGCTCACAGTCTTCAATTTCAGAGGTCAAGATTTGGGTCTAGTGAACTGATGCATTGTTGTGATGAAAGAGCACATTTTTGTTCTCGAACTCAATGATTTCTCAACAATTTTTGGTTCAATCGATTCAAGAAGTTGTCGTGATATTACAAAGTCTTGGCACTTGAAAGCTAGTTGATAAAATAAAGGTAAGGAATAATAGGATAATGTAAATCTTTTTAAATTTATTATTATTATAATCAATAATATGTTGAAAGCAAATACGTAACTTCCTTTAATAATAAATAAATAGCAAATCAGCTAGAATTTTTGTGTGTAACTAAATATTTCGCACCGCTATTATAAAAAATATTACAACTAAGTAAGTTTTTGCTTCAAGACTTCTGTAAAGAGTGTAATATAGCATATATACTAAACTTTAATTACAAATACAAAAAAGCTCAGATAAAAATATTGAATGATAAATTCAGGTCTCTATTCTGAAATTTGTATGAAATTTCAAGCAACAGGTAGCAACATGATGTGTCTAGTCATTTTCATAAATTTATCCGCGAATGAAAACTTGATTTAAAAGTCTCTGATACTATAAGCATGTTTCGATAAAAAGGGAGAAAAATTAATCAGTAATTCAACTAAATAACCAATCAATGAAAATTTTATTCGATTAAAAATTTAGTTGATATTCGTGATTGAAAACTGAATCGATTAGATTTTTAGTTGGCCAGATAACTAAAAAGTACTTCGAATAATTCAATTAATTGGCCTTTCAATAATTGAGCTCAGCGATTGAAAATTTAATTGATTACTATTTGAGTTGATTAAGAAACTAATAATTTCTCCTGACTGAGATCTAATCGATTAATATTGCAATCGAATTAAAAAAACTACATAATTGGCTTTCCTATCAAAAGTGTAATCAGATTGACAAATCCATTGTGTGCGTGATAACTAATGTGGTCTCTTCATATATTAAAACCTTTTTTTAAATAAAAGAACAAACCAGAAACCATTTTAGAACTTTTTGAATATAGTAAACTGACCATTATTGATTAATTTGATTCACTTTTAGAATAAAACGATACTCAAATTGTTATCCGTTGCAAACGAAAACATTCTTTACACAGGAGTTGAATGTGGCAACGGTGTATTCGCTTTTGAAAATATTTTCCTGATGACGTAACACAAAAAAATTAAGATAGAGTGTCTTCTTTGAGTATATTCATTTTCGTATAGTCGTTTGGCTAATTCAATTGGTTGAAGTTAAAATTTAGAATGCTGATTTATATATTAATTAATTGAAAATTTGATTGGAGTTGATTCATTGTTACTAGTAGGTATTCGGCTAAAAAATAACCAGGTCTGCTACCAACTAACTGACCGTAGGAAGAACATATTTTTCCAGTCTACTTATACAAGCAATTCAGAAAGTTATTTTATATGAAGTATAGGCGGATGTTACAAAAATCTTAATATAATTTTGTAATTGCATACCAAAGTGGATCCAGATCAGAAAAATCCACCACAGACCTATTCACTATAGCTATTGAATACTTTAAAAAAAAAAGTTAGGAGTGGACACTAAGGTGTGCCGTCTAAACAAATTCCCGCAGATAATAGATTTTGGAGGTAATATAACCTACACATCATAATTATGAGATTATTACAACCAGCAAAGGAAGCTATATTAGAAATTGACTCAGAGATAAAGGCAGACTTATGCTAGAAATGCGGCCAATACAGCAAATTAGGAAAAGGTAAGTTTAAAATGACGACGCTTTCAAATTTTATTTTGAATATCCACGATAAATTGCTAACATTTGAATGGTCCTTTAGGATGCACCATATTCATCACAAATTATGAAAACACAGAAAAATTAGAGCAACAGTGTTAGGCTTTTGTGCTAGTTACATAGTTTTCAAATCAAAATATAAAATCAATAAAAACAAGAAAACTACGATTATACAAGACAATCTTATAAATTTAGTTACTATCTCGGCTGTCTCTCAATATTTGTCTCACCAAAAGAAGGACCACTTTTTTTATAAAAATTTAAGATACTTTCTCTCAAGTAACACTAAAGAAATGATACTTATCATAAACCATAAAATCCCTTTCTATATAAAGTGAAGGCTCTAAAAGAAATTCCAATTTAATTAAGTTTTCATCAAAAATTTCATCGGAACAATTAATCAGAGAATCGTTGATATAAATGCAAGTGCAAGAGGCCTTATTACGACACTTAAATACCTTAAAGATTGCCTCAGCGAAACACAGAACTGTTCAAAGTAAAGTATGGGCTGAGCCTGTACTACCGTCGGTCGAAACATAAAGTGATAGCATAAGCATGTGCTCGACTCTGGGATAGGTGGGCAATGCATATAGATATGTACAAGTAGTTACATGGTTGGCGACCGATGGTAGTAAATTTTCATACATGGATTTAGTAAACACTGCGTATAAAATGTACAGAAGTGCGTTTCCAGTGCTGATGACCACTTAAAATGAAATAAAGCTTTTAATTGAACACGCGCGGGCATAAGATATGTTGGGTCATTTTCATAACAACATGGCAATAAACAAACAATTTAGCCGCTAGAGGATTGCTATGGGGCCTCAAATATGTAACTACAGCCGATTTGATAGTCATAAAATCATAAAACATTTATAACGCATCATAAATGGATGAACCACCGAATTATAATTGCACAAATACTGCACAGGATGCACCTCCTCAATTTCACTCTGTTTAGCTCGCTGGCCTGAACCGCTGCCGTCAGTGAAAAGACCGCGGCATATGTGAATATGTAGCTCCTACCTAACTAGACGCTCTGGTGCTTAATGTGGCTCACATACTGCGGGCAACGACTCGACAATTGTAAATTACAACGTAATTAAAATCACTCATATATTTATTGCTCGCGTTCCTTTGTACTCCACTGTTTGTTAATTATCACCTCAAGATGGATGGTGAGAGCTTGCGTATCACTGCAGCACTCGCCCCTCGGCCTATGTATGATTCACATAGCTGTTGAATACCACCGCAGTATCACTTAGTTTAATGCTTTTATGATTTATAGACTTGAATCACGTAACCGATTTGAATAAATTTTTCAGCAATAATTTCCACTGGAAAATTTATTTGTTCTGAAAATTTCTTCAATTTTCCTGACATCGTTGCCATCAAAATACGAAACTCCGCACGTGGACACGGCCGGTCTGCACCTCAAATCGCACAGCACTGGGCCACTGTCTTTTCTGGTTCATCTTATACTCGCACTATCCATTCTACTTTACTCCAAAGCGAATATACCTGGTCCTGAACGCCTCGTTCTACATTGATGTGCTTGGCAAGAATATTAATAATTATCGCCGGCCATTCTTTTGTGAAGACGTAAGTTCCATTTTGGATTTTTTGCATCACCGCATACCTCTGATGATCTTTTTTAAATTTATGGATGCCAGTCAGCTGTTGTATTCGTGTGTGTTTCTCTCACCTGTTTTTCGGCTGCTGGAAATGAAGGTTATATTCCAGGTACCTTGGAAATATTTAATATGCGCGCGTATTTCCAATCGATTTGTTTACCTTTGAAGAAGTGTGGACAGGAACCAAATTAGTTCTAGGATTGCAACCTTATCTTCATACGTTATCTGACAAGTGATGTGGTGTCATCTTTTAATTATTAAGTGAACTTAAGTCTTTAAGTCGGAACAGGTAGGACGAAAAACCCGTAGGAATTCACCTTATTACACTAAGAGAGTTTAAAATGTTCTATTAAGAATTTACGTAATAGGTAAAAAGTAAACTTGCACAGCAATCTTGTGTTTTCTCACATTTTCATTATTTTACTGCTAGTTCTGGTACTATTCAGTCTTGTTGAAGGTAAGAATTTAATTATCCCTCAATTGAATGTACAAAATGCCTAGTTGCGTTTCCCTGAATTACAGTAATTATAATATGATGGAGGTTCAACAATACAGGAGGAGATGATCACGACCAATAGCTTCAGGGCTAATTAATCTTATGGTTGTAATTTGATAATTATTCCCCCATAAAGATTATCTAAGCGGTACACCTGTTCCGTTTTCATAGAAAAATTGCATTTCTTATTTTTTGAATTGTTCCTAAATTTCTTTGTAGGTGGATTATAGACTGCCGATAATTGTTGTATTTCTCAGCCTAACTGATAAAATTTCTTTCATAAGTTATATGTAGGAAAACCGATATACTGGTTTTACCAGGAACATTGCTATTTACATATGCCTCTGTGAGTCTCTCTAAAGCTGTCTTTATTATACCCTAGATGAAATCTAAAGCGGTATATTAAGTTTGTCATTCCGTTTGTAACACCTCGAAATAATGATGGTAGAGCAAAATGGATTGGACACCCATCCATAATATTAAAAGTTATTTTGATTTTTGCATGTCCGTCCGTCCGTCCGTCCGTCCGTCCGTGCGCACGATAACTCGAGAACGCGTACACTTAGAGAGCTGAAGTTTTGTACACGGACTTTAAAAAAAAAAGTAAAATTAAGTTCGAAAATGAGACAAATCGGGCAACTCCTTCGTGGGGTTGCCATACAAAAATTTCGTTTTCCGTTATATATTTGAACACTGCCTGAGAACGAGTCGCCGTAGAGAGCTGAAATTTGGCACGTGGTGTTTTCATTGTACTAGCAAATAAAATTTCAAAAATGGACTAAATCAGGCAACCCATTCTTGGTGTTGCCATATAAAAAATTGGGTTTTTTATGTATACTGTGAAAACGATCAGTCCAAGACATTTTTATTGTACTAAAAACTTCTTCAGAATATGAAATCCTATAAAATTGATTATAATCATTTTTTCTGTCCGACGAACCGTTCTAGAAATATATGCGAAAAACCACTGCAAAAATCAAAATTGCTCAAATGGGTACCCATACGAAATTTCATACGGGCATTCATCTAGGGTATCATAAGAATTGGTCTTAGACCAATTCTAGCTTTTTCACTTGTTTTTTACTAAATTGGGAAAAGTTTATATCAAGAAATATTGTGATAATGACAGCATAAAAGTTTTGACTTTAAGTGAACTAAAATCATTTTAATGCCGCATACGATTTTAAAAATTCTATAATTGCTACCGCTGATAAATTTGGTGATGATTTAGCAATGTGAATTAAAATTAGGATTATTTTTTAGGATTAATTACTATTAAGGTTAGGTATAATCACAAATGTTATCGTGATTTTCTCTGTTTCTGAAAATCAGGAGCAATGAAAGAGATATTTTCTTAAATTGAATATAAAGATGACTACGGCCAGTTTACTAGTGATGGGCAAAGTCGGTCCTTGTGGTGACTAAGGTCATACGAGTCTTTTGGTACAAGTGACTCATGTAAAATATTCGGTAATTTGGGTCATTTGAGTTAGGGGAGTGATCATCTCATATCCTAAAATTACCTACTTCACCGAATCGTTCATGTCAGAGCAACGCCCAAAGCGCGCTTACGCGAAAAAAGAATGATTCTCTAAACTACAAGAATTAAAATACTAATTACTAATTACTAACTATAAGAAAGTAAATCATATTTTTTTTTCTAAAACGAAACAATTTTATGTTCCTAGTTGCTCATCCAGTTTCTGGAAAGAAAAATATATTCTAAAATATACATTACATCTTTCTCAATCCAAGAAATTTTTAATACAAAAAATTTCTTTTATTAAGATTCTGCACTCGAATTAAAACAATTTGTCAAGAAAATCTTTCTTATTAGTAACTCTTAATTTCTGAACTAAAGAACTCGTGTTTTCTAGTAAAAAATGAAAGTTTCTAATTAAGTTGATAATTTCTTATTCTAAGTTATATTGAATCAGTTTGAAAAAATAATTACTTGGACGAGAATCGTAACTTATTCACTTGACTTGGTACTCTATTTTCTTGGAATTTAGAAATTTTTCTTTTCGTGTAGTTTATCACTGCATTTGTAACTGCTCAAGTGCTGAAATGTGGCATAGCAAGGCAACCCAGTTGGCCTCCAAGCAAGTATTTAGCAAACAAAAATTCTTGCATTCTCTGAATGATTAAATCAGTCTTCAGTGCTGCAGAAATTTGTATTTGTTTCAATTTATTTAATTTTTTAGTCATAGAAATAACTTTTCCTTAAGAAAAACCCCTTTTAAGGAAATGGAAATTACAAATCTGTAACACAAATCCAAATTAGTTGGCTTTAAGTATGTGTGCGTGCATTACCCAAATGGATCGTTGCAGGTAGAGTAAGAAAATATAAAATAATATAGTACATAAACTATGTATAAAGATTATCCATCATGTTTCTTAAATACTTGGATTGGCTTTGTACCCTTGTACATGTCCAGAACGAAGGTAAATACAAAAACTACGATTGGGGGACAGAGTTGGAGGTTGAGGAACTAATACCAATAAAAATTAATTGAGAATGGATACACATCTGGATGCCTAATACCAACGTTTTGTTGTTCCTTACGCTGCCGAAACTGAGTTGTGGGTGGAATATATAGATACAATGTGAACTAGATGCAAAGGTTTTATTTAAATATGAAAATATATTAGCTAAAGATCTAGCTGATTGCGTAGCCGTGTAAATAAAACTTTAAGATCGGTTGAAAATATGGCTTTAACAAATAAGTCAAGAAAAGCAATTTCTCTTCCCCTTGAGTTGAAGTGACCGATTGACCGATTGACCGATATGATTTTGAAACGGTGACTCAGGTCTTTTGAGTCAGTGTACTCATCCGTTCGAAATGACCGAATCTTTCGCGGCCGACCCATTACTACAGTTTACATTAAAAGAGTTAATAGATGTATGGACAAGATTTATTCCTATTGAGTAAACAATTAAAATAAAGCTGAAGGAAAAGTATGGATGGCTAATTCAGATATCAAGTAAAAGAACTACTTTAACTTTTATTTGCTTTATTGATACAGTGTATGATAATAATTTGAGATCATGGTACGAAAAAAAATAGGAATAAAGGAAAAGAACGGCGAAAAATAATAAAATTCAATAATTCGTGAAGAAATTCGATCTTTAGCAAAAGATAACAGTGAATATCTTCCAATGACTGAAGTGTTTGACAACTTAGTCAATGAAGTAACATCAAATTTTTTTATTTTTTTTTACCGTATAATAAGGGATTACACAAAACAAATCTTTTTTTTTCTGCAACTTTTAGAAAATCCAGCAGAAATATTTTAACAATACAACTTCTCAAAGCCTGCTCTGGTTGATCGAAAATTTACTTACAGTATCAGTACAGTTTTTTTTATATAGTTACTAGAAAATCATATATAATGTTATAGTGTCCTATAAAACTAATATTATTTACTGTGATTTCGATATAAATATATGTTAATAAAATGATTTACTACAGAATTAGCATTAACAAAGTTGCAAATTTTGAGCCTCAATATAATCAATATTCTTTGAACTCGTATATCCATCCCTCTATGACACCTATGTTTTCCATTAAAAAGGATAGCAGTGGAATTAATTCTTGCATAGGTGCCAAAACTAATCGTGGAACGAAACATTCACAAAAAATATGATTTGGTGGTGTTTGCCTGTGGCTTAGTTATGAAAGATTGCGCAAGATTACCTTAATTGTTATTCGTCAGACAAAGAATGAATTTAAGCGACAGCAACTTAACTATCTTCCTCGTCGTAAAATATTGAGAGCTCTGGTGTTGATCCTAATCACCTAAATTTACATTTTACTACCATCTTTCCTTCAACTACTACATTACTCTTCTCTCTGCTTAAGTGATTAAGCAATATTTGTTTTTCTATAATAATATTTTCGATAGTTGATGTTATTGCAACATTTTGAAAGTATTTAAAAGTGTAAATTCTAATGACATTGTTTGGATGGGGTTGATTCAAGACTTATTATACTTTTTCTGCCATTTATTGTAAAACCTAGACCTTTTAGACTATAAAGATATCGATCTGATTAGCAGCTTGCCTTAAAAAAGATATGTCAACACAGATTACCAGTTTCAATGAGTATATTAAACTTCTGTTGGAACATCAATCTGGTTTGCTTAGGAGACATAGAACTTTATCCTTTCTTACACACTCTACCATCAAATTGTGCGGTATCCAACCACAATAAAGCTTTTTCACACCCAAGCGATCACGTAAAATAGTTTTTACTTGACTCAGTCCTATGTCCAAAGATGCTGTAATATCACGGCAAGTCTTTCGATTGTTATCCGTAATATTATGGATATCTTTGTTACTTTGCTTCCTATGCCCACTTAACCATTCTACCCACTCTTCTTGACTTTTAATATCCAGTATAACTTATCATGAGAAGAGCGGATGATTTTTCTGCTGGCTGTGACTTAAACAATTAACATTATCTTGCTTGATATCTTTGATAGGACATGTAATGCCTCAAGCTCTTCCATCTCAATGCAGAGTCTGGTAACAAAGGCTGATGAATTCAAATATTGTTTGGTAAATCTCTGGAGGATGTAATATTCGTGTCCGAAATATGGTTATTAAATCCATATAAACCCATCACCATTATTTCCAATTACACAGTATTTCGTAATGATCGTGTTGAGCATATTGGAGGTTATGGTGCTTTATTTTTAAAAGGTTTTTTTCTTCTTCTTTTTTTGCTCAATCTAATGTGAAATATCGAATTGAATTCATGTTTATTTAACTGTTAGCATTATGGATGGGAAAAGCCTTAATAAGCCTAGTTTATAAACCACCTAACAGCTGATTTTTCGCCTTTAGAAGAAGTTTTTTCCCAACTAAGTTTGCAATATCCTCATGTTATTAATACTGGGGACTTCAACAATATTTTTTTTCCTAGATAGCAATAATAGCACACTTCACCTCCACTTCTTCCATTCTTCTTGATTTTCGACAAGAATTTTATCAATTTTTATAATCAAATGTCTTTGGCAGGCTTTTGTAATGGCCTGTGATTTACCTCACTTATAGTTTGTGGTTAACGAGATCGGGTGAAGAGGAGTCTGTACAATTTCACTTCGGTAGATGACAGGACACCTTTCAATCAACTGAAGGGTTACTAACAAAAGATGGTTGAAAGTTTAGTTTCCCAGCGAAATCGTACATATTTAAGGTGGAAACGTTTTCGTTTATCATGTGGGAAGAATATCATAAATTTCGGAATAAGTCTCCTCTGAAGCAACTAAGTCCAGAAAACAGTTCTATTGGTCTAAGGTAGATAATAACTTCAATAAAAAAAACCTTGTGCGAATATTAAAGAAATGGGCATTGGTCGAGCGAACATGTTAAGCTACAGTTTCCAAGAGATTAGGGTTCATCTGGTATTGAAAAGGAAGTATTCTCATCTGTATTCTATGAAACTTTTATTCGAAAGATTTTTTCGATTCATGATAGATGGTGCTGTAATCGACAAAATTAAATTTTTTCCGATTTCTTCAATTGAGAACCAATACATTCGAAACTGCAATACATTTGCAATAATAAAATCACTTTTTTTTTTAATTACTTGAAAATCTTGCTCTTTGATCTTTCAGTAATATTGGCGCTTCAGTTTCCAGAAAGTCGCTGATCCTTTGGCCCACGTTGACAATCCAAGGACGCTGATGTTCAACTTGGCATAGCCAGTGTAGGCCTTCAACCAGTAATGCATATTATTGCTTACCCGTTCCATCTTTTATAAAAGGCGACTCGTCAGGGAATAATATCTTGCGAAAGAAATTCGAGTCTGCTCGTATTTGTTCACTGAAAAAACGTTACTCGATTTTGGAAAACATCGCCGTGAAGATCTTGGTGCAAACTTACAGGATAATGTTAGTGTGTAAAATTTTCGGAACACTGCTCTGGGCCAATCCAGTACCGTAAGCTAATTCTCGCGTATTGATATGAGGATTATGAGCCACTGCAGCTAATGCAATAATTCCATTATTTTGTTCAGACTGTTGTTCGACGGGTCCTCTTATAGATTGAACACTTCTGTCGACAGTAAATTGTTTGACATTCCTGTCAGACTCTCCATAAATGTAAACCAATTCTACATTCTCTTGTAAAGTTAAATGCAATTCCATACTAAAAAAAAGTATCAACAGCCTAGTCGACTTTTGTTCTGTCGAATGATGTTTTTAACTTAATCCGAGTGTCTTTATTTTTGAAGCAATTTTCAAATTGAGATAGATATGTTTCTTAAAGTTGTTTTCTCTTTGTGGTATTCTTATTCCTGGGGGCTCCTATTTACGATCCACATCAACAAGGGAGGAGTCGGGGTGTACATTTTTTCACTAATGAATTTCCCCCTCGAAAATTTAAAAAATTTATTGAAAATGTTTTGTCCTAAGATACTTCTTTCTCCAGTAAAAGTTCGGGGTTAAAAAATCAATATCAATTTCAAATATGTTATATTTTTTAATTAAATCAGCAGGTTAATTTTCAATACCACAGATGAGAGCGTACTTTTCCTCGAATATAATGAACCCAACGCGTGCCTAAGTAGCGGAACTACAATTTTCGAAAAGCACCATATAGAAAGATTTTCTGAATGGTTGTCAGGATCGTATCGCCTTTGCCCGCTGATTTAAAAAGCTTAAGTTTGATGCTCTACGGCCTGGCCTTCCAGCTGATTTCATTACAAGTTATTCATTCATTATTTTTTCTTTTATAGTTTCTCCCATAGTCCTACTCTTCCCAAGGGGAGCAATATCGTTTTGAATGTAATATTCTTCTATAGTTGGTAGACTTTAGAAACTAGGAGCCATATGCCACGAGTCTACGTTATACAATTTCCTCGCCTTCGTATAGGATATGCTCCGATCCGAAATACATCAGGAGGTGATATGCCTATCCAATGCAGGTGTCTGTTAAGTTTACAGTGTCCAGTTAAGATGTTTGTAATAATTCTGAGCTAATTTCTAGGCAATCTCGAAAGATCCAGGCTCATCCTTTGTGAGGGTTCTTTGATGAATCATTGTCTTGATCTCATCGCTGAAGCCCATATTTGGCCCATTTCTTTCTGTTATTATACCTTATCGTACGGTTAGTTTATCACTTCTGCGGATACCTGAACTTCAAATCATTTACTCCAATGAACAATGACTGTAATATGAGTTTAGTGGAATGGGACTATTTCATATTCTCTATTGTTTTAGTTCTACTAGTTAGCTTTTGTAAGAATTGTTTCGATTTCTTCCTTAAATATTACATGGTGGACACATTACCACGATTTAGAATATTTAAATATTTCTAAAAGAATTCAGGTAATTAAGTACTCAGACTCGTTGTTTATTAAAAATCTAAATGGATCCATAATAGAGCCTTGATGAGCTCTTACTTACTTAGAGAATTGCAATAAATGAAATCGGTTTCAAGGCAAATGCATCATTCAGTGCTTTTCCTTAGAAGTTATAAAGGCCTAAACGTGTTACTTTATTATAAATAATTCTTACCTTATTACTCATTAGATATTTACTATAGCGACTTTGTGGAAAAAATGAAGAGATTACCTGACATAATTGAAGAATTAGAATAGTTGCTTTTACTGATGGTTATTGCTAAACAGGTAGCCAGCAACATCTTGTGGCTAAGGTTTCTCTCGAGAATAAATAATCCTAATGATTATGTAGCGTAAAGAAACTGAACTTTTTCTTTTACATGGATGCTAATCACGTCTTTGATTCTTTTGAAAGTATCACGAAAACTATATTATTATTGTACTGATCAGTACGAGTGTTCAATACGTAGCTTGACCACCCACTCCATCGGCACCGATAACAGTCATCATCCTAAAGAAAAATTTTTGAAATCCCATTTTCAGTTTTCCAAATATGAACATGAGAGTGGAACATGCCAGTAGACGTAATATACGCATTTTCTCACAGAGCATTCGGACAGCTCACAGGTAAAACTTGGCATGTAGAGCTTAATGCAATAAATTAACGGGAGATCACATAAATCACTTTGAAGTCCGCATTTCTTATTATTTCTCCTTCGAGACTCCGTGCACATTTGTGCATGAAACGCGAAAACCTCCTTACCATGTGCAAAACTGAAAAAGGTTCCTTTGGCTGGCTTTCAGGTGAAAGAGGGTGTCAGAACATACCTCAGGTGAGTACAATTATTTGTAGCAGTGTGCGTGACGAGTGTACAGAGCTCCCCAGCCAGACAGCGCTTTTACTCTACATTTGCATTTATGGAATATCTACAAAGGCTCTGCAGCCGTTTTTTTGTTTATTTCACAAATGGCATTTATAAATGCATATTTACTCACACTCCGACAGTTAGCGACGTTTCAGGTCGAGAAAAATTAAATTCAAAATTTATGATTTCAGGCATTTCATTTTGTTTTGAATTTGCTTCGCGCGAATTTTGAACTGGTCAGTTTCGCTTGCTGCGCCTTGTGAATGAGGTAACAACTCGGACAGGTTAACAATATGACTCTAATTATATTCGAGGTGAAAAGACATGACTTATATCTCGAAGAATGACTAATTCTATATAGATTATGATTTTATTATTGCGAGTGAGTAGAGTTAAACAAATAATGTGAGGAGCATTTGGACTATGGGTGCAGTAGCAATTAAAATGCTCCGGATAGGTACATTTTTCATAATTTCTATTGTCGTGTCACTTATGGCGTGTCACTTAACTCAAACTCCACTGAGTCACTCAGTAATGATCTGCAGTATATTGTACTCCAATTTTGACATACTCTTATCGGTGATGGTGACCTTAATCTGAACTTTTTGAATCTATCTGCTCTCACTAACGCTTTTCAGCTATTACTGAATTGCTTAGAACTTTACCGAGTTAATCAAGAATGTATACAATATACATTGAATTCATTCATCCTATCTTCTATCCTAGTTTTTGATGTTTCTAAAGCTATTTATTCGTGCAAGTATCAATTGCGGGCATATCTGCCGTGATCTTAATTATGATGTCAACCAAGACACTCAGTCTCAATCTAGGATGTTATAATATTTCATTTTCCGGGCAATAGATCTGTTGCAATTTCTACTGAGAAGCATAAAGTACATTGAGTGGAACACGGTTCGTACCATCAGTTTGTGATTATGTTGCAAATGGCTGTATTATATAAATTCCAGAGACCTGTATGCGGGAGTAAGAACATATGGTTCTACAACTTGATGAGTCGGGTTATAAAGAAATCATGCTCCGGCCCAAATTATATTGGAGAATAAATTGGTGTTGTATGAGTTTAAGATGGAATCAAACTAAAAATCTCGTCAAAGCAACGTTACGACGGTAGAAGTAGCGATAAACAGGTAAATATGTTATTAACATCGGTGGTAAGTATTCGAAATCTCTCTATTTGAATAGCCTTCAGTTCTGCTAAATCAGTGCATCCTGTGCCTACCTATATGTGATAATAATATTCTAGGACATAATTAGCGCAAGATTTGATGGGAAGGAATAATTTAAACATCTATGGACGAAAAGAAGGCACTTTCTTATATTTTTCGCAAGTATGAGTCATTCTAGCTAAGGCTACGAGAAATTGTGATGCCAAGGATATTCAGCGAGGAATAGTTGAAAATGATTACCGCAGCAACTGAAACAAATTGGAACAAATTTGGGAAGCACATATCCTTTCGTTGATGTTGGTGTTTTTAGCAACATGCTTCAGATTTCCATTTTGGAGAAACTTTTAGCAGTGATATGGATGCTTTTTTTTGTACTTGAATGCATTTTGCAAATTTATTTTCAAGTCTTAGAGACGAAAATTTTTCCTCTTTTATTGATTTTTGCATAGATGAAATGGATATCTATTTATAATGGATCCTGGTTGTATGGGTAAATTCAATTTCAATTTATATTCAAATTCAATTTATTTGGTTATAATTTGTATAATGTATGTACATACATATCTATGAAGTTGAGAAAACAGTAATTTTGATTGCATATGGTAGGAAAAATGTAATGGAAAACTTAGTAATTATAGATAATAAAGATAATAAAGGTAAAGAATTTTTTACATAAAAAGAAAATTTAAGTTTTTACATATTTGTGAATTTTTGCAAGAAGTTGAGAAAGTTTTCCAACCTGGAAAAAAATTAAATATCCCAAGTTAAAATCATGGGAATAGTGTGCTGTAAGAACGGAATAGATTCATTCAAAAGAAGAAAAATATAAATGTCCCATTAGGGCATAAACTTTACATCGTTTTGGTACTACTGGTAATTAGACCAAAGTTTCTGATAGGTGATATATTATCTCGCCTAGCAGAAACTTTTACCCATGATAAAATACTGGTATACTACAAAAAATGTTTAGCTCTCTGCGCAATGAATAGGCAAACCTGAAATGACTATCACTAACTCTTCTTGCTTGATACTTTTTTATGTTTATTATTTTTATGCTAATAATCATTAATAAAAATATATTTAGTAGAGCTAGACTAAGATAAGAGAAAAATGATCTGTGAACCAGGTCGTTTTAAGTAGGTTTTCAGCAATACATAGTCCGTTTTACTACTTACTAATTTCAGAGCTTAGCAAGGATTAGTCCTTGAGCCATTACATTTTTGTATCTTTATAAATAAATTTTCGCGTAGATAATCATTCCATATGAGTTAAAAATGAGTAATCTCTAATTAGTTTTAGATGAACAATTTACGTTTAAACCTAGCTCGATGATTATTTATTAGCATGAACTCTATACATACAATTATCCAAAATAAAGTTGAATCAAACAGATTTCCCATTCTGTAACACAGTCAAGAATCTCGCGTTAGTTCTTACGAGCACCTGGTAATACTTATAAAATACATAACGTAAAAATATGCTCTGCTAAAAGGTCACATACATATATACCTACATATATTTAGTTTAATTTAATTTAATTCGGCTGTACCGTGGAGTCTGGCGATATGAAGGTACCATATCCTTTTATGCAAGTCCATTTTGCCTTTTGGGTTTGAATCCTACAATATCGTGCTTCGTTATAAATCTTCAGTATAATGCTCATTTAACTTCCAAAATATAACCTATTTTTCAGAAGTCATAGATGACCTTTAATTTAAATATCTGCGGCGGTTGGACAGAGCCATCTGCACGTAGTAAACGGCCTTGGGCAGCCTTGACCTTTGTATGGTTTTCGTAAATCCAATTTGAAAGTCATTTTGAGAATTAGAAAAGGTTATCTAAGCAGGCCATGATTTTAATGTTTGGAATAAAAGAAGAATCAAATACCAAAAGGTTCAACCTCTAAATAGGACGGAGATTTCTCTCACAATTGAAGAAAAACAAGACCTAATCAGTCATGCTTTTATTGTCCAGCTCACAACCCATATCCGTGCCGCTATTCCTCAGGCCACAGACCTCAAGGGTATATATTTTCGTCAGAAACTGGGTCCTCCTCCAGGTTGTCACAAACACAGTTTGGACTTGGAAACCCAACTCACGCACACTCATGCAGGCAGTCATAGGGATAATCTGGATCTGAAGCGCCATTTATTCGATAACGTCAGTCTCACATCAGGTAGACTAGTGGCTTCATATATGTCAGGAACAGGTGCTGACTGTTTAATGTGATTATTTGATCGCTTGATACCAGAGGATTAAAAGACTATCGAGGCTGTGTCTCTACTTATCAGTGATAAACACACACTTCTCTGTACTTTGTAGTACCGTGCTCTTGAAGACAACGTAGCTGGACTTCAGGGGTACAGTTGTCTACCTTAGACAGAAGTGTCATATTTCGTCCGTTGAGGACACGACATGACTCGACTAATACCACCAGCTACCAAAAATTGGCCCATTGGACTTCAGGGGACAGTTGTCTACCTTAGACAGAAGTGTCATATTTCGTCCGTTGAGGACACGACATGACTCGACTAATACCACCAGCTACCAAAAATTGGCCCATACCACCAAATATGTTATAATTGATAGTAGATTTATTTTCAATTGATGCTGTAATTAAACGACTGAATGATAGTGGCGGATTAAAAAAATTCTGTAAGGAATTATCTTAGAAACACGTAAGGCGATATGAAAATTTGTTGTAGCTTTGTGCTATTATCTTAATAGTGTAGTGTTATCAATGGCGTAACGTACGCTGGGTGTATGGTACCGTGGAAAGGGGGGGTGGGGGCGGGCGTTTAATAAGGGAGCCTGTCGTTGGAAAGGCCATGAAGTTCTGCATACAATGAGCTATTAAGTGTGATCTTACGCCCTGCACTTTTAAGATACAGGATGTTTTGTGACAAACTAGCTTTTTTTCTGAATCACTCTGTAACTCTGAAACGGTTGAAATGCCCTGTCCCCCTACTATCCAATTTTCTGTTTGCCTAGGTGAGTACTATTACCCCCTGCTCTACTGGCCACCATGGAGGAAATACCACCGTATTTATATATAAGACTGTACAGTTTTCTTCATAGAATTTATTATAGCTGTCGGTAAGGTTATTTTAATAAAAAAGGAGACTTAAAATATCTAGTAGCTATCTATATATATTATAGACAATACATACATATGTAAGTAAATGCAGAATGATAAAAGGTGTTTTCTAAATATTATCTCTCACGTAATGCGCACAAAACTTGTAACTTTATCATGTGTTTCGACTGAAAAGGCAAAGAAATAAATAAAAATTCAACAGCGCGATGGCATGACATCCACAACTGCCTCCATATTTTATAAAAGGAAATGTTTTTCTGGTTTTATTTACTTCTTTCCTTAACTAAAAGATACGAAACGACGAAACTGGTACATTTCAACCGCAGAAGTGTCATGTTATGAAGATTTATGGTGCGTCTTTTTATTTGTTCGATCACGCCCAAAAATTGTGGCCATCACCGATGCTTGCCTGGCATCAGGCAAACATATTCACCTGATGAACAGCATAAAAACCATTGCGCAGCCACCTTAATACGGGATGGTTTTTAAAGTTGTACCCAAGCCTTAGTATACAATAAACATGACATCAGCGCAACGGTTTCGTAATCTACCCTAAAGTTTTTGATTTATACCTGAACGGAAATTAGGTGTTAAGTAGCAATAGAGTAAAGAACCGATTAATAATATTTTTGTGGTTTTAATAGAATTCATAACTCAGATGGTTCGAAGGTGCCCTCTATAATATGTACCTACCTATGCACTAAATAATCCACTTTTAGGAGTTGAGGACCAACTTCTTCTCCATTAATAATCGCCCTCTGATGGCAGATAGCTCTTGTTTTGACAGTTTGGAAATTCTCATGTGATGCATTGCTATGGTTAGGAGATTTATTGGACAAGGAAAAGGTAGTAGTAGTCTAGTCAGGGATGTAAGTGCATTTGTAAGCCCGGCAACCATTTTACTCCCGTGGTGGTACTTCCATGGTCATGAGCTGTCCGTCCGTCCGCTGCTCTCGGGTGAAAATGGATTCTCAGCAATTCATCTTCCGGCTGCCATACTGAAAATGTTTTATTATTTCACAGGCTACACTAAAAGATTTGTGACTTAAGAAACTTGTTAAAGCACCTCTTGTACATTTGGTTTGTCCAAATGTTCCCTTTCTCTTATTTTCGCATGGAGTTTCTCTAGATGTTTTTCTTGTTTCTTTTCTACAGTTTTGGAAATTTAAAGATACACAACGTTGATATGTGGTGGCCCCATATGTATCTTTCAAATGCGTGGATTACTCCACAGCCTATATGTGAGCTCAACCATAAATCACCTTTAAGATAAAATCGAATAAAAAAGTTTTTTTTTTGACGCAAGAATTTTTCGTACTTTGATATTTTTCTTTTCTTTTTTCGTACCCGAGAGATAACATGCTTAACTTTGTCTCCTCTAGTGTTAGTGGGAATTTCTATTAAAATGGGGGACATGTCTAAGGAGCGAGTTCAAGGCAGATAAAGGAAAGTGTGTCTAAATTTATGGGGTGCCTCTGGGATCAAAGTACAAAACCCTTTTCACCTACAAATACAATATTAAACTTGTAGGCTTCAGATATATTTTGTTTTCTTTTGTTTAGTGTTTTAAGTACTTCGGACTGGTTTTTTACAGAAAGTTCAACTTAGATGAAGCGTGTTATAAAATTCTAATTTTTTGACAAATCTAGATGAAATTATTATGTCAAGTGCATAAATACAATATCGAACCATTTTGCCGCGGAACTTCAAATTTTCTCGGAGGTGTTACTTGGAATGTTGGACCACATTTTCTGTACATAATTCAACAGTGACTCGGCAAAGACTCGAGATGATTAAGTTGCTCTATGTTAGTCATACCATCGATTGCATTTCTGGTAGGTGGGAATTTAAATGACCTAAGCCTTAGCGCTTCATGAGACTTTTATTATTTTACTGAATACAGTGGAGTTCTAAAGGAGATACCATTCACTTAAATTAATTCGCATAACAGTTTGACATACCACCCGTTAGTGCTCTGAATAATTTTAAATTGAGGAGACCTTGTCGGCTAAAGAAGTTTCTCTTTGTGCATCTTTCTTCATATACAACACCGTCAAAAGTACAGACATTTGAAGAGGAGTGGAGCTTCTATATATGTATTATATTGGAATGCGAAAGAAGTAGGTACTATCAAACTTGGTACTATTACCAAACGTATGCATCTTTCCTTCCCAAATACAAAGTGTTCTTACCGGGAGGCTACTCGAAGATGGTTTTGGCCAACAAAGTTCTGCTGATGATCTGCAAGCAATATAATAGAAGAAATAAATTCTTATGACCAAATAATATCTGAACTTCTACAAAATGTTCTTGTCCTAGTAGAGACTAAATTAATAAGGATAATATTATCCAAATTAACCAATTATCGTAATTTTGCTACACAAATAGACACTGCATCTTATACCTCAATTTCAGTTTAGTACAACAATATAACTCTCCAATGTGACTAAACATCTGTCAACGTTTAGAAAGAACATACATGGTGGCTAAATGTATAAATGAAAAGACCCCAAATGATTCCGTATAAGTAAAGATTTGCGTCTATAGTGCTATGCATACCTGCCCAATGAAGGTAATGCTTTTAAGTTTTAAAAGAAATTTTCCAACAATCAATATTCCCCAATTTAGCAGTGATTCATGTTACCTAAAAGGATAGCATACATCTCCGACAAAAGCTCTGGCGCCATGTGTGATGTCACTTCTTGGGCAAGCGTGAAAGCATTAAGTGATACTTGTTTTTGTGTTCAGAGTGCAAACTTTATAATAGATTTAAAATTTTTGTTGTGTTGTATTACTGAGATATGTATTAAGTACGAACATGTTTTGGTGCACAGCAGACAGCCAAAAGGCATTAATGGTGCTCTGAAATTTCATACACTTCCGCGCATGTAATAAAAGAACTTAAACGTTAAAAACTCACAGATTTGCTCTCTATATTTAGATGAAGAAAGCTATTCATTAGACTTTTAAATGCACCGCTTAATTAGAGACAACTGGTAACAGCTGCTGCATCGACATTGTTACTGCCAATTCATGAAAATGTGTCTGATAGAACCTGAACAAAATCCAGTGCCAAATCGAGCAAGTTTAAGATTTCTTCATTTATTTACATATCTAATTTTAAATATTATGAACAGAGTCTGGAATGAGCTTTACAATAGAAAGTGTTTAAGGTTGAAAAACAACCTTAAATTTCAAGTAAAAGATGTGAACAATTGCAAACTGAACGTAACAACTGTCAACAATTTTCCAATTCGAAAAGTTTGCAATTGCCTTACTGCCCATCGTTAATCTCGAATACATATTCTTATAAAAAGTTATGCTGCAAGAGATTTAAGTGATTTGGCTATACAGATGAAACTTGAACGCGGTTTGTTCGAAGTATAACAGCCGAGAATTGTATGCCTTGTCAAAATCAAGGGACACCACATACCTCGATTGTCGATTAAGCATTTCCTTTAAATTTTTTTTATGCCTCCTTTCGCAGCCAGGTATGCTCGACAAGAGGACCTTATCGAGATCAGTACAGTACTTAAATTTTGACAAGCAGCTAATCGAAAATGCGTTCCGAATTTTGGCGCGAAATGGAGAACTTTTGTCAAACTTATTGCAACACAGTCTGAAACAACTACTAAAATTGTTCAAGCCCCATACGTTCTTCATATTTTTTTTACAAACCCGGAATCAGGACGATAGTTATTGCACCCAATATTTAGAGCCATCTGATTGAAAAATGACGGGTTCGATAAATGTTGAAATCAATGGAAGAAGAGCAAAGGAAGAAGTTTTAATCCAAAAAAGTTTTTGTACTAGTACTATAACCTAACTTTGTTTAACACTTACCCCTTGTATTCTAGGCTAGACTTAGCCTACTCATTTGGGGGACGGCACTCGGATCGCGACATACCCAGGGTCGCAATGACCTAGTCACCCGTACGCTTAAACTAACCTAATCTGTATTCAACTCCTTGGCAATATCATCCCGCACTTTGTCCTTTTTCCTAAAATTTTTAATTCATTTTTCAACATCCACATCCATTTTGCTCTCACAGCTCGCGATAATGACTAAAATTGTGCATTCTGCGATAGACATTTCATTTGCTGCTCAAACGCTACAGAAATTCTTTGTTTTGTTGCGACATATCGCGTTGGTGTGAGCATTTGCATAACAAAATATATGTAGTCATTTATCTCTGTTGCTTCGTTACCGCTGTCGCTACGTTATCGCAATCAGACTTTATTCTCCCGGTTTAAGTATATATGTAAAAAAATGTTCAATCAGGAAGTCTAATAAATGTTTTAAAATGAAAGAAATTATCATTGGACGAATTGAGTAGGATAAACAAATGATAGTTAATGTATTAGGTCCATCAAGGAATTCGCAGGTTGTAATTGTGAGAGGTTTAACAGAAAAGTATAAATAATCTATATAAGTATATTAGAATTATGACTAAAATGAGAGAGAAAGCATATTATATGATATTATCCCTAGACTCCATAGTGGGCGATATATGGTTGTCGGGATTGTTTCTGATATGGGTCCGAGTAATCAGAGTTTATGGAAACAACTCTCATAACCTGTAATGAAAACTTAGTTTTCGCATCCTCAAAAAGTGGGGGAAAAGAGTATATATAATTGCTGAAGGACCCCATTTATTGAAACTTGTGAGCAATAGCTTCCTAGATAGGAGCTTTGTTATAGATCTAGACAATAAAATAATTAATATCGATCCAATTACAGAAATGCTTGGATAAATCTGATCATTTTACTGTACATAAGAGCAAAAACACTCTGGCACGTTGCAAAATGCAAAAACATAATTGAAGGATCAGAGTTTATAAAATTAATTCATAATTGGTCCGCTTTGTTTAATTCTATGGTAGCTGAAATATATACAAGAAGGAGAATGAAATAATTGCAAGATCAAAATAAAATTTTAAATGAGTTGACGAAAATTAAAAAAACCCTTGGAAAAAGTATGCTTTAATTTCAGAAAGATGTTTTATTTAATAATATGTTGTTAAGAGGGTAATTGGAATATTTAAGAAAAACGTATAATTTAAAATATAGTTTAACAAATCGTCTCAATTGTGGTGACCAGGCGACAATTTTTTCGTATCATGTACCCGATTCAAATGAACCTCTGTATTGACCTTAGCAGTCTGGTAGTTTTCAAATAATAAAAACTGCTTTGTGTGGCGTAACTGTATTTTAATTTGAATTAGAGAGTGGGCATATTAAATTGCAAAGGAAAATGTTGTTACTTCGTACGTTAGTCTATACCTTTTCAACTTCAAATTGAGACTAAACAATTTCAAATTGAGACTAAATAAATTCAAATTGGGTCTAAACAAATTCAAATTGAAACTAAACAATTTCAAATTGGGACTAAAAAATAAATAATTTATTACAGTTAATTTAAATTAGATTTATTAAAAATATCTAAATTAATTAAAAATTGATAATTCCGTAATATTTTCTAGCCATAGTAGACGCAACTCGGTTAGAGAATATAATTCGCGAAAATATAACGAAGATGATTACAGTTCCGAATTACTGTATTAATGAAAAAGTCATATCATTCATATTTATCGCGTCCGGTATAAATTTTTGAATTTGAGCGACGTGTCCGTTACAATTCGGAACAGTACTCATCGTCGTTATATTTGCACAAATTATATTTTCTAGCCGTAGTAGACAGAACTCGGTCTGCGTCAAATTTGACCTGCCTTCACCCAGCTAGGATTTGCGGCATTTGAATAGTTAAATCGCTTTTGGCTCCAGATTTTAGGTTTGACCAAGCATATTCAATTGCATTTAACATTGGGCTATATGGTACGAGTCTTAGTAGGTGATTATTAAGAAATTCATCTTCTTGGAATACTTCTTCAATGGCAGCATGACAAGGAGCATAATAAATTATCATTACGATTGATGTTCGGTACATATTTTCAGCATTTCGTAGACAACGATGCATAAAATCTTTTGCTTCTGGTTTCTTAAATGCTCCTCTTCTAATTTCATGATGAATTAAGCCCATATTTCCTATACAACAAAGTACATGTATATTAGATCCTCGACTGCCTGCTGCAATGTGAGTGCAACGAGTTCCTTTTTTGGAACGACATTTGCTTCTCGATATATATAAGTTAAAATTAGTTTCGTCCATGTAAAGTATCGGTACCATCGTTTTCTTTTATTACTTTCAAGATCTTTCAGTATCTCTTCGAATATCTTTCAACGTATATAGTAATCCATCTAAATATTTTCTCAGACATTCCGCAGAAACAACAATTTGATAATTATTTTGAAATTTATCTCTCAGTTGTTTTAAAGTTATTCTAGGATTTTCTTCAATACATCTTTCTATAAACAGTCGATGTTCATTAGTAATTTTTATTTTTCGCTTCCCACCACGTTGTTGTTCAGGTATTTGTTGGTTTTTCACCCCTCGATAGCCAGTTGATTTCTTCACGCCTAAAGTTTTTGCAAATACCCTTCTCGTTATTATTATATAAAACGCAGATTAGCTTCCTTATATTATCTGCTTGAACTTTCTTGATGTAAGACATTTTTTTAATTAATAATGACACTATATTAATAAAAGACACTTTCTTTTCTTTTTCAAAAGCCTACTCAAATTTAAAATTGTAACATGTTGTTGGAATAAATTATTTATTTTTTATTTCCAATTTGAAATTGTTTAGTTCCTTTTTGAAATTGTTTAGTCTGTATTTGAAATTGTTTAATCTTAATTTTCGAAGGGTTGCTTTAATCTTGTTTCCTTCCTTAGTTTTAGGAACCACCCCACAAGCCGAATCCACGAACTGCTTGTCCAGATGCGCATCCTTAAGGATCGTCCTTCCCCAAGGGCTGTCTGTGCAGACGCTCGTCCTCCAGGATACACTTTTATCAAGCATTTTCTGGATATGTAGACGTTCATCCCCAAGAATCGTCCTTTTTTCAGGTCTTTCCTGGGTTATACAAAGACTGAATGTCCGGTGCCAGTCGGCACATACTGTCGTTTCTAACGTAAGCTCTGTGCTCCCCAGAACAGCTCGTTTAGAAGCCAGACGCGTTCTGCTCTGCTATTTACCGGTAGGACCGTCCTCTCACATGGAGTCCTCAGTTTGCTGGCACTGATTAGCTGCAGATAGCTACCTCCAGAGGAGTGCAAGTGTACTGAAGATACAATTATCATGACTCAAGTCCACACAATCACATCTTGAAAACTTCTTTAGCCATATTAGATATTAAAGGGGACTAATTGATTATCCAATGACTCTGGAATTTAAGTGCTGATTGAGGTCATATTTTGTTAGGTAACATACATATAACTTATATATGTAATTTAAAAGAGAAACAGTTGTCGTATATTACGTCTTTTTACTGCAAATTCATTTTAGTTGTTTTTTTTTAATGGAAATAATGAGTTAAAATGAATTTTAGTGAAAGCCGAAGTACGACAAAATTGTGGTGTATTAAGTATATGACAAAAATATACGTTAGAAGACCAAATACAGCACCTGACCCTCGAGAATATTTACATAGTCTACGCTAAGATATCAAACTAAGTTGAATCAAGATGTCAGATCAGCAGTGATGATTTGATTCTTTGAAAGACAATAATTTCCCACCTTTCCTGTAGGTACTTGGTCTAGTAATGCCTACTGGAAATTCTGGTAGGATCCGAGTGTTGACAGTCAAGTGTTAACAGCGTGTGCTGAAATGTCCAGCCGTTTATCGCATTATATTTCCTGGAATGCTTCCAGCTACTTAAAGGATGAGGCTGGACACTATCAAGTATACGCTTCTTCGGCAAGACGTACATTATGTACAAACTGCAATGGCCACTCTGAATTAAAAGTTCAGTCTCAACTTGATAAACTGTTAATGTTAGAAAGCAAACCAAAATTAATCGCCAGAAAATCTAACAAAGTGGTGTCCATCTCTTTAGTTTTGGAGGAGGTTGAATAGTTTTTGCTCATTTTTTGTCAGCATTTTCAATTTACTTTTAGATTGCGTTATCCTTATTCCCAAAAAAGTTATGTTGATGATTACGTAAGTTGAAAAGTCACCCGAAAAAACTCTAAAGAAACTAAAAAATAAATCCGCTAATAATTTCAAAAAGAAATAAACTGTAAAAAGTAAGAAAAGAGATGCTTTTCGCTTCATTTCTCCCCAAATTGAAACCTAGGTTGGTAATCTAGTATTTTTTTGTATTTTCGAACAAATGGCTACAATATTGAATAGCACTAACTGCTTTACTTGCTCTACTATATTCGGATCACATTTTATTGAATCCTCTTAATTTAAGTGTTCGGAAAATCTAATTAGGAGTAGGTAATAACTAAAGGAAGAAAAAGTGACATTAATAATAACTTATTGCTTATTAATTTTAATATAATTAAATATAAATATTGGAGTTACAAGAAGAATTCTTCGAATCTTTTAATATTAATATTCGTAAAATTTCTTAATTCTTTTATTACCGAAGTTAAATATTTATCAAAGCATTTTGAATATGCACTAAAGCAAAAGTTAGTTACTTTTGTTACGTGAAATATTTTTGTAAAATTTTAACCAAACCAATTGGTGACAAATCAGGATTTTCTCGCGATACTCTGATTATATAAATTCCATTACTCTCAATTATTGAACTTTGATTCAATGATTTATTCTGGAAAAATTTGCCAATGGATGGCCAATAAATAAATTTATATATAATGTGTGTGTACAGGCAGTTAGGGGGTAAATAAAAGAAATGAAACAACCAGTTAACCCTCGCAAACATAAATATTCAATTTGGAACAAAAACGCAGGCATTCCATGTCTGTAGTGGGTGTAGGGAGAAGTAGGAAGGGTTTATGGCAATATTACAGTTCAAATAGGTTGGAGGGAGAGGAGGGCAACTAAATTTAGTGAAGCAAACAAAAACAATCACTACTAAAGCCCTTTGAATGTTGTATATATTAGGACAATTACATATGTATGTAAGCATGTAGATTGGGCATGTGGCTGGTTATACACATATGTGGTCCTATATGGATGGAATTTACTCGACACACATACTATACATATGTATCTATTTCGCGTAGAAAATTGTATTTTTCTTTGTGCTCCTCTACTTGGTTTTTATATGGATCAATCGGGGTGAAGAGATGTCACTGCACATTCATTCTCCCCGCCTCGACCAAATAAATACGGTAGAATACTAAAACGGCAAACATATAAAACACAGGGTAGTTTATTAGCAACATTCCCTAATTCGTTATTCTGCCCTATCTGCGCCAGCAGGGCATGGCTATATTTGCACAAAATGTTACTATGTAATAGTGCATTTATTTGCATTGAGAAATACTAATACTGGGCTCATCGATATAATGTCTCGGAGGTTGTAAAATACTCGACGTCCAACAATTTGTAGTTGAGCCGTACCTTCCTGTTCCTTGGCTTAGAACTATACAGAGTGCAGTCGTATATATGTCTACTCCTTTACATGGTAGAGATGGATGGTGTCCAACTGGGTGGCGCTTACCCTCTTCGTGAATAAGCTTAAATGCACTACCCATGGACAGCAGTACCCTATAAACATGGACTCCCTCTACGAAACATATGGTCAGAGAGTAAAATTTGAAGCTTGTGTCGAAAGCTAAGTTAAACACGTGCACTTTGTACTCAGTCTCCCCCTTATACCCAGTTACCATTCCACATTTAAATTAACCCTTTGTGTGCACATAAGCCAGCACCGGATAGTATGCTGACCATTGTGGGTGCAACCGATTTCTCTAACTGCCCTCCGGCATGCAGGAAGACCCCAGGTACTAAATTATGTATTGACAAATGAATATATTGCTTGTTAATTGATCAATGTGCGACTGTATTACATTTACTAATTCCAAATTTAATTACGCTCTGCTAGCAATATTCTCACTCCACTTCGGGTAATGTTTGCGGTTACGGGGTCTGACTCTAATGACTGCAGCAGCCGAAAGATACATCAGGCGCAGTCAATTTATTAAACGTTAAGAATGCCGATGATAAATATGTGAAGCTTGAGAGATAAATGTCTCGATAATTAGGGGTAATACTTAGTGTATTTAAGAAATTGCTAAACATAAAAGTAAAGGGATCTTGGATATAGAAGTTTATATGTATTTTAAATTTAGTCAGTACTTGAAATCTGCTTGCATTTTAACTAGAATACGAACAAAAGTATATACTCCATAATTGCGCAGAACGTTTCTTTTTATAAATTGTAGCCAGCTAGGCTACTATTTAGCTATCATATTTCCATAATGTGTGAAAAAGAATACTCAAACCATAGTTTGATCAATATTTGTACAGCCCCCAATCTGATTGAGAGATTAAATTAACTTTCGAATTCTTGGTATTAAGTTTTTTATAGTAACAATAACATTAAGGATCAAGCTCCTTAATGATTCTGAGACTTTTCAAGATTATAGGTTATCGGATTGCTTTTGGACGACTATTCGCGTTCAATATAATGTGCGCAGTCCCACTTGATTATACGAATTTCTAAACATTTAATTATAAGACGATCAAAATGCTTGTAAAACAACCCAAGTTGATAATAATCAGATTATTATTACCATAACGCTATTCGTCACAAAAGATCTTTTAGGTCGCGGTGACTAGATGAGGGGCGGGAGCTCTCTCTGCATCCTCCCACCAAATAATAATTTGGCCATTAATTCAGGAAGTAGTTTTGCAAATCAGTATAGAACAAATGCAATTTATATGTGTACCATATAGCTACTTCTTTCTGAGTTGTGTTTTCTATGCAGAAATCTATACAATTTCGAAAACTATTAAAGATTTATGATTAAAGCGAATTTTTCTTATACACAAATATCTAAATGCATTAAAGTATTTAGAAATTTAGATTACTTGATATAGATTATCAAAATAACTTGAGACTCTCTATAAATATCAAATGTTAACATCCTGAATTTTAAAAATAGTATCTAATTGTTTGGTCCAGCTAAATTATACTTACTCTTCTTATTATTCTTCTATAGGGAGAATATATTTACCAGCTGTTTCCATTAGAAGAAATTATACATTTTGCTTTCTCAAATACCTCTAGGAGGTTATGATCATAGAAAAAAATTCAAAGATTTGGTTGGTTCTAATTGTTACCTGAGGGCAAATATATATATTTTCCTTTATTTAAAGGCAATTTTGTAGAAAAAAAGGAGAAGCCTTAAGTCTTAAGTTGGTTTGGGGAGATGAGAGGTAATACAGATTTTCCAGCATTAAGAGAGTCGAGTCTTTTGTGCTAATAGTCTTATATTCGTGAGGCAAACGTGTCTCCTTAATCAGTTTTAGCAGCTCACGACGCGAGCTTTACACCAGAATGCAGTCATATGGTATGCTAACGGGTGCCAATCTATGCTTAACTAATGCCGGATATTCGCATACAAGTTTTAATAACAGTCTCATTCTCTTAGGGGTATATGACCCGGTGATCGAGTTTGTTTTAGAAAAAAAACCATATGGTGCATGGTCTCATTCTCCACCAGCAGAAGTGAGATGTGATTAGTCAGTCCGCTTCTTCAGTTCTTAGAGTTTGAAATCTGACCTACTGTATTTCAAAAGTGTCTCCGTTCTTTTGACAGAGGATTCATTGCACTATGGTTTATGACCTTCTGAGCAATACTCACGAGCACATAGGCTTAGCACCCACACGAGGTCCAAGTTAACTTAATAATAATTTAAGAAGCAGGCGAGATTTCCGAGTGTTTTACATTTTAAATGTATACGGCAAGAAAAGGAACAAAAAAAGAAAAAAAACCAAACCCTCCTTAAAACTTTTATGAATAAAGATAAAAATGTGAAAGCGCAAATTGCATGCAACGAAACAGAATGGCAAATATTTCATTTTCCTAAATAAATGGGAAGGGGCGGAGTTTTCACGTTTTACTCTCATAAAATGTTACCGCGCTTTTGTGAAAACCGGTTTTCATGAAATATTGACAATGTTTGGTCACATGTTGTTCCTGTAATCCTATGCTATTTGAACAGCACGTGTAAACAGAATGTTTACATTCATTTTGCTCTGAAGAGATTAAGAACTCTGCTGAATTCTCTTATATTTCCGGGAAAAATGAGAATTTTATTTGAGAGGAACTTTACATCTCCTTTCAGCATCTGGGCCAAAGCAAAATTTATCTTTTGCTTAAAAATGGGGTGTAGTGTGACCCGAAGTATATTATTATTAATAGTTTGATTTTGAGGAATTCAATAAGATTTTGTAGCTCGGATAATCCTACGTTCTCTCAATTTTTGTTTGTAACTCATTGTCTCAGTTGCACTACAATAGTGCATAGCCAAGTCCTTTTCCCCCATTCATGCAAAAGACGAAAGTATATGAAATTACTTGTTTCATTCTAAAAAACACCAAATATTTCCAGTTTTGCTCTCTTCTTGCTTCCTATCTTCTTATTAGGTAATCTTTGACAAGGTATCACTGAGTCCATCTGATCAAGCTAATCCACTTTTACCTGGCAACAGACCTTTAACACACTCGCTTGCAGATCATAATAGGCTCTACTCAGTACACTAAGAATAAGTTGAATTTTCCACACAATCCTTGACTCAATTGCTGGAGATGAAGATGGAAATGTTATTAAAAGCTCTTTAAAATTTTCATAGATACAAACCGTAGGTATGACATATATTTCGGTCAAGGTTCTTCCTTAGAAGATTTCCAGTGCTTATACTGTACGCTCTCTGTATCTACACGCGTATAAGTATGAAGTTCAACGTGGTTTCTGGTACAGTTGTCAGCTCTATGTGTATGAAACTAGTGATTCTTAGGCTGGGAATTCTGTATATGCTATTTAATTTGGCTTTTACCATATTAGCCCTCGACCTGGGAGACTATGCAATCGTTCCGGTTCGGTTCGGTATGTTCGGCTGTTCTGTGATGTTGTATATAAAACAAACGATGTTGATATTTTTGTACAATTTACTCCAGTCGAATAAGTCGGAATATCTTAGAGTAATGCTCCAATTCACAACGACGCAACAAAAATCTACTCGTACCTCGCTTCTATAAATCAGTAATGGGGGTTCTTATCTCTTCCAAGTGGTTCGTTTATCGAACAGTCTTCTTAATTTTCGAATCGCAGGCACTGTAAATGCATATTCAAAGCTTATTAATACTTACTTATTGTGATTTTCAATTTTTTTTTATATATTCTCAATTGTCTCTCTGTATTGGAAAATAATAAGTTACTTTTATCTTGTTGTTATACTTTTACTATATCCTTAATTATTGATATTCATGTTAATTTTCTTTTTGTATTCTTTTTTCTTCATTTGCGTTTATAACTTTATCTGGCGACACTTCTTAATTATACCTACTACAAAAGATTGTTAATTTAGTATATATCGTCTAGCAAATTGCTAGTAGGAATTAATAAATTATTATTATTGTTATTACCTAACTGATAGGTGGCAGAACGTTAAAATGGAAATTACTCTATTTGGTATTCTACTGCTCTATCGCGGACTTCCTCAGGGATGAGTCCTTGGACCCTTTTTTATCATCTTTATTAATTACATACCGGAAGTTATTGAGGATGTGAAATTTCATACGTATGCTGAAGATGTTCAGATATACCTAAATGGACAGGCTATTTTGGGAGTGAAGAAGTGTTTCTTTGCTCGCGTATGTAAAGATCTAAAAAAATACGCAAATGGTCAGTAAACAACAAACTTAAGCTGAATTTGTCCAAATCACAATATAATATTCTCCACAGTTATCATCTTCATTAGGATGGACTGCCAGCTTCTAATCTTAATAGAACTATCTTTCAATGTAGTGAATAGAGCTAGAAATTTAGGAATAATTATCATCAACTAATATGAAGTGCTGTGATCATGTTAATGTTGCTATCAGTAAAATTTATCATTGAACTTGGACAGCTTTTGCTGTCTGCCGACATATGAAGCAACAAAATGCCAATGCGGCTTACTAAAATAGTTTTTTGCCGCACTTCACAGTCCGTAATTTTATATTTCCTAAACTTGATAGCACATGTACATAGACATAAATTTGAAGACGCCTTCAATGACTGCATTCGATTTATTTTAGCTATCCTGACGTTTGGCTATGTGTAGCCATTCAAATTATAGCTTCTTGGTTGATCAATATTCAAGTATTTCAGGGATGATTTGAATAAAATTCTTTTTCTGGATACTTAGTTCTATTTCGATAATATTTCTTCAATATTTCTCAGCCGTGTAATAAACTTCTTTATCCATTTCTGGCTAGTGATTTTTTCTAGATTTGCTTTGAAGTTTTTATAGTTTGTACATAAAACCGCTCTGTAAAACTGTGAAAAAAATTCAAACTTGTTACGAAGATTCTCAATTGTAAACAGAATAGTTTTGAGTTCCAATCTGGGGTGATGCGCAGTGGTTTTTTTTTTATAATTTAGATTAATAATAAAAGGTGTTAATTCTTTTCACTCGAAAAATCAGATTCTAAAACAATATTTGTTAACAACATTTGATCATTTGTTAACAACATTTGAATATTTACAAAAATACTATCGATACTCTCAAAACAGTGCTTCCATTAAGTAAATTGCTACTAGCCCTGATGTCAGAGATTTTTAAGCTACTACTACGATACCTCATATTTGGCATGACCACATCTCTATTTGTTGAGGATATTGCAAGTCGTAAAATATATTCATTAGCATCTTGAGTGAGGCTGAAAATTGTCGGAAACATTTCTATCCAAATTATCCGTATAAATATGGTCGGATTCCATAGAAAATCCTCTGTAAAGTCATCAATGTACAATATTTTTTTCAAGACAGTTAGCCATGTCTCGACGATTATTGATGAAAAACTGTAAAAACTATCAAATGCTTGAGTTCATATGGTATACTCAGTTTGTCATTCAGTTTGTAACGCACAGAAATAATACTAGTAGAAAACAAGTAAAAAAGCTAGAATTTGTATAGGACCAATTCTTATGGTACCCTAGATGATCACCCATATGAGCAATTTTGATTTCTGCAGTGGTTTTTCGCATATATTTCTAGAACAGTTCGTCGAACAGAAAAAATGATTATAACCAATTTTATGGGATTTAATATTCTGAAGAAGTTTTTAAAATGTCTAGGAATAATCGTTTTCACAGTATCCGTAAAAAACCGAAATTTTTATATGCCAACACCAGGAAGGGGTTACCCTATTTATTCGAGTTTTTAAATTTTATTTGCTATTACTATGAAAACACCATGTACAAAATTTCAGCTCTCTATGTCAACGGGCTCTCAGGCAGTGTCCAAATATATAGTGGAAAATGAAATTTTTGTATGGCAGCCCCACGAAAGAGTTGCCCGATTTGTCTCATTTTCGAACTTAATTTTTCTTTTTTTTTTTAAAGTCTGTGTACAATTTCAGCTTTCTAAGTAAACGCCCTCTCGAGTTATCGTGTGGACGGACGGACAGACGGACAGACGGACAGACGGACGAACAGACAGACATGCGCAAAAATCAAAATAACTTTGAATATTATACGTGGGTGTCCAATCCATTTTGCTCTACCATCATTATTTCTGTGTGAATGAGAAACTTATAGAGTATACAGATTTCATCATATTGGACCCCCAATCATAATATTAAAAGTTATATTGATTCTTGCATGTCCGTCTGTCCGTCCGTCCGACTGTCCGTCTATCTATCCGTCTGTCTGTCTGTCGGTCCTTACGATAACTCGACAGCGCGTTCACTTAGAGACCCGAAATTTTGCACACAACTCCTTCGTAGAGTTGCCATACAAAAATTCCTTCTTTCACTATATATTTGAACACTGCCTAACAACGCGTCGATTTAGAGAGCCATATAAAAATATAGGTCTTTTACGTGTACCTACTGTAAAAACCATCAGTCCTAGACATTTTTAATATACCGAAAATTTCTTCAGAATACGAAATCCTATGGAATTAGTTATAATGATTTGTACCATCGACGATCGGTTCTAGACATATATGCGAAAACCACTTCAAAATTCAAACTAGCACAGATGTGTGACCATACGAAATTACATACGGTCACTCATTTAGGGTATCATATGGTCTTAGACCATAACTATTCTAACTTTTTTTACTTGATTTTTATAAACTTAAGTATAACCATTAAAAAAAATATAAATCTGGACACGTTTTTTTATAACTGGAATATCAGCAACTCTGATGAATGGTAGACGAACAGTACCCAGGGTATTTAAACATATAGTTCCGCTTCTCGATACTTTCGACCGATGCATCTTAATTCCCCTGAAGCGCAAGTTTTGAGACAGGCAGCCCTAGATGAGATAAAAATGCTTTTAAAGCACAGACTCTGACGCACAAACAAGTTTCTTCAAGAAATTTCCACAAATGAGCTGCCATTTGGTAGATTTTGCCAGAGAAACGCGCATGGACGTTTTAGAAAGTAGCACTAAATCAAGTAGGTTGTAGCACAATTTCACGACAGTATCACTCATAACAACCATACGTAGCGAAGGATAGTATGAACACAACCATAGGCTCTTATCTAGATGTTCGAAAACGAAACTATTTAGTAATTCCTGGACTATATACTCTGTGACGACACAATCGAAATCTCTCAAGCAATGGTTAATGTGGGTAACCTTATATCGATGCAACAAGGAGACAACATTCAGCAAATCTCTGTTGAGGATTAACGTAACGAGCTGCAACAAAACGGAAAGAGTTATCATAAAGCTGTTACGATACTTGAACCCAAAGAAAGGATTATGCAATGGCAGACCTAAGATTGTCAGAGGACTTCACCGAAATTCAATCAGGGAAGAGATTATTTTCTTATGTAATCGATGAGAAATATTTCTTATCCCACGATCCCGATTTGGCGCTCTACGTTGCCATTCATCCTACGGCGACGACGATTTCCGGCGATCCCAGCCTATGTGATGAAAATCAACAAATCACAAGAACAAACATTCGATTTAAATACTGCTGTTTTCTCACAACTTTACGTGGGCTTATCGCAATCCAGAGTATCGTATCAGGTGAAAGTAAACATTCATCAAAATCAACAGCAAGGAGAGCGGTTGAATGACGAAAGAATCTTTACAATAAATGTGGCTTTCCATGGAACTTTTTAACAGTAATATATGTAAAAGATGTGATCCTGTTCTAAGAACGAACGGGTAACTGTAGCTAATGTTTTTTTTATATATTCATGATATTATGCATGGTTGGCTAGAACAATTTTGTGATGCGAAATAGATTTGGCTGTCTATGATTAATAAGCTCAGTAATCTGGTTGTTATATGTTTTTTTTTTTTTTGGGTTTTTGATTTTTTAATGCTTGGAACAGAATGCATCGCAGCCACCACGCACAATGCGGTGATGAAGTGTCAAAATGTAAGCCACCAAACATGGTGAACACAATGGCCATTGATGACTGCGTCAAGATTAAATTTAAATGAATTTTGTTAACTGTACCTATTAATAATAAATTGGGCCCACAATATTATTATTTTTAAAACTTTTCACCACCATAATTAAATTTTCTTTGAATCTTATGATGTTCAGCATACAAAATCTTAAAACAAACAAAATATTAATCAGCTGTAAAATGTCAACGCAGGATAATTTTGCTAAAGTTGAAAGTCGACCAACTTTTGCGTGGTGGCTACGATGCCTACGTTCATTGCGCTCAGTTCTTGGCATTGCCTTATAACTTACTCCATTTGCCTGCGTGGTAGCTACGTTCATTCTGTTCCTAACATAAAGGCGACCTGAAAGAAAACTATAGCTCAAATGGTATTGCTGATGAAGGATGAAGAAGTTGTTGTTTTTCGTCCAATTATCAGAATTGCCAGACGTTTCGGGGAACCTTCTTGAATTGTTTTTGTGCATTGCTTGGCTTTATAGTTATTATTCCATCGAATCAATCAAAATTAAAAAAAAATATTCAATTTAAATGAAAATTTTTTATATTTTCATGATACAAATCGAGTAGTATGGTTTTATCAATCCATATGACTAGGTTTATATTCTAATCCGCTGTTAAATCTGTACACTACTTTTATTTTGTCTCTTCATTTGTACATTTTATTAAAAACTTCCTGCCTAACCGTATCCTGTGTACACTGATGTACTAAGGCCCACATTCTGTAAAATAAACCGACGTAGTGCATACTTTTTATAATGCTCATATTTATTGGATTGCTTGACAATTGTGTATATTATCTACGATCTGTAACCGGCAACGAATATAATGATTCAACAACAAATTACTACTCGAACCTTAAAAACCAAATTGCTTGGATGATGTAGGTATATCGAGTGGTCATAGAAATATATGATTTTCCACACATGTTATGCTAAACGACAATATCAAATATGTCGATTCCATAATGTACTACTTGAAAATCAACTAAACTCTAATTGCAGCTTCTGATCTAACATTCTTAAAATCTTTCAAACCGTCTTTCAGTCCATGTTCACAGAAAGTGCTTTTACGTTTGTTATTCCACTTTGTGTTTGTTCATAAAATAATAAATAAAAATCATGTTAGTGTATTCTAAACATCTTACTTGGAGAGGAAGTACAGCAGTACTTTTTGTTGCACGTGTAATCCACACTGCCATGTACGCAGCTCAGCTTCCAGCGAACTTACATGCTGAAAAATCATAGCAGCTCAGGTGATAGTAATTTGACATTATACAGTTTTCAAGATGGTGAAAGAAAATATTTGAGACCGGAGATTTTTAAATTAATAAATTTATATAAGAAAAATTAGCGTTTGTGGGATTATATACATTACATCATTTATCAACTCTTCTGCTTTTTCCGATTCTACTACTTCTTTTATTGCTATAATTGCCAATTCCATTTTTTTAAAATGAACTTGCATGCAAGGTGACAAGACATCAAGCGAGCTGCCTTCTGCTGTCAAATTTAAAACCGCGTCGGAAGGGAGCTTACATGCAAGCTCTACTGTCTCGTGTAATACCTTATATATTTTACAACGTCTGACTATATGAAACGAAAGAAACTCTCTGCTTAGTAGTAGTCACCGCAAGAGCTCCGGCAAGGGGCCCTCTAAATTAATCAGTCCCCTAATGCACAAGCACACTTGAAACTACACATGGCTTCATATCCTATTATTGTTGAGCTAGACATGGCTTATACTTTCTCTTATACTTCCTCACTCTATTTTGCTCTAAAAGAATATTAAGAAAACCGAAATCTCTACCTAGTCTTAAGTGTGTCTACACGTATATCAATCCTCTGATACTCGTACACGATTTGATTTAAATCTGAATGCTTTATCAGGTTTTTGTAAACATCGTTTCATTTTGATTTTTATTCTTGTTGCAATTTATATCTCCTATTTTTGGTGATAAATAGCAAAAGTTTAATTTGAATTTCTAATTAAAACTACAGGTTAGGTTCAAGTTTTAGTGCTTAATCTGTATACATTTTTGGTGCGCAAACCTATATATGCTTTCCACACTATTTTATGAAATTAGACTTTTCTCAGCTTATTGCTCTTTTTTATTTTTTCTTCCAAAAGACTAAACTCTACACATTGAATCCCACCAATTCAATAAATCAACAAAAACTATCAATTTTTCATACGTATAGCAAATATACCAGATGGTCAGTTTGTTCGTCTCACGAATAAAATTTACAAAAAAAAAACGTTTTTTTCTATTCCACCTTAGTAACAAAAAAGCTTGGAGACAGTTAAAATTTCATAAACACCTATAAAAGGCTTATTATTACACACAAGAATACAATAAACTTCACGGTATGCGAGTCTTTCGGTGTACGGAATCCATCACCGGAAATTTGTTTGGGCTCTTTAATAAATATGTATGGCAAATGAACGCTGACAGGTTAAAGAATAGATGCAAATAGAAAAAACCAAGGTGGCAGCTAACTAGCTTACCTTTTAGACAGTTTTTTTTTCGGCAATTAATATGGCGGCAGGAAGAAATATAGTACAGCATAAAGCAAAACAAATGGTCCATATCATGGTCGAGGTTGGAATTGAGAGGCTTTTCTATTTAGCGTGGATTATGCATTAATGTATCATTATCGTTTAAATAGAGAACGAATTACATCGCATTGTTTTGAAATTCCTCGGAAAAGTGTATTTCTTTTAAACTACCCAAACTAGCTTGTTTTTTAGTTATAATAAAAAGTTTTTATATTTATCAAGCAAGTAGTAAACAAACACAATATTTCACTGGGCTGGTAGCATATTCTGACTGGATGGAAGATATAATCCTCTAGCAACCTGGTGTAGTGTGTAATTTATAGTTTTGTAGGCATAATAAGTGTTACCCCAACCCAGCGCGTGACACCCTCAGCATGCTCGGCTTATTTACACGCGGTAATAACTGATGCGTTTTTATGATAAAAAAGGGGTAATTAAAAAAATCTCACAGTCGGTTAATTTGGCAATGAAAAAATGATTAAATAACTTAATAATTTTATTGCGCGGGAAAAATATTTGCTCGAGGCTTAAAATGTATGAGTAATTAAGGCTGCGAATCGTTATGTTATTTTATTGGTTACCGGCATATGGCGTGGGCTCTGCGAGGCTGATTGGCTGATTGCTTTTCAGAGGATGGAAATGTTTAATTGCATGAGATTAATATTTTCAGTATTTTGATAGTATTTTAAAAGAGTTTTGAATAGGTAATTGTTTGAAGGCTTGAGGGTGTATTATTTTAACCTGATTGAACTTATTGTCGTTTGAAATTTTACTGAGATTTGGGGTAGGATTAAATAATTATTCCATTTATGTCAACATTCTATTATTTTGGGTTTCTTGAAAGTATTTAGATTGATAAAAATTTTCTATATAAAGTTAGAATTATACGAAATTTATTGACGGAGTTGTATAAGTTCTTACAGAAATGAGTCTTCTATTTTTGGTTCGAGTGAAAGAATAACCTATCCCGCATCATTTAAAAAATATGCATCAAGGTTGTATATTTCGATCACTTCTTTCAATAGATATTGTAATGGTAGATTATTTTCAACAATATTACGTTTAGCTAAATTTATATCATTGAAATTCATACTTTTGGTTGTCTTTCATATATTTAAATGTAAAGTAATTTCCTTTGCCAGTAGTCCTACTTATATTAAGAATAACTAAAGATGGGTAATGCATATGACAGACATGGGGTATCGATATATAAATATTCATATATAGATATTCCGAATATCTAGATATTAAAGGACCCTGACAGACATAAAAGGGGGCCTTGATGTGAGAAACCGTGCTACTTCTTGTTTTGGTTCTTCGTTTATCAATTAATATTTGAGCCGTTTATTTTAAGAGGGGATCTAAAGGTGAGATTATGTGTGTTTTGAAGTTAAAGATAATATAAATTTATTTAAGAATTCTGAAGATAAACAAAATACTATACCCAAATCAACTTCAAAATAAACGTCTCTTTTTAATAAAATCCACGAGAACTCGAATCTTCTTTTTTCGAAAAGAAAATAATACATTAAGTTTTTTTTTCCTTTTATTTTGAAAATTGTACCTTCAAGAAAAATGTTCCAATCAGCCAAATAAAGCACTGAAGTTTTTTAATACTTGTTTTTTATTCTAAACAGAATAATTTATTTTTTAATATTATGGTTGTGCTTATGTACTTATGTTAGTCATCTGTTAATCTATTTATCTGATCAGTTAAATAATCTAATTTTGATGCTTGCTAATATTATGTATTTCATGTGAAAAATGTGTAGTGTCTTTTAAATCTTATAAATATATAGTAATATATTTTGGGCACATTTAGTGGGAATAGTCGCATGGTAGTCCGAAAACGGAGTTTTATTGTAACCAAAAAGTGCTCTTCATCGCTGTTATAAATCTTTTGATCATACACAATGGGAAGCATATTGTCATTGAAACCACAAATTAAGCTTGACATACATCAGGACCTCCGCCACTATCCTCATGTCACTTAATCCTTTCCCTATCTCTTTCAGCCTTTGTTTGACTTTAAAGTATTTTTAAAAAAACGTATAGTTTGACCAGTCCTTACTCAAAGATTTAGTGAATTACTTGCAATTTCGTCGTTTGCATATCATCACAATTATATATATATTGTTGCGAGCGTGGCCTTTAGTTCGTTTTTAAAACACAATATTAAATAATTAATATATAAGTTCTTTATTTCACTTAAATCATATAAAATTCACAAACAGTCATTTAATCAACTCAACTGTAATTATCGCTAACACTGTACTTTCAATTATCGCAATCTAATTACACACTATCGCTTCTTTATTACTTTCGCTTCTTAACACTGCAACGTCTAAAACAAGACTCTTTTTCTGGCGATGACAACTGTTATATTTATACCCTAGAAACGCTCCGGATTATTCTGGACTGTTCTATTCCAAAAGCTTCTTGACTATTCTATTTGTTCTATTCCTGAACTTATTTCATAATCGATTCTCGGAACCTGAAGTCATTTACTCTCCGAGCCTGAAGTTGTTTATTGCCAGTAGATGTCACCAGTTGTCTCTTTCTATTGCACGTAACACTGCCCCCTTCTTAAACTTGTTCGTCCCGAACAACAGGTGGTCCGCGGTCTTGATGCTCGTAGTATTGACACAAGAAGCGGTCCAAATGAACAATTTTGTGCTTGCCTCTTGTGCCACGCTGAATCCTGTATACCACGTCATTAATTCTAGTTACTACTGAATATGGTCCTCCCCAGTGTTGTTGCAATTTTGGAGAACGTCCCTTACGTCGTTTCGGGTTGTACAGCCAAACAAGATCACCTTCATTGAATCCTGCTGAATTCGCACGTAAGTCATAACGTGTCCTCATCCGATGGGTACTTACTGCTAATTTCGCCCCCGTGGCCCTTTGTACATCAGCTCTCAGTTTCAATGGGGCTCTGACATTACACTTGTACATTTCGTTTCTGCTGCTACGTGGCGGCCCATTGTAAGAAGCACACACAGTGCATCTGCGACACCACTTCTGTACATCCTCCCGCATAAGTAGCCAATAAAACTTTTCTCGTATTATAGAAATTGTTTTATTCACTCCCAAATGTTCTCCAGATGCTCCACGATGCACTTTACCTAGAACCTCGTTGACCTTTGATGCCGGCACGACTATTTGCGTTTTAATATGCCGCATTCAACATGAAGAGAATTCCATTGAGCCCAGTAGCTTTTCAGCTCTTCACTCATCCTCGAAATATCCTTCCATTCTGGTTTTTCTATGTCTACTTTCCAAGCAAGAATAGGTGAAATGTCCGGATCTTCTCGTTGTGCTGTTCGCAGGTCCTCGTTGTCCCAACCTGTAGATGGTTCCACGGATACCAACTGTATAGTAGCTTTTTTCTCATTTCCTTTCTCCCAGCCATAATGCTTACATTCAGGTTTCCATTGACGTTGTACCAAGGCTTCTGCATTTCCATAGATACGTCCTTTTCTGTGTTGGCTCTCAAAGTCATAAGGTTGGATTCTAGTCTCCCTAAGAATAGTTTGCTCTCTAGCTCGCCAACTTGTACGTTCTTCTGTCCCTTTCTTTTCTGTCGCTTTGAAGGTGTCCCAATTTATTACAATCCCAACATCGAAGAACACTACGTGAAGGGGTACTCAGTGATAACTGCAATCTATTGCAAGTCTGCTGCTCAGCTCGATATCTTTGCAATTCCACTTTCCTCTCTTCATCTAGAGATTCCACTCGTCGGCGTTTTCTGCAGTCTCTTTGTAGGTGTCCTGGTCTATTACAATTCCAGCATCGAAGGATACCACGCAAAGGTGAGCTCTGGGATGACTGCATTCTATTACAAGTACATTTGTCCACCGAAATGTCTCTCATTCGTACTGCACTCCGCGAAGCTTGTCTGGCGGATTCATACATTAATGCATACGCTAGTGCTTCTGCTGTTGATTTCTTTCCTGCTAGCCACAATGATTGCTGTAAATTTTGATCTGTAATAGCGTTCACAAATGCCTCCGTCGCCACTTCATTGAGAAAATCCGCATTCACGCTGGAGTATGACAGATGCGCTAATCTTTCTACATCTGCCTGCAGTTGTTGTAGTGATTCGCCATGTTTTTGAATCCTGTTGCGCAACTGTAGGCGATATACTTGCTGCATGTGCTCATCTCCGTAACGTAATTCTATCGCCTGTACTAATGAAGAGTAATTACGTTGATTTTCAATCGGTACAGTTTGTAAGAGTTCTGACGCAGGACCTCGAAGTGCTAACACCAGAGCTATAGCTTTGCCTTCATCATTCCATCCATTTACCTCTGAAGCTGCCTCGAATTGTCTCTTGAAGATATGCCACGAATTTTGTCCATCAAATCTGGGAGGTTTCATTCTACCTGCACCGGATATTTCAGTTGCTCCGCTTAGAGGCTGACGATGCTTTATTCTTTCCAGATCTGCTTTAACGTTTTCAAGTTGCTCGGCGACTTTTTGTTGAACTTCCGAAAACTTTTGTTGAAATTCCTGCTCAATTCCTTCAATTTTCAAATTTTGTTCTTCCAAAGAACTTTTTAGAAAATTTTTCTGATCCTCCAAACGAGTTTCTAGACAATTCTCCAGAGAACTCTTTTGTTCGTCCAACCGCGTTTCCATACATTTCTTCTGTTCATCTAAACGTGATTCTAGAGAATTCTTTTGTTCCTCGAGAGAATTCTATTGTTCGTTCATAGATTTCTTCTGTTCATCTAAACGTGATTCTAGAGAATTCTTTTGTTCCTCGAGAGAATTCTTTTGTTCGTCCATAGATTTCTTCTGTTCCTCGAGAGAATTCTTTTGCTCATCAAAACGGGCTTCCATTTTACTCATTAAAGTACTCAACAGCTGTTCCATTTTCATCGCAGGCGCTTCTTCAACTTCGATTTCCTCCAAGCTCTCTTCGAAAACAAATGTTTCAGGATTCTTTACTTCCTCTATCAGAGATTGTCTAAGTCGCTCGACTAGAACTTTCTTTATGCCTGTCGTTCGTAATGACCGGTTCTCTAACTCCACTTTCAAATCCTGCGTTCGAAGCTCGTCCACTTTGCGCCCCATTATTTTAGTAATTCTCTTATAGATGAATTATTTTCCAGAACTTTCACAATTTAACACAATATCTCAAAATTAATCACTCTTTTAATTTCTAGTCAATTGCCACCACTTTATTTCTCAAATTTATTTCACTTCTGACACCAGTTGTTGCGAGCGTGGCCTTTGGTTCGTTTTTTAAAACACAATATTAAATAATTAATATATAAGTTCTTTATTTCACTTAAATCATATAAAATTCACAAACAGTCATTTAATCAACTCAACTGTAATTATCGCTAACACTGTACTTTCAATTATCGCAATCTAATTACACACTATCGCTTCTTTATTACTTTCGCTTCTTAACACTGCAACGTCTAAAACAAGACTCTTTTTCTGGCGATGACAACTGTTATATTTATACCCTAGAAACGCTCCGGATTATTCTGGACTGTTCTATTCCAAAAGCTTCTTGACTATTCTATTTGTTCTATTCCTGAACTTATTTCATAATCGATTCTCCGAACCTGAAGTCATTTACTCTCCGAACCTGAAGTTGTTTATTGCCAGTAGATGTCACCAGTTGTCTCTTTCTATTTCACGTAACAATATATATCTCAAATATCTTATAATCATATAACGAATTTTGACTATTTATTCCATGTAATTATTACCTCTTTTCTGATAAATAATTGGAAACCGAATTATCTTTATTTATATCGAATAAATTTTGATAAAGAAATAAGACTCTTGCAGGTACATAGTGGAATGAATGTCTCAATAATTGGTCGACGCTCCCCGGTGTGCCTTCAATTCAGATCAGTATTCAGAATACAGAATCGTAAAAAATAAAACTGCCAAAGCACCGAAAAACAGAAATATTTATCGCATTTTTTAACAACTAAAATTGCGTTGATGGAAACTAAGGTACACTTTTTTCGAAATAATTATAATATTTGGCGGTACTGATACTTATCTGTGCATTTTGATAAGACTTAAACCATTCTCCTTTGATTTGCTATGTACAAATAATCCAGATTTGTTGGAAACACAGCAAAAATCTTCACCAGCCATTCCTGAATTTTAGGCTGATGTTGCATAAAGAAATGTTCACAGCCATTTCTTATGGCATATCAATAGATATAATCTTAAAACTGCAGGTCATAATTATAAATGCATAAAGCCATACATCTTAAGATGAGGACAATAATATTGATGGTATTAACATCTTGGAACTACTTATGTATATGGGTTTATAAATCCTCAATGCAATCGTAGAGCATACTAAGTTTGTGTGTATATGTGTTCGACTGGCTATCGGCACGATAATATATTAACATATATAGATGAAATATTGTAAACGGCTTTTTTGTAAAAATTGCCGGCCATAGTACATTGCAATTTGAATGAATAATTGTAAGTTCTAAAGCCTTCGTTTCTTCCAATATATCTGCATTCATCCTTACTTCATATTACTCTAAATATACTACCTACCACATTCACAATACCAAAGTTATACAGATTATACAGATTTAAGTTCGAAAATGAGAAAAATCGGCCAACTCCAATGTAGAGTTGCTATTCAAAAATTTCCTTTGTCACTATATATTTCGACACTATCTGAGACAACGTCGACGTAGATAGGTCAAATTTTGTACACTGTATTTTCATGAAAATAGTAATTACATTTTCAAAAATGCACTAAATCTTGCAACTCCTTCGTGATTTTGCTATACAAAAATTTCAATTTTTTTACGTATACTGTGAAAACGAAAATTCTTCAGAATGTAAAATCCTGTGAAATTGGTTTTAGTCATTTTTACTGCGAACCGTTCTATAAATATATCGTGGGTGATACCGCGAGACGCACAATATCATAACCGCGTAATTGAATAGAGTATAGAAATCATACTAAGAAACTACAACTTGTTTTCTCAATATTATGTCTAAAATCCAAAAATATTACGCTACTCCTCCTATTCTAGAATTCAACAGCAATAATTTTGTCATTATAATAAAAAAAGAAGAAGTTTAGTGTTTACTGAAAATTTTACTTGGACTGTAACTTACGCGGTAGTGACATTAGTAGTCTCGAGGTTATGCAGTATCACCGACGATATGCGAAAACCATTTTAATAATCAAACTTTCACAGACTATACGAAACTACATACGGGCATTCATCTAAGGTATCATAAAAATTGGTTAGACCAATCCTAGCTTTTTTACTTGTTAAACTTAGGATCACTTTCAGGATAATCCCGACAATTCAATAAACGTTTAAAGTAAATGATGTCTTCATATTAAGCGATTGTAATTATGAGAGTGCATATGGAGTTCCGAATGATTGTGATTATCCTCCACAATGGTCGTTAAAATAATTACCTATGTATATACATTGATATTGATTCTATTTATTGTATGACTTTTAAGTACTCGCTCTGAAATTGCATATTCGCAAATGAAAAACAGTGAAAAATCTGGATTGTGAAGCCACCATATGTGAATCTACCATACTCGTATGATGTACTTCTAGTTAATTTTTTTTACTTATCTGCAGAGATAGTTCTAATAACTGGGGTAAAGATTGTACAGTTTATTCAGTCTCATTCTTTCATCGTCAACTATCTTCTTAAATAAATCGTAATAGTCTAAGAAATGGTTCAAAGCCACGGTAATATAGTTTATAGATACACTGTAAAAATAGTAGGACAATTGCTTAAACTTAAGACATGTTTTTTCCTAAAATAAATGTCATTTTCTCTTATATAAAATCAAAATCAGTTTAATTTCCCCAAATCAGTCATTTTCTCTTATATAAAGGCAAAATCAGTTTAATTTCCCCAAATCAATGGAACTTTCAATGGGTGTAGGTATTTGGCACTAGAAAACCTATATAGTAGGTACGTAAAATTCACGAAATGTTAAGCTTTCTCGGATAAAAGGAAGAAAACATTCAATTAATTAGGTATTATTCTACATTTGGAAGTACCTACATTAAAAAACCTATTCCACTTTTTCCAAGGTGGACCTTTTCCTAATCTTATCAAAAAATACCTAAGCTTAGTGGTACAAATTGTTGCCACTCACTTTTTTTTTCTGTGTAGGTACCATTCAGTTTATATGGTATAAAAAATTAAATATAAATATTTAAGTAGAAATGAAAAAGATTGGTCTGCCGAGAATTTTTCATGAACCCTTCTTAAACATAATATGCAGAATAAATTCAGGACATTTCATTTTGTTTTTAACTCTTTTTTTATTATTCCAAATGTATAAATGTAGCAAAGCAAAACAAAGAATTAAAAAACTCCACCTCCACGAAAGTCTGTTTTTCTTTTTTGTCTTAAGAAAAATCGAACAAAATTATAGAAAAGGAATATATAAGCTTATCCACAAATGCAAAGAAAAAAACGAAAAAGAAAATAAAATGGAGGGCAAAACAAGCACTTTACTACGTAATCTGAAAGTTATCTCTACTATCTTCTTCAACATTCATCACTAGGAGTAGAAGAAGAATTCATTGAACCTACCTAATCGTAAGATTGTGAATATTTTACCCAGCCAGGTAAGGCTAATAAGAGTCAGCACTGCCTTACAGAGTCAAACAGTTTTTTGTATTGCATCAACAGAAAAACATTAAGACGTCAGAAAACGACACTACTCTTGCTATAAGACAATCGCAAGGGGACCAGACACCCCAAAAAGAGGTTAAAAGACGGAATTTGTGTATAGAAACAGAAGTTTTTACGTTTCGTGAACAAAAAGAAAAAGAAATAAATAAATGATCCAATTAACTTAGATAAAAAACAACGAAAATGGAAATTAGAATACAACTAAAATGGTTTGGAGAGGAGCTCTGCTTTCATCAAAATAAAGAAAACAAAACAGGAACAGACCACGAAATTTTGAATAATGAAATTCGCCCAGATCTAAAAGTTTACTCATTTTATATCATTTGAGTGAGTGTAGAGTGAAATATTGCGTTGGTCAGTTGTTGACCCACGAAATGTATCGAATCAAAAAATCGCTCAGAACATTATCAACATATATTTTCCGCTGCACACTCTAGGGAAAAAAGATACATCAGGTCTATGCATAGTTCATGTATTCCACCCATTCATTGGATTCCTTCCTTTTTTTTTTGTTTTTTTTTTGCTTTTGCTTAGTAATACTGCACATAAAATAGCAGGAAGTACTTTTGACAGCTTATCTTAACAAAAACTAGTTTACGAGGTTATAAATCATATTTTAAGCAAGCTTGTGTCTGACTGTAGATATGTTTCTCATACACAGTCTCTATTGCTTGCTGCTTTAACCATAAAGTATGCTTTTATTGCCGAGTGCGTAAACTTGAAAATTGCCACCCTGTAATCGTGTATTTATTCGCCTTTCAATGAACTTCGTGAGTATGGCAAGCTGGAAAAAGATTTCGTTTGAGTGGTTTCAACAATTTTGGGGAAATTTTGTGTTTAACTTGTCTCCTTTCTATGTGGGTAAAATAATTGAATTAAACTGAATCAAAATGGAAACAAAGAAAAACTGTACAGGATTTAAAAGACCTAAGCCAGTAACATATTCATTGCACAGCTAGATATATTCCATCGTAATCATCTACACCAAGACTGTCTGTTTAGCAGCATTCTATCAGTTTGCGAAAATATTTCAATTAGAATCTCCTTACTTGCATCGGCGAGGTGCGACGAGCGGAGCGGATATTCGCATGGTCATTTATTTTCAACAACACCGTGTGCAAGTGCAAGGCACACTGCCATCATCGGATTGAGCACTGCGCTCGGCTTACTACAACTCTTTATGCAAACATGTGTCAAATGGAGGGCCCGCCTACAAGTCATTAGTGGGATTTATGTGGGTAAAACGCAGAAAGCAGAAAAACTACAAGTATAATATCAGAAGCTATTTTGCGCACGTATCTTACATTATTGCTAAAGAGCTAACCACCACAGGGAGATCAGGTCCATGGCATCCAGCACACCAGATCTGAAGTTAATTCAGGAATGGTTGCGAGCAGCTGCACCAGCGAACTTTCGGTTACTGCGGTATAAGATCGAGACGACAACAAGTGAATCAACTATACATGAGCATGAATTATGATCATTGAGCTTATAACATTCAGACTAACGCGAAAATTGCAAATAATTTTGGTCTAGTCTAGCAAAAACAAATAAAGAAATCGATGAGAAGATCGGGTTTTAATAAAATTATCTTTGTTGTCTGGATTTTGCCACATTTTTGTTGTTACATGCATTTAATTTAATTTTCAATGCCATCTTTGCAGTGTTTAGATTTCTGTAGGAATGTGAAGTGCCTCCATTGATAGGAGTAAAACCTTTTGTGATTAGAAAAATTTTCATTTACATGACTCCTGTACTTGTTCTCAAATTTTTCTAATATAAATATTCCGCACCTTATATTTCCAAAGTCCTTACAAAGAAAGTAAAACCAAAATAATAAATTAGTAGATTAGTAGCTAATCTGATCATGAGAGCGGGGTATTTATTGCAAATATAAAGAGAATCCTTTTTGATACTAGTATCAGAATTTGTATCAGAAGTTGTATCTACATTTGTAACGCCACATTTTTCGATTTATATGTATTCAGAAAAGTTTTGACTCCTGTTCACAATAGAGGGTGACTTGTCGATCCGCGCAGTAATAAAATACTATCAGATGCAAAGGATATCCATTTCTTACGTACGTTAATGAGTTACGTGAGTTAATTTTTGAATGTGGCAGCTATTTTAAAAATCCTGGGAGAATGAATAGCGATTGTGAATTTAGTGGCGCCACTTAGAGTAAAGAAAGACACAAGGTTTTTGGATTCTATATCACCAAGCGACCAGCTATCGGTTACATTAAAATCATTTGCATCAATCCATCGAAATTCTAAGATTGCAATATGTGACATAGTTTGAAGTGTATCTGAGGCAATTTTAACTCCTGAGAGATTTATTCAAATTATAATTTTTTTTTATTTAAAATTGAAATCCTGAATATCACTTTTTTTTTTATTTTTTTTATGGGAAGTATTGCGTTTTCTTTTGAATGACAAACTGCATTTCAGAGCTAAAAGCAAAAGCATCGCGACAACTCAAATCAAGAGCAAAATCAACACATACAAAACTTTCGAGCAATGTATGTTGTATTACGATTTGTCGAATTTAATTGTGTCTCATAGAAATCCCGATACAAGTATCTAAGTGTAAAGTAATCTTTAGAGTGATTGACGTGTATGAAAGAGAAATACACAGAAAAAAGTTTATTTTGTATAACGAAATTATGCAGGTGTCTCTCAACAACTCAGAGCTTATCCTTAGTTAGGCCAGTCTTGGGAAATATCACTGAGTTCCGAGGGACTTCTTTGTAATTTGAATTTTGTCGCTAGCAAGACAAACAGAACCTCTAAAGGTCGTATATCTTCCTTAGTAAGAATAATTGCATCACGTTCAATGAAGTTCTCAGGTGAATAACGTTGAAAAATGAAATATTGAAAAATCTAGATATGTAAAACCAAATTCACAAAACATGTATACCGAAAACACAAAATCAATAATGCTTTGAATTCAAAATCCCAAAGGATAATGAATTTCCGAAAATTTCCACGTTTTTTTTTAGTTATTGCGTTTTCCTCCATTTTCTCCCGATGGTACACTGTAAAAAATGCATAAATTGTTACCAAAGTTTAGGTATTTTTTAAGAGTAATTTTTAAGGGAATATTCCCCAAATTTTACGTAAAAATACCTAAGCTTTGTGACAACAATTGTGGAAATTTTTTACTGCGTAGGTACGACATAGCACATTAAAGTTACTAAAAAGAAAACAAGCACCCTTTGTACTCTGAGTACAGCAACTGCGAGGCATTTTTGCTTTGTAGCATCTGTAAAATGAACTTATGTTTTACTTAAAAGAAAGATCGTAATATTCTGATTAATGCAGTTATTTAACTAATGAAGTTTATGATAAAAGAATTGGAGTTTGAAATTTAAATTTTGTAATTCGACATAGTGTGATCAGTCATCGGTCATCAATATCACTCTGAATAACACATGTTTTTCGTTTTTTGTGCACTATTACGTCGCTATCATCACTGCTATCAGTATCAGTATATTCATTTTGTTTGGTATTATTTCCAATTACATTTTTTTAGCAGCGCCTACGGAGTGCAAAGGGGTAAACAAAATTCGGTCGTTTAGATTCGATTCGTGTAAATATCAAATTAGCGTATAACAGACAGATATGTTCCTACGTGCAATTGGGCACATTACACGGAAATGAATCGAAATTGAGAAGTTTAGCAAATTGCACTATTTCCGGATGACATAACCTAGAAAAATCCTGTGTTCAAAGACTTATTTGTACTTAAAGATGGATGTAGAGCCTTTTGTTAAGGATATACATATAGAAAAATATTTTCTTATATTGATATAAAGTGGCACGACCAAATCTGGAGAAATTTTAACGTTAAATCTTCGAAGTCTTCCTTTTACACAACTGTGAATGCGCGGAGTGGATTAAATTGTTTAGGTAAAGTGCATAGTCCATTTCCTTTGGTCTAGCTCAGAGTCCCGTCATAGAGAAAATGAAATTATGGAGAGATTGGCACTGTATTTGTTGTACCTACTCGACAATTCATAGGCGGATCTAAATTACAGCTGATGATCTCCCCCAGAGAAGTACTTAATCAGTACAAGTCTGAGGAAGATTTATTCCGTCTCAGTTATTTTACTTTGTGCAGTTATGATTTCAATTTTAGCACATCACAGGCATTATATTCCGATCATATATGTAGCTATCATACTTTCTCTAGTTCAAATAGAACGATAGAAGTCCAAAAAGGGCCGTTAGTTTTTAGCGAAGTGCTTTTCCTCTCGTACTTCTAAAAGGGATTTGTATGATTTGAATAAATGCTGATGTTATTGAGTTTGAAAATGGTTGATTGAAATTTAGAGTTAAATAAATGGAGATTCATATTATTTTCACCAATGATATGATATGGGATCCGAATTTCAAATGATAAACGATTCTTTCGTGAGTGAGATCTGTTTTCTTTTATAATAAATATGTAGCTTATTCTTTCACGAAGTCAAAAGAAACGATCGCAGGAGATATGTATTATTAAATCTGTTGAGATGATTCAAATTTATAAGGCTCGTTAAAGGATAATATGTGATTGTTAGATTGTGTTTGAAGGAAAGCCGTACATATAATTATGTTTCGGAAAAGAGTGATGGTTATTTTTGAAAAATGAAAATTTTTAAAATATCAGTTAATCCTACAAAGTATCATCAAATAAAAACTATACATATTTAAATTGAAATTAAACCACAACAGTATACGATATCAATGTTGTTCATTTTTTAATGTTTTTATTGCTTTATTCCTTTATTTTTTAAAAATAATTTCATGTAAGTTACCGTCTCTGAATATTTTTAGCAAATGGATTCTTTACCCCTTTTTATCCATTTTTAGCATATATTGGCACTTATGTATGTCGGCAATAACGCGACAAATGTTGGTTCTTAAATAATTTATTTTTGCAGGCATATTGAAATAAACCAAAAATTTAATATAACCACAGAAAAACGAATGTAAAAGCTTATGTCGTATCATTTTGGTAGCTAGCTCAAAAGGGTGTGTTTTAAATTATTTCCAAGTCCAAATCAGCAAAACTTTATTCATTATTTTTGAAATAGATTTTAACAAGCTCTATACGCTTTACAACGCGATGAAATGGAGAACACAATTGAATACACTTGTTCAATTTGGAGGAAAACAGTACAAAGATATGGCTAGCGTCAGCTGTCAGACTGTCAACTCGCCAAATGTTTGAAACAATTGCAGTTTCTGGAGAGAAAATATAATGAAACAAATATTTCTTTATGGTGTTCTAGTACATATAATAGTATATTTGAATTCTATTTCAAATTTTTATGATTAAATTTAAAATAACTGCGGTCTATCTAAGATAGAAATAAATATCTGGTAAATAAATTTGAGCCAATAGACAATGAAAATAAATTTATATATTTCTTTAATTTTTAACTTGAAAATACAATTTTTTAAATAACTTCAAAGTTTTCTGTTTAATTTTGAAGCTTTCTGCGCTATTCAAATCTCAAGGAAGAACAAAAATAAATCTCAATGTATACAGGCACCGAGGAGTGAGTAAAGTAAAATATGTTGTTCCTTAATTTTGTTATTTATCTAGTTCTGTACAAGTATACAACTTTACTTCAGCCTGTTTACATTTATATATATATATATACCTATATTATAAAAGCATGTACGAGTTTATATATATGTATCTCCATTTCTTTAGGGGGTTGTACGACGGATAATTCCATGCACAATCTTAAGACAATACAGTTGTGCACTTAAGAATTCTCTTCGGTCTTCTGTGCTATTCCAAGCTCCTCATATTAATTCAAAACGCGCAAACGGGTTGGTTGCCTTTTGAAAGTAATTAAAGAAAATACGCGACTTTCCTTCTTCTAGGAAGATTCATTATCTTACAAATACATTTAAAGGAGAAATGAAGAAAGCATGTTTTTCACAGTTACATGTTTTCCTGACTTGATTTTCTTACGGCAATTGGATTTTTTATGTTTAATTTGAGAGCTTGGCCGGAGGTGGTAGAATTTTGCAGGTTAATTTGTTTTCTGTAAAGATGTTTGCCACATATAGCTGCAGTTTTTCATACTAAAATTTAATTTATGATTATAAATCCGAAGAATTTGAAAATATTGTTTGTTACTTTCATATCAACTTTCAACCTCTTTGGAATTTTTTACAATATTTTTGAAAGAATCCTTAAAAGATAAACCAGCCTAGGCCTTCAGATTAATTTCTATGAGTGTAGGCACATCAAGTTGCTAATGACAAATTCACCTGTTAGTTTTTAGATAATGCCTTAACAGTTTTTAGCTAGAGCTCACAGTTATGAGGTTTATATGTTTCTTAGCTGAGAGCTAATCATACTTGCAGAAGTGCTTTCCATTTTTGGGCTAACTGGAAAATTAAATTAGTTCACAATATTTTAAAGAGTTTTTAAATTTCTTTAATAGCAAAGATACAGAATATTTCTTTAACACGGAAACAAGGGAGGAATTATGTACATTAGGAGGGTGTATTTTTTCCTGGTTTCATTTTATTTATTCAATTAAATGTTTTATTAAATTTTGGGCTTTTCTACCACTAATTCTAGTAGAAAAACTAGTGAACTAATTTAAAAATATTATAGTTGTTATATATATTATTGTAAGAATGATTTTGTGGACTTGGCATGAAAGATAATACTATGTATATTCAATTTAAAATTTATTTATAGCGCATGTATGTACCTAAGAAATACCCTTGAGTACATAAAAGTGATGCTCTAAAATGGTAATGAACTGATTAGTGAAAAAATTAATAGAATATAATCACGTTAAGATAAATATGAGCGTGAATAACAATCAAACTAAAAAAACTAATAGGAAATAAATAATAAAGTCAAGCAATCATATAAACAAATTTATCTAATGATAATGATGAAGTAATTAGTAATTGGCTTGCAGCTTGTTCATTGCACTGAAGCAGGAGTCTATTTCAAACACATGCAGTGCAGACAAGATGACAGTTCTTAAGCATAGTGAAAAGATAAAGTTGTATCCGTTACTTCAGCAGTGAAGCAAAGAGGCATGTTGTTGAATATGCCTTTATAGAGCAAAATAAAATGTCTACGATCCAGATATAGTATATACATATCCAACGAAAACTCCAAAAGGGAGAGTTGAGCGAAATAATATTATCATGTCCTGTTAGTTTGTATATGGATTACTTTGTTTAGCTTTCCTCGACAAACCTCAATAAAATAAAGAAAGAACGCTTTCATACCACTGATGAAATTAGGTTAACTAGTGATTCCATCAATAGATGCAGTCGGTCAGAGCCTTTACAGCATTTTTACAAATTCAATCTCAACAGCGCATTGCATGACTAATTATGAAACCCAGATTTTGAATTCCGTCTGGAAAAACCAAATATGTAGTTGTTCTGTTTATTGGTAAACCAGGCTAAAATCTTGCTCAAATCGAAGTGAAGACTGAGCAGGTAATCTCAATGATTTTGTGCGGACCAGTTAGATAGACCAGGACATAATCAGCGTATGTACAAATGTATGTTTATGTTTTTAATTATTTTTGGAAGATCATTCAAATATTTGAAACCGTTACGTAAGGATGTTAATGAGTGTAGCCGAAACAACGATGCAGGAAATCTAAATTTACCTTTTTACACTGCCACACACTTTCAAAAAATCCAAGATCTACTATTTCTTCGGATATCAGATGAAAAATCCGACTAAGTTATTCAACAATAGATTTACTTTAAAATATTCAAAATAAAATATTTTGTTAACTACACGGTGTCCTATATATTTGCATACAAAAAGATATTGAGATATAAAAACAAGTATTTAAAATTTTAGTAAGATTTTTATTGAAATTTAATAGGCACATGAATAGTTAAAAACCTACAATAAATGTTTTTTGATAATACCTCCTTTTGCTTTTTTTACTAGTATTAATCCCTTTTCGAAAAAGTTGCAGGCGGCACGAACGTTTTCCATGGACATTTCCTCACAAATTTTGGAGATAACTTGCTTGAACTGCTCTAAACGATTGATTTGTCGATCCTTGACTGACGCTACCATATGGCCCCAAGCAAAGAAATCCAAAGGATTTAAATCTGGCCTACTTGGAGGCCATTCATCCTTCGGTAAAAAGTCAGTTAAGTTATCAGCACACCACCTCCAAACTGCATTCGCGGTGTGCGAAGGTGCTCCGTCCTGTTGAAAGTAGTAATAATCATCTCCAAATAACTTTTTGACGCTTGGAAGGATAACTGCTTCAAGAACATGCTTCTGGTAATATTCAGCGTTGACCTTCACATCTTTTTAATAAAAACAAGGGAAAGTTTGCATCTTCTGCAAAAACCACCCCAAACCATAACTGAGGTTGAATTTTGATATCTGGGCACATAAAGTTCATTTTCGGAAATGTCCTCCATTCTGACTGCCCACACATGATCATTTTGTGGATTGTGTGGTTGCTCCAAAATGAATAACTTTTCATCGGAAAACACGAACTCATCACCACCGGGCCAAGCAAGTATGGTTTCAACTCTAGCAGCTCTTTTTTCCTTGGATGAGGCTGAAACTCCATGAATTTTGTGTTTTTTGTAAGGGTTTACTCCTAGATCCTTGGTGAGTATTAATTGTGCTGAAGACTTTGAGATTCCCAATTTTGCAGCTATTTTTCTCATCGAACGAATTTTTTTTTCTACGAATCTGCTCTCTAGAATGCGCGGTGCGTGGACGTCCACTTCTCTTACGATCCTTAACAGAGGATGTTTCCTTATAACGTTTGACTGTTTTATATATGAAGTCAGTTATCCCTTCCTTTCGTAGGTCCCGAAAAATTTCACAAGGTTTCATTCCTTTCATAAATTTGTTTACAACATGTTCACGTATGGCTTCCATCGCACTCCACTTTCTAAATAACACTGATACAAATTGCATTTTTTGTCATAGCATGCGGACTAATAACGGGACTTTGTTTTTGTGAAACTATGAGAAAGAAACATTTTTGTTTAATATTTAAACAGTAAATCACTTTTGTATTCGAATTTATAGGACACCGTGTAAGTGGCAATAGCAGTAATACTTCAATTATGTCCCCTCTTGGTCACACAGGGATCATGGAGAATGAAAGGGCTGACATTATAGACAGGTCTGGCTCTGATTCTCCATTCTTTGGAACGGAACGCACCGTAGGTATTGCCACCTCGGTTACTGGGTCTCTCATCAAAGCGGATAGCACAAGAGAGATGGGCGAACTTAAGCATTTGCAGTTGTACGAAACTCTTTCTTGAAAACAATGCAGAACTGCTGTTGGCATCACCACCAGGCACAGCTCGCTTTACGTAGGCTGGATACGCTTAGGTTAACCCTCCTAGCTGTGGATGAGCTGAAAAACTTACCTCACTAAGACCTGATGCGCTTCATTAAGAGGGCATGAAGGTTTTGATGAGAGGGTTTCTAGCAGGTTAGCACAATGGGCCACTCTGGCTTAAGGGCTTGAGATCTGTCATTACCCTGCCAATAAAAACAAAAGTATGTCCGTGAAGTTAAATGAAAAATACTTTTCTTTCACCAAACATATTTTAATGCATAACCTAATTCAAATCAAATAAATACATATGTAAATATAATTTACTTTTAATAGCAAGTGACATAACTGATTTTGGTTAAAGAAGTTTTTGTAAATTTAACTTACTGAAAGGTCTTTTTACATTCATACGTATGTACATAATATATATTTTTATGTAAGTAGTAGAAATAATTTAGGAAATGAGTTAAACAATAAGATCAACACAACATTTCACATTTAAACGAATTTCTCACAACTTCGAAAGAGTGAGATTTGGTCACTCTGGCGAAGCTTGGTAATTAATTTGCTACTGCTGAAGACCAAAACTAAAAATGAAAATACTCTGAGCATGTTAAAATGTAATAATAGCTTTCAATGTTATTGTGACATTTATTTTCCAAAAAATGTTTGAGCATTTTTAAATTTTATACTGTTTTCTGTTTCTGTTTCTGTTTTCTGTTTTCATGGAAAAAAGGAACCAAAATATTATTAACAAAAAAGAAATAATAATAAAACATGTTTTATGTTTACAGTGTGTCCCAGAATAATATGACAATATTTTGCGAAATCATTTCTCTTGTCCAGACAATTAAAAAATTGTTTGGCAAGGGGGGGGGGGGGTCACTTTCGAGTTACAGGTAAAATATGCTCCTATTTCATTAAACATCCTATATAAGTATTTATATATTGGTTATAAACTAATAACTCCTTAAGATCTGCATACAATGCCGTCTTAAAATATACCATGCAGGGTGTTCTTTTGAAGATATAGGGTGTTTAATGAAATGAGAGCATATTTTACTAATCACCCTATAACTCGATATGGTAACATTTTGCCCCCACGCCCCCGCCATACATTTTATTTCTTGACTGCACGAGAGAAATCATTTGACAAAATATAGTGATATTGGTCTGGGACATAGTTATACTATATATATATTCTTATATATACGAGTATATATTCTTCGCCAGGGCCAGATAAAGTTGGGTTAGGTGAACCCGGACCCTGAACCCCGGAGGGGCCCTAAAAGCATTATAGAGAAATGTTTTCAATTGTATTATTAATTCGATTAGGTATGGCCTATTTCACAAACTTACAAATTGTAATTAACAAAAATTGTAGAAAAATTGATATTTTTGGTTTCACAAAATCTCTGTACTGAAAAATTGTAGGTGAATTTTGCATTTTTTTTTTCACCAAAAGTTATTTCTAGTTGTAATTCACAAGGTACAAATTAGAGCTTTGTTGTAGATTTCTGTTTCACTAAAGAGATTGGAATTACAAAATTTCTGCAGTATACGAGAATATTTCACAAGTGACAGCTGCTGTGCAATTTATTACAATTTTGTTTTACTTAAATTGATAACATTCATTTCAATTAGAAAATGTCGTGGATGCGTCGAAGTCATAGGAGCAGTGATAGTAGTTGAAGTGATTTTGCTTTGAAGTTTCGCCGAAAAGTATACCGGCTGTATTGTTGTGACTAATATTTTGAGGCAAGCAATCGACTATAATTATAATTATTTATGAATTTCTTTCTACCACAGAAGAGAAAGAAAACTTGGAAGATTGTGATGATAAGAATTCCAAAAAGTTAGAAGGAACTGCATTGAATTATTTGCTTAAAAAGAAAACATAATAATAATCATAATAATGACGATAATGTTCTTATTGATTATCTACTTAAATGAAAAATATTCTAATGCACAACTGAATCTTGTTCATCTGAATTATTTTTTCATTCTATTTCAGACATTATAACACTTCTCCCTAGTCTCTAATCCTGCTCCTTTTTAATCGCGTCGAGTTGCAGATTATAAATTTCTAACATCATTCTGTTTTTTTAAAGAAAGAATTTTAACATCTTCACACCTTTTCTTCCTTTTGGCACCCGCCATATTTTTGTGTTGGCAGTCTAGTTAAAAGAAAAATACATTTAAAAAAATATTGAAAGTCAAAACATATTCTCTCGCACCTTGTTTCTTTTTCTTCAAAGCGGGCATTGATTGTCTAGAGGAAAGATTGGGAAATGGTGCCGCAATAATCCCTTGCATAGTTGAAGACTCCTCGCCAATAATATCGATAATGATGTTGTCTAGGTCTGTAAAGACAAACTTAGTGCCACCTGCTGAACCCGTTTTCTTTACATTATTTCTTTTATTTAGAGATAATTAGTTAGCTATTGTTATTAAAGAAAAACTTACTATTGTTCCCCTGTTCATGTTTTGCCTCACTACATCACGAAAATAATTCTCCTCTTTTTCTATAAGAATGCCCTGAGAGTGCAAGGGTTACAATATATTTTTCCACTTGCTTATTTTTGCTTCATGTGTTAAAGTGTTGGAAAATTTTTGAAAAAACATTTCATTTTTATCTCTTATTAGAGAAACAAGAACCATTTTATTAAGGTTGTTCATTTTATTTTACAATTGCTCATTTTGTTTTGATATTCACAAATTTATGAAAAAACACTTGTAGTTTACAACGCAACTACAAATCTTGTGAAACCGAACTTCTATAAAATTGTGACAAATAAAGTTGTTTATCTACAATTTTTCTGCTTCTTGTTGCAAAATAGTTATTTTTACTTTGTGTAACAGAAATTCGTATTACAAATTTAGAATTGTGATCTCCAAGTACAAATTTTGTGAAATAGGCCACTGGATTAACAAGATGTTTTGAATTTTTAATCCGCAATTTATTTAAGATCCTATGCACTTTTGACGATTTAAATGAAATACAAATAAAAACCTCAACGCATATTACAACAGAAATACTCAAACAAAATTTCATACAAAATATGTGACGAAATGATTTTTATGAAGAAAATTTAAAGAACAATCTTTAATTCACAATTGACTCGAGAGAATTTACTACAAAACCCACGAAAAACAAATTTATTGGATTTTTTTAAAAATTTTTGACGTCCAGCATCTCATATATAGGTAATGTTCCTACCTCAGATGTTATTTCGGACCCACTAATTGACACGAATTAGTTTTACTTTCGAGGAATTGATTTATATAAGTTGATCTTCGCGATTATGTTAAATGAGAAGCTATGAGACTTGATTCTCTATTATCGGGCCTTATAAAATTATTGCTCCCCTCGAATGATCCGTACATTCTTCATATCATGAATACTTGTTATACTCCTTCTTTCTACCTTTCCCAATGAATGAAAAAGTGCTGCTTTCCAGCCAATGACTAAGAAGGCTAATGCTGAAACACATAACGACTTTCGCCCTATAAGCATCTTGCCATTTATACCGAATGAGCTACTGCAGCTGGGTTGGATTGAATGTTGACGTTGCTTCCATGGCACTCAAGTTTCCGTCCGATTCATAGTTGTGCAACTGCAATATTAAAGGTATCCAACGATATAAGAGCAGCCATGAATAATATTAATTTCAGTATGGTTCTCCTTGACTTCTCTAAGGCATTTGATAGTGTCGGTCATGAGTTTCTACTTTCTTGTATTTGTAATGAAAAACAGTTCCTCTGTGACCGCAATCAGCAAGAAAAAGTGGGTACTAATTTGGGCTCCATTTTTCTGGGTGATCGGAGCCCCATTTAACCTCTCTCAGACCCTGACTGCATCACCGTCGTATACATTATATACAAGAGACATTTTAACATCCACTTTTCATGTTTGTTTTCATCATATTCATTGAACATGAATCGTAGATAGATAATTCCTCATTAATTGAACAAGACTTAACATATTTTCAAGGAATGACCATTCAGTCCGGCACAGTCTATATGGAATGCAAGTTAGTATACCAACTGGTTGGCAGGTTTCCTGACGCATTTTATAGAATTGTATACTTGTATATTTGATTACTACAGGGTGAACAAAACGTGCCCCTCAACCAAAAAAAGAAAAAAGAAATCAAGTAAAAAGGCTAGAATTGGTCTTAGACCAATTTTATGATACCCTAGATGAATGCCCGAATGGTTGTATGGTCATCCATCTGTGCAAGTTTGATTTTTGAAGTGGTTTTTCGGATATACCTATTTGGAGAACAGTTCGTCGGACAGCAAAAATGATTATAATAAATTTTATAGGACTTCATATTCTGAAGAACTTTTCAGTACAATAAAACCGTCTAGGACTGATCGCTTTCACAGTATACGTAAAAACCAAAATTTTTATATGGAAGCGCTAATAAGAGGTTGTCCGATTTAGTCCATTTTTAAAGCTTTATTTACTATTGCCAAATTTGAGTCCAAATATATAGCGGATAACAAAATTTTTGTATGGTAACCCCAACTTTTTTTTTAAAGTCCGCGTACAAAATTGGAGCTTTATAAGTACACGCGTTCTTGACTTATCATGAGGGTGGACAGATGGACAGACGGGCATGCAAAAATCAAAATAACTTTTAATATAATGCGTGGGTGTCTAATCCATTTTGTTCTATCATCATTATTTCTAGGCATTACGAACGGAATGACAAACATAGTATATCCTATGATTTCACCTAGGGTATAAAAAAAGGATCCTCGCTGCCTTACTGAAACTTGCATCACATTGCGAGGATTACTCAATGGTGTATTTAAAACAGAAGTCCATCCCAGCGGGTTTTATAACCCCCATCCGATCGCAATTATTTTCAATCACCGTAAACTTCTAATAATGAATTTACTTTTTATATTATTCAAGTCGAAAAAGTCTTTACATAGAACGCTTTTAAAATGTGTCGCCAATGGAACTTATTCAATACAAAAAATCAATATAAAAAAATAAATAAAAAAATTAAAGCTACAGCAGTCTTTGAAAAGTAGTTTATGTAATTATATGTGCATCCATTCAGAAAAGAGAGAAAATAAATATATTCCTTGAGCGCATGCGTTAACTTAGCTAGTGAAGGTAACTAAAAATCAATGTATAAAGTATTGTTATAATGCTTTCGTCAGATGAAAGCAGTCTTAATATACAAATCGCCATATTTCAGCGGACATTTAAATATGCAAATTAAAAAAGGCAGAGCTACCATTGCTTTACCGCCATTACTTTTCTGCCATTTTGAATTTTTCGGACGGATATATGTTTTCCGAGCTCACTTTATTATTCAGTGTCCTTGCGAATTCGGCTGAAATAAACTCCGTTGATATTTTTATGGTTCGCATGAATAAAATCTAAATAAACTCTAATTACTGCTAAATTTGATTGAATAGATTAGTGAATATTAACAAGGAAATTCACTGATTATGATATCTACACATTTTCTAAGTGTCTCTACAGAAAAATTGGGTTCAGTTCAAACCAACCAAGAGCACGGGGAAATCCTGCCTTTCAAATAAGTGTTGGTGAAATGAAAGGTTGCCGTCAGACTTTGTATAAAGTGTTAAGCAAAGTGGCCGAGATATTGCACCACTGAACTGATGATTAAATGGAAGTAGCTGTTATGCAGTGGTCTTAGAAGAAAGCGATTCACATCGTATTAGGTACTTTCAATTATACTCATGTAAGGATTATGATATCATAGCAAAATAGAAATGAATATATCAATCGAAAAGGATTCCTCTCTAAAACTGTTCATGAAACATATAATGCTTTTAGATTCGTTTAGTAGTCGGAAAAAATCAACAATATGAATGCAGCACTCCTTTCACACCCATCATATGGCCTAACACCATGATTGTTAAGTTTAACTCCAAAGAAAAAATCATCAAAGTTTGTAGAAAATTATTAGAAAAAGTAATTTACATACAAACATATATATTTTGGTCATAATATAAAAATGTGTTGGCTAACTTAAATGACGATTTCTATGCTACATTATCTGATTCATCTTAAAACTGATAGAGTTGTGTAGCTTATTGTCATTCTGTGTTTTTAAACTTCATAGTATAGCCCAATATATGAGGCATCCAAATGATTTCATGCGAATCTTTGAAGAAGTAGAAAAATCTTAAGAAAATATTTAATAATAATAAAGTTGAAAATAGGCAGCAACTTCAACAAGAAGGTATTCGCAGGAAATTAATTTGCACAAGATGTATATAAACAAACAATGAGATTATGAGCCAAAATTGAAAACGAGAATTTCATGTTTTGCGAACCGTTTTTTTATTTTAAATCTGTTGTCCATAAAGATAATAATTCAGCGGAAAGCAATTTGTTCTTAAGCTACAGCACCACTTTTTCCAGGGCCTTAGTTGCTTTCTTTTGAGCAGTCAAAGCATCTCGCTGTAGTTATAGTTTATTGTCAGAAATTTGTATAATTTTGCTTTTGTATGTCGGAGCTAAGAGGACTCTAGAAAATTGCATGAAGTTGAGAACATCTTAATTTAATTAATAGTTTCACTTTTTTATCTTGTCTGTAACACTATGCAAAATAGAGGTTCCATTTCCTCCCGATAATTCAAAGAATCAAGTTCTTCATCATATACGATATATCAATACTATTTATTATTTTCTGTACGATTTTTATATTAATTTTTATTCTTGACTTTGATGAATTGTAAGTATATATATTCCTTTAACTTTTTTTATGCCCAAGGGCTGTTTATTACCACAAATAATTATTTTGGTAACAATTTCACAAATATGAAATTTTCACTACCTTCCTCCCGATAAGGTTCATTCACTTGAACATATTTCACTAACTAAAGATTCTATAGCATTGAATCAATATTAAAAACTTGCTTATAAGGATACTAGTTAGCGCAGCTCAATAACTAGTACTTAATAATACTGCCTTATGCAAGGCCGCTCTAATTGTTTTTTGCTGTTACCACCTTAAACTAACTGAAATTCTGCGATCTTAAGAACGAAGGCATGTTAAGTATTACCTATAGTATTAGCATTATTTAACATTAACTTTAATTATTATTCAAACGACACATTCACTTTAGCATAGAAGTCTTTTTTTTCTGGAAATAATAAGGGATATTAAGAATTTCATCTAATAAATTAAAAATTGGAGTGTGTTACAATCATATTTTATGAAATTTTAGACTTGCTATAAACGTTACTTTATAGATAAATTATTGTAATTATTACTAATACCTCATCAGTTTCTCTAGGATTATGGATAAAGCGTTATGCGCTCCACTGTGTACAAAGTTTACATCTCCCTAATGTCATGAGCATAGGTACATACAAATGTATATGGAAATATCATTCAAAATTGATTGTCAAAGACAAAAAGGAGAAGGCACGTGAGGGTACATAAAGACTAAACTTCTTATGTCTCTTGGTAATGGCACATAACTACGTTTAGCGTTGCCAGAAATATGAATGACAAAGTTTCACGTTCCTTAATTTTAACGAGAAAGGCTTATCCAAATCCACCGTTTATGCTCAATATTTGTCTTATTAAGGTTGATGACATAACAAATTAATCAAAACTTAGTATTTATTTCTCCCGGGCGGGAATCGAACCCAGACTTGTTAGAAAAGGTCAATGTTGGAGAAAGAAGAATTTGAAGAAATTTTATTTTTAACGATTCTAAATCAAATTATAAATTCAAGAGAAAAAAGAAACCGCCTCGTCCTTGTCTGTCTCGTTAGTTCAGTGGTAAGAACAGTCGCCCGGAAAACGGAAGGTCTCGGCTTCATACCCCGGACAAGGCGGTTGTTTTTTCCTCTTGTCTTTATGATTTGATTTAGAGTCGTTAAAAATAAAAGTTCGTTAAATTTGTCACCCCACAGTTCTGATATAGCAATGCAATTAGTTTTAGCTTTCTTAAAGTATTACCTTAGGGTATATTCTCTTGTAGAGAATGAATAGCGACTTTTTTATTCTTTATTTTGATTGTGCGAAATTTCAGGAATGTACTGTCAAAATTTTAGGTAAAAGTTCGAAGAACTAAAGATTCTACAGTCAAAAGTCAAGAAACGTAGTAGTGGGACAAAATAGTAGATTCTGCAATTTTTTCATTTGCTTTTCATATTATAAATTTGTTGAAAAATTTAAATAAAAGAAAACACGTTAAACAAGTTTTTCTCCAAATGATGTTCTTCGGAATGATTGGCACGATTTACAATTTCTTGCATGGGCCATATCGGTGAATGTAGTCGCTATCATAATAAATTGATTTAATTGAAATTGCATTTTCAATTCAACTTTCTTGAGTAGAAAACAATCGTATATTTTTCAATTTTAGGCTATTGGTTTGTGTTCTTGAGATTTCATGTCAACCGGTCGACTCATTTCTTCAACATTGAAAAATTCCGAGGGCTTTTCAATTTCACTGTAGAAAAATAGCAGACTTTTTGTAAATTGGATTAATAATATTATATCACACTTAGTACCAATTTAGATATATATTCGGTGAACCTAACTTTTGGATAAATGTTCTCTCAGTTTATAAAACCATCTTTGTCCATAACAGTCTAGAATATGGAAATAAATTAGTTTAAAAGAGTTAAAATTTCAGTGGTCAACCGAATTAGCCTATCAAAGTAGCAATAAATATCAACCGGTACCGAATTTCACAGAAAGAATGTTTTGTGCGTGGGAAATTATGTAAAAGATAACTAACCATCACGCGCAAAAAAAAAATACAAAGAAAAAAAAGAAAGTATTGTATTCACAACACCTAAAATGCTATCTCGGAAAAAATCAATGAAAATGGCCCTATAGCAATAAGTAGCAAATCCTACTGACTCTGTGACTACTAAAGATTCACAACTTCACTATGATTTTCATAATTATTCAATAAGCGCATAATTTACACATCGCGTGGTGTCGATTCCCAGTCACATAAAATCACCTTCAATTGTTATCTAACATAAATCTGTGAATATCGCGCAATTTGATAAACAAGGCCACCAAGGAAGATGGCTCGTGTATTTCTTTCCTAATCACTGCAGTTAGATATGCTAGCATGACCTCAGCTCTGAACATACCCCTAACAACGTGAGTAGCGCAGATGAATACAGCGTGTTGGGCGTTGTGGCATGATAAAATGCAAGCTTCTTTCAAATTCATGTAAATATCTTATGTAAATTACGCAATTATGTTACATGCATTAATTATGTAGCATTTAGCGTCAGAAGTGTACGACACCTGTGTTGGGACGGCGACGGCATCGGTGGCAAACTGCGCTACATTTCATTATCGTCGACGGAAGATGGATGCGTTGCAGCTTTTATGAGCCTCCACGTCGTCATTTGTACCTTCTGAGGCTGTAGTTGGCAGTAAATCCCTAAACAATTTCCCTTAATTTTATGTACATAACGAGTGAGCGGATAGGTGATTTTTGCTTTATTTGTGATTATAGCTAAATATATATGTATGTAAAATATACATGCCGCGAAGATTTTATCAAGTCTTAACGTGATTTCGAGTACTTAGGGGTTGGCTTAGGAAAGTGGAGGGGATGCGAGTAGGATATGCTCTTTTTATCTGTCTGCAAGCACACATGTGCTCATTTGTTGAAAACTTTTACTATAAATCGCTGAAGCTGTCGCATTTGTTTACATTGCAGGGCACTTAAAACCTTCACTAATGCCTGTCTGTATGCTCGTACAAGCTCCTTTATGGCCACTTAATGTCACTTTTGTGTTTTATGAAAATATCGTTGACCTACGTAATTAAATGGGGCCAACATACTCGAAATTTTTTTGAATTTTAAATTGTGGTTTTTTAGATAATATGAAGGTTAAAGGGAAATAAAGTTACATTTTTGTAAAATAATTAGTTAACAGTCAAAGAAAGAAAGGTGTCACCTCTGCATGATAGAGCTTTTCTATAAATCTTGAAATACCAAGTAAAGAAGTTGGTCTAAGGCCAATTCTTATGATACCCTATGTAATTTCGTATGGTCACCCATCTGTGCAAGTTTGATTGTGAAGTGGTTTTCGTATATATTTCTAAAACGATTTGTCGGACATTAAGAATGGATATAACCAATTTCATAGGATTTCATATTCTGAAAAACTTTTCGATTTTATAAAAATGTCTAGGACTGATCATTTTCACAGTAAACTTAAAAATCTTAAATTTGTATATGGCCACACCAAGAAACGATTGCCCGATTTTGCTCATTTGTGAAATTATATTTACTATTTTTATGGAAACGTGGTGTACAAAATTTCAATTCTCTAGGTTGACGCGTTCTCAGGCAGTGGCCAAATATATAGTGAAAAACAAAATTTTTGTATGGCAATCCTATAAAAGAGCTACCCGATTTGTCCCATTTTCGAACTAATATCTACAATTCTTTCTAAAAGCCGTGTGCAAAATTTCAGCTTTCTAAGTGATCGCGTTCTCAAGTTATTGATTTCTCAGTACAAAGTTGTCAGGATGTAAGAACCTGCGAAATTAATTATAGCCAGTTTTACTGTTGCTCTTCATTCTAGACACTTATTCGTAAAACCATTTTAACGATCATATATGTAACATATACATCATCCGGGTAACGTAAGAATTAATCTTGCACCAAATATATCATTTTTCTTCGTTTATATTCACTTAAATTATATGCTTTTTACCAAAGAATTTTGTAGCAAAAATAAAAGGTATTTTTATGCACTTGCGGATACTGCCAAATCAAATTAATTTGCTTTATTAGTCTTCATTATACCAAATCTAAGTTGAACAAATTTCAATTCCTGTCGTAAAACTCTCAGTTCTAGTGTAAAAAACCTAATAAAATTAATATTTTAATTTCAATCACTACATAATCGACAATTGTGATCCTTTGCTTTGACAAATCTTTCTTCAATTTCAATTTTGTTTAACATATTATTAAAACACAATTCGTAATTTTTAATTATACATTCGCTGAATCAAGAAATTAGAAATTTTTGTCTCGCATAATTCACAGTCAGAACTCATACTGGGTGCGTATATATGGGTTTGCTTAGGCTTTGATTCAGCGTCTACGGAACGCAGAAACTCTCTGTTATACTGATGAGTATACGTACAGGTTCTGCCCATACGAAACGCTTTTCTTTCTTTTCAAAGAAATTGTTAGCATATTGCGGGTAAATAATAAAATCAATTTTATAATTGATTAAATCTGATGGAAAAAGTTATATGTATATCTATCATAATTCTAAGTATAACTGTATCAACTAATTAATTTTGCTTAATGTTTGAATACCAGTAGTCACTTCAACTAACATTTTAAGAATATTCATAGCATTTTATTATTAAGATCAACTGAAAAATTAGTTGAACTTTCCAATTTCATTGCATATTTTAATAAATTCGATTAGTCAATTACTAATGTTTTCAAACTAAAGTTTTAGTTATTTTAAGTTAATATAGGGAATTGAATTTGTTGAAAGAGCAGTATTAATTCCTCGTTTGTTCTAATAGTTGCCTCTAAAGACTGGAATAGCCAACAATTTTTTAACCTAGTCTATTTTTTCGATTTTATTATGTAAAAATTATTTCATTGAACAAAAAGACTAGTTGAAAAAGCAAAAGATTCTCGGATACGGAATTCCGAAAAATTATCAAAGCTAACTGAACAAATAGTTAAATTTACAAATATTCTGAAACAGTCAGCTTAACTAAATCAACTTATGTATGTCAATAAATTTTCACATATGATTCGTAAGCTTAAAATCTACTGAAATAATTTGATGAAAGATCAACTAACCTTTTTTTCAGTATAGGCAGTATAATAAGTGTCTAGTACTTGAATACAAGAAAATTTTAGGCTCACTAAAGTATGCATGGTATTCGATCTCCTGTTCTGATTATAAGTATCCACTTCTGGTACATTTCTATGTTTGCTTGGTATTCAGATTCGCTACTTGATATGCACAATTTTCTGTTGTGGATTGCTTATTAAGCATAACTATAAGATATATATGTGTACTTAATCCTTGGCCATTTGATATAATATAATATATATCATATAATTTAATTCATTTGAATTAATCTCTTTTTTTTATTTTTCAAAAATATTTTCTATTTCTATTTTTTATATATTTTTCCATTTTTCTAGTTTCATTTTCAAGTCATTCAATTTTGTTGTTTGGGAGCTGTTGATAAATCAAACCAAGACTTGGAACTTTGCCACCTTAAACCAAAGATTGTGTGATAAAATAACAAATAATTTTAAGTAGTAGCTCAATTATAAGAAAAAAGTTAATTTTGTAGAAAAACTTTAAAAGTATAGTGTTTATTTGAATTTCATATCTTGACTTTCGACCACTTTTGTGTTATGAGCTACGGAGAACAAATGCAGATACTATATTGTAGAGTACAGTATTCTTTTCTCAATGACTACCCTCTGAAAGTTTTGGTCATCGGCAAAACTGTAAAAAGTTAAATTGTTCTCTAAATATTCAATTTTCTTCAAAGATATCTTGAAAAACAAAAAATAAAAACCTAAAGGTGCTTAAAAGTATCCAATTCTTAAGATTTCAACGAACAGATGAATGTTGAAACGATTAGGATTATCAAATATAATTTTACGAAAAATTTCTCTGAATTTTATTAATTTTATTGCAAAGCATCCAGATCTTATTAAAAAATTCATTCAAATGAAAAATGCGAATGAACTAATACAGACAAACTAAAAAAAAAAACCGGCCAAGTGCGCGTCGGACTCGCGCACGAAGGGTTCCGTATCATCGTACAAAATTTAATACTATGTACTTTTTATTTATTTTTTCAAATGAGAGTAGGCGTCATAAAAAATAATGCTGTCATTTGAAAAAATAATAATGCTGACATTTGAAAAAAAAATGCCTACTAATGATAATAATAATGAATGAGAATAAAACGAGGAAAAAAAGCGCCGAAAAAATCACGTTTCTTGTATGGGGCCCCCTTTAATTTTTAATTTTATTTTATCTTTTATTTGTTGTTATAGCGGCAATAGAAAAACACAGTCTGTGAAAATTTCAACTGTCTAACTGTTACGGTTAAAGAGATACAGCCCAGTGACAGACATATAATAATAAGAATGAAAAACGCCGAAAAAATCACGTTTCTTGTATGGAGGCCCCCTTTAATTTTATTTTATTTTCATTACTTGTTGTTATATCGCCAATAGAAAAACAAAGTCTGTGAAAATTTCAACTGTCTACCTATTACGGTTCATGAGATACAACCTGGTGACGGACGGATAGCGAAGTCTTAGTAATGGGGTTCCCGTTGTTACCCTTTGGGTACGCAACCCTAAAAACATCTTAATAATATTGATTTACAATTTTCACATGTAAATATTATCTACCTCTTTTCATGTGAAAATTGCACATCAGTATTAAAGGGTGATAGTAAATAAATTTGACAAAATAATTAATTCTTTTAAGTTATTAAATTATCATAAATGTCAAAATGCTTTGAAAACCTGTCTTCGAAACTAAAATCTCCGGACATTATCTGTTTTTCTACATATTCTGATTTGGAAAATTGTATGATAATTGAACATCATAAGTAGTCCACGAAGGATACAATCAACCAAGAAAATATCAAAAGCATTCCTTTTCGACTATGTATATGGTCATACCACAGATATCTTATATATATTCAGATTTCGAATCTCCTTGCAGAACAACGAAACGAAAAGCCTTAGCAATTGTATGAAAGCTGTTATAAGTGGGTAGAGGTATAGTAAATATGGGTTAAGTTAGATCAGATATAGACTCAAAGCCTTCAAAGCGAAGAAATTTAATAGCTAACATTTTTATTACTATGGGTAAAAATTTTTAATTTCGATTGCGGTTGGATATCCGGATATATTTGCCTATGATGAAATATAATAATGAATTTTAGTGATTTGGTCTGCATTTTTTTGAATTTGATCACAAAGGAAATATTTCATTATATTCGAAAACTAATTTGGGCTTATATAAAGCAGAAGATTTGTTTCTTTTCATCTTAGACCTTAATTATTGATGTTTAAACTCCATCACAGTCCGGTAAGGCCAAAGAACAGAAAATTGTTACATATAATGATAAATGAGTTATGACTGAAGCTATTTTCATAGTAGGTTCTGAATTTTATAGGAAACTGAGAACTGAAAAGGCGTCTGCATCCATGGAAGAATGATAAAACGTGTGTAAAAATTAATGAAAAAAAAGCTAAAAAAGCGTGCGATAATTCTTGATTAGATTAAAATTTAACGAGGTGCTAAAATCAGTCGTATGTACCTTTCGCTATTAAATATTCAATAGGACTATATTTTCTCGTCCAAATTTATTCTGCAGTGGAAAATTGTATCGGATGTAGAAGATCATAGCTGGAATCTCCCATATTGACGTCAGTATCATTCTTTACGGAGTTGGGTTTGATCAGATGGAATCTCCCAGATTAACGTCAGTATCATTCTTTACGGAGTTGAGTTTGATCAGATAGATCAGGGTAAAGATATGTGTTGTAGAGATACTTACAAGATTATAAATTTTGTATCAATAAAATACGAAATGCTACTCCTCTATAGCTGAAAAGTTTTCTATGCTTTTATTGATTCCCTGCAAATCTAAGGTGATGTTATTCTGAATTAGGACTTTTGATGACTCGCTAAATAACCCGCAATTTGGGTACAAATAACATGCCGATAGATCATATTGTGGAAAGTGGAACATAATATGCCTAAAGTCACTTTCTACAAAGAATTTGTTGATGAGTACTCAGCGAAACAGAGTCAGATCCTATGTTCCACTGACTAAGCTAATCTATGATTATGTTGATTTTTCCGTTCTTCTTTCTTGTTATTGCTTTTCTTTTTACTTTTCTTTGAACTTATTTGAAAGCACAACCAAAATTTCTTACAAAATATATCCTGCACTAGTTGTGCGCATTTCAACTTTAGTTATAGAGTTCACGTGAGTTGTCGTGCATCCTCTATTAATGCGTATTAGTTATAAATATCTAGTCCGATAAATAAATAACTTCACTTTGTTATGTGAGGGTTTGATTACAGAAAACAACCTCTTATTTTCGTCATTTATACACAAACTAATTACCAAACACCTTTACTTTCGATTTCCACTTTATATAATTCGAATCTTGGGACAATTTTAATAGAATGTGAATAAAAGTGATATAATGTGGAAATAATTTAAAACTTCTACCAAACAAAGTTCTTCTTTGCTTAAAAGTTGAGTTTAACTCTGATCTTATTTATGAGGAAAACTAAGTTTGCTATGCTAAGTTAATCCATTTTGCTTAACACAAATTTTTTACTGAGTTATTTATTCTTATTACTCTTACTACATCGAATTTTTCTTATTTTTTCAGGTAAGAGATATTCAGAATCTCTTGCGGGCTCGTTACTTCCAGACTGGCTAGGTAAGTGTCAACAATTTTTATTTCGTATCTTTTTTTATGCCTTTTTTGCAAAATTTATTTCTTCATTTTAATTAGGACATTTTTTTTTTATAAAATTTCTTACTCTCTTACGCAAAATTTTATATGAAAATTTTGAATTCAAAAATACACAATTACTTACATGACATTTTAGCAATGCATTCGCGCATTTTTCAACTCTCATTTTGGATGCTTTGGATAATTTTTTTATATTTTGTAAATAACACGCTTTTAAGACAAAATTACACAGTTTTACCAAAAATTTATTCCTATTTTGTTACATATTGGCCTGAAAGTTTTTTGTTCCAATAAATTATTTCTTTTTCTCTATGCGCTTTTCTCATTTGGTTTATTTTTATAATTTTTTTTTTTTTTTTGGATAAAAGTCTTTGTGCACGCTGGTGGGTAAAGTGAAATAAAATGTAAAGTACATAAAAATACTGGAAAAGGTAAATATATCGACATAAATATAAATAAGTGTTTACTAATTTTTTTATTGACACAAAATATATGTTTCTTTTTTCTGGAAGATTGAAGGTTAGCAAACTATTAACTCTTCAAAATGCTTTTGCTTATTGTATGCTTTCCGCATAATAAAAACTATGAATATTTTCACTTATTGGTAAATACTACCATATAATTTCCATAAATATAGAATGGTGAAAAAGCGATGTCATCGATTTGTAAATAATTTTTATTTTTAATTATAATCTACATAGTAATATATTTGTATATTCGTAGCATGCTTTTCATAGCTTTATGGGATGTTTCTTATATTTACAAAATCACAATTCTGCTCATTTAAATGAATTTTAACAGCATTTTCTGGTCGGATTATTTACATAATAGCCGACAGATATCTGGGCGATCTATATTTTGCAAAGAAAAAGCTTAAATGATAATTTAGTTTGTACGTTATCAATAAATTACACCACTAATTGTTAATATTTTATTAAATTGGATCTCTATAGCAATAACAATGATTTGAAATAAATATTTGTACATTATCGTCGTGCTATACATATCGCTTTTTACTAAACCTGCTTTATCTTCAAAGCTATTGGGTATAGGCTTAGTATCATTTTCTTATTGAATTGAAGGGATGGGCTCTTCAAGTATTATTGGTCACCACAAATCTTTCTCCTGAACTCTCGTGTTTCAAAGTTGAAGATTTTATTATATTTTATTAGCAATTATTTCGATAATATTTAACTCGTCAAAAAAAATTTTACCTTTATATCACGCACAAACAGACAAATATTTTGCGCTTTAAATTCCTTCAAATAACTTTGGATTTGTTTGCAAAGTAAAAGAGTATTAATTTTTATGTAGACCAACCCATTTTGAAAATAATAATAACAAAATTGAAAAAAATTAGGAAAAACTCCTTAACTTCAACCATGGGTATGCTATTCTCATAAAAGTAGTGAAGTCTTTTACATATACGCAATGTGACAATACATCATGTTATATTTTCGAGGATGCCGGGTTTTAAGTAATAACTGTTTTCTGCCTGGCAGGTTTCAGCGTGTAAGAATAGGGAACAGCTTTTCTGCTGCCTTGCCTCTTACTCGTGGTGTGCCTCAAGGATCTATTTTGGGCCTTTCGCTTTTCAGCATGTATATTAATGATCTTCCTGAGGTTATTGAGGATTGTATAATTCACATATATGCTGATGATTTGCAGTTATATATTGGTCGTCCCATTGGTCTAATGGAGGATTGCATCGACCGTTTAAATTCTGACTTGACAAATGATTCGAGTTGGGCCACTAATAATGGTTTACAAATGAACCCCCAAAAATGCCAATGCATTCCATTTTATCGACGACCAATTGAAGTTTCTGATTTGCCGCCTATATTTTTGGATAATCAAGTGTTTGAATTTACTGATCATGTGCGAAATCTGGGGGTTTTTCTCAACTCCCAGATGAAATGTTGTGATCAGATTAGTCATATTTTGGGAAAAGTTTATGGTAGTCTCCGACGGTTGTGGTTGTCTTCTGCAATTTTACCTTTTAGCACTCGTTCAATGCTAGTTAAGTCCCTGCTTCTACCCTACCTTTCAGCCAGCTGTCTAATATTCCCGCACTTGGATTCTGTATGCTCAATGAAATTAACTGTTGCATTTAATGACTGTACGATGTTTGTGTTTGACCTAAGAAGATTTGATCATGTTTCACCACATAGTAGCCATCTGCTTGGTTGTCCCTTGATGGAATATTTAAGGCGTAGGCTTCTTGCATCCGTTCACAAAATAATACACTCCAAAAAGCATCGGTACCTTTTTGACCAACTCGAATTTCTAAACTCTGGCAGACATTTCAGCTTATTGATACCCAGGTTTCAACATTCCATAATGGACGACTCTTACTTTGTTCAAGCTATTCGGGCCTGGAATAATTTACCAACTGATGCTCAGCATGTGAGCTCGACTGATAGGTTCTGGAGGTTGATGGCACAGAGTTACACTGCCACTAGTTAAAATGTTTCCGTTCTGAAGGAGGTGGTCCTGGCAGTGATCGAGTATATAGTTTCTGTAATTTTAGTTAGTTGTTTGTTAATATTATATCTTTTTGTATTATATAAACCTTTATTTTTATTTTTCATTTTTTTTATTTTTACTTATGTCTTATTTTACATCTTATTTATCGTATTTAGTTTAAGTTTTTAGTAAGCTAGTTAGTCCAACGATCTGTGTACTAAAAAGATGTGTAATCTTATTGTACGTTAAGCCTTTAATAAACCTAATCTAATCTAATCTAAAACTGTTTGCATTCAACTCCCAAACGATGAAATATATTACTGTTTTTTACTAAAAACAGTTTGCAAACGGCAAGCATCTCGATCCCAACTTCACAGTAAAATTATGTCAATCGTTTTTTCTGCTCTCTACACCTTGAGACTTACAGCGCACTAGTACTCTCAATACGTCGAAAGTTTTCCATTATACATAAATTATGAATTATATAAAACTGTAATTATATAAAAGAAAATTATGTAATCCAGCAAAACTTTATGTTGTCAATAAAGTCTTCAACGTTAACTATTTCCCGTCTTGTCGGATAATTCATTAACGCCCATGCCACAGCCTAGTCATTGCCTTTACTTGAAGCCTTCGAGGAGTGTACAGTGCATTGCATTTTAGTTCTTTTACATTATTTCAGTTAAGAATATTTCGAAAGTGGTTACTGTTTTATCAATACAGAGATTTTGTGAGTTGAATAAGTTAAGTATCAAAATAATCTAAAAGCAACATGGATGCACTTATAGCCAAACAAAGGAAGAAATAATACAAAATCATCAAGTTTATGGTTAATGTAGCAAAGCAATCGACAGCTTAACGTACGGCTAAATTTTATCAGAGCAGATTGTATGGCTTAATTGAATCGTGGGAAACATATTGTGAAATGCATAAGAATATTATGGCGGTTGACGAAGATATGCAAGGGAGATATTTTAAGGGTGAAGTGTTTGAACAAAATTTATAATAATTTTGTACCTTCCGGGTTGAATTGAGAGATTGGTATTTCTTGCATAAGAACAGTTTTGTACAAAACGAGTTCAAAGCGGTCGAAAAGAAGTAAGATGCAACTGAATGTTCAATTGGTTGGCGTAAGGTTTATCCAACTAACTCAATTCAAAGTGCCTTGCCTTGCAATTAAGTTGTTGAAGTTTAATGGAGATTACCGAGCATGGAATACATATCGCGACCTGTTGCACGTTAAATCGGCCTTAAATTCAAGACCCCCAAAAGCTATAAGGTACATTCTAGTTAACACAGTAGAATCCCTAATATATTTAGAAGTTGATGTGAGTAATTCGGACATGATAAATACTTGTACGCTAACTACCAGTCACAACACAGGTGAATTTGGAGCAGAGTTTAGGTAGCTCGATACAATTAGGTATATGCTTTTACGTAATCTGTGAATGCTTTAGATGGGAAGTGTGGAGTCTTTCAGATGATCATTTCTAAAATTGATTTTCCCACACTTTTAGAAATGAAAAAGACGGCTAGTGAGAGAGACAAATTCTTATCACATTAGGAACTACAATATATGTTTTGAATTCATAAGCGGTATTTTGGTCTGAAATGGTAATCTGTCTTGAAGGAGTTTGTCTCAAAACCCCGTTTGACAGAACACTGTCATATTAGCAACCGTGCTGATACATATTCGTACTGATTCTGAAGTTTCAGAAACAACACCACCAGCAGAAGATCAGCCAAGCAGGAAGGGAAATGACAGGAACGGGTTGCAGTTGCGAAATCTCCGGACAAAGAGTTTCAAGAATAACAGCCATAAGATGTAGTACTAACTTTATTTTCAGTAGCTAGAAAATTTATATGTGAAGCAATAGTCGTATTTGAATAAATATCGCGTAATTGACTTAGGTAGATGTAATCGAAATGTTTTATTCACAGCCAATAACATTTGGATTGAATTAGAATATACATGTAGGTGTTACTGAATAGCGTAATGACTCATTATATTTTCCCAGAAATTTTGTTAATAGTTTTCTTTAGAATAAATATGTATTGTATTTTTCCTTTGCCACTAATAGTTCACAAAAGTTTTTTTTTTGTACACAATTTTTATTCAATCCCAAATTTCATAAATGTTACAAGTTATGTTCTTTCATAAAAATAAAGCCTTCTACATTCTGGAACAATTCACATGATTGGCAGACTACGCAGTCTTTTCAGTGTGATATTTCCACGTCCCATTGGCAATATACATACAATCGGTGCCTTTCCAAGAAATTATAAATTCGAATCTAGAATGAATCAGTAGATTTTTTTTACATACATATTTGATATGTCACTACTTAAAATGAGAGCAGTCCAGCTAACAAAATCTATTTAACAAACACCTTTTTCGCCGAATGTCAAATGGGAAACTCTTCTAACAGTCATAATAACAAACGTGTAACAATATGCTATTTATAGCTAATCAGATACTACGTGAAAGTCGTATTTTCGAAATTTATTTTGGAAATAAATTTTTGACAAATTATGCACAAAATCGAATTTAAAAAAACTACCTTTATCTTTAAGTTTAGCTAAATACTATTATAATGATATAACAAGAAAGTACCATGTAAGAATTATCAAGGTCTTCATACAGGATTACCGTAGGATCACGATCTGGTATAATTCTATTTATTATCTCACCAAATTTTCTAATTTTTTTTTTACATAAGATTATCTCCTAATATTAAATTAGGATCTATATAACCGCCAATAGGTATCAATCCACTTAGTCCTTTACAAGTACCTACCTTTACTTAATTACGCTATTTTACTATCATTAATCATTAGGAGTTACTGTGACGTGGCCTCATTATTATTGTTATTAGAAAATAATCATTTACAAGCTACCCAAGACTATTTTTTTATAATTTTTGAGGAACTTACTTCACTATTTTACAAGCTTATGAATATTTAGCGGCAAGATTTACTATTGTTGATGCAGTTTATGAATAAACTTTTTTTGTATCAACAGGATTCCATGGAATTCATGTATTAATTGAAACTACTTCCAGATTGATTTGTATATTCGACATATCAAATTTCACTCGTCAAAGAAAAAGTTATTTCTTATTATTAACAAAAGTATAGTTAACAATTTTACTAAAAGTATTTTTGTTAAGTGTCTGTTTGTCCTATTTGCAAAAATGTTTTTGCAAAAACGCTTGTTTTTTTTTGTTTTTTTGTTAATAAAGTTTTTGATAAAATACTTTTTTGTAAAGTCTTTAGCCAAAATGTCTTTTTGAAAAATGTATTTCGGTCAGCTGTACTATGGGCTCAAATGAGATTTGAATTCTGAACGACAGGGTATTACTATTACTGTTATTTTAAGGTGCTCTTTAAATAAAAGAAGTGATGTTGTATGGGAGAGTCGTCAGTATCTATTAGATTACATAACAGTGTCAAACTGCACTGGATGTGAGATCTGATCTCGTTTAACTCTCTAGCCTAAAATCTACAAGAGAAAGATGCCTTCGCTAATGATTACATCAAAAATAAAGTTATCCAAGTCAATGAAATCTGACACTGAAACACAAAAATTGTACTGAAATGATTACAACATGCCCAGCATGGTCTTGGGACATGGATTATAATTTTACTATCATCAAAAAAATACCTCTTCCTAGGAGGCCGCTCAAGACACGAATTATTAATTAAACCTAAACCCAGCTAAAGTAAGTCTCGAAATATAGATAAACTGAATTATTTATGTCGCTTGCATACAGAGCAAGCTCAGCGAGTAGATAACCGCGATAATAAGACCATCTATAATATACACAAAGTGCGACGACACATACCGCTCTGTACCGCAAATACCGCGCCATATGTAAAGCAGCACGGCAGCAGCCATTTGTATAGGGTGTCGTGCATGTTTAAGATTTCTTATACAAGAAATGTTTTAGCAAAACATTAGAAGTCGTGTGCGAAACCTCAAGGAAGGAATAAATTAATTAATGAATTAATACGGTAGCAAAAGGAAGGAGGGCACGGTAAGGGTCTGGGAAGCAAGCAGCAGAACTAAAGTAGAGGAACGTCTTTATAAAGTCGAGGCAGATATGTGCTCCAAATTGATTAAACTTCAGATCCAAGATAGCCAAATGCGATTGGAAGATAGGAGAGCGTTATTTATTGACATTTTGGGGATATCGGAGCGTTGTACTGGAGTTTTGTACTATGTGCGTCATTATTATTCGGCTCTGAAGACGTTCTACTAGTACATTTTCTGAATCCAATTTGATTCGAACAACAAAACGTCGTTGAAAATGAATCTCCCCTTGGAAAATCCATGAATTCTGTTCAATTTCTAAAGCCCTGAGGGTGGAAATTGTTAACGACAACTTTTTGTTCACTTAAATACTCTTAATTGACTGGCAAAATGTATATATTACCAAATAACATGTGAGTTATTATTGCTTGATCACAGTATTTACAGTCTCAACTTTGATCAAAAACTTTACAGCACTGCTATAGGGTTTCATTAATTTCGACTAAGTAAGACATCTCCCAGAAAACATCAAAGAAACACATTAACCGATACTTAAGGCGTAAAATGCAGTTATTCTATTCAACACCAAATAAAAATAAATCTGCCGATATCAACAGATGTATGTACAAAAAAAACAAATCAAATCATTTCAATGCCGACGGTATTTTTTTCTCATCGGTGATCGGAGAGGCCATGATCGAAAGCAGAATGGGTCTAAGAACAGGAAAAATATTTTCGGTCTGCATACTTTGTACTGTAAGAGGATTTCAATAAATGAAAGGGTTAAAATGGAACAATTAAAAAAACAAGTGGCGCCCTAAGTGCGTCAGAAAAATAAACTTGGGAAGTTCGAAAAGTCCATAGAGGAAGACACTTAGGGCCTATATAAGAAATTATAGTCATAACACAGTTCTTATGATGCTTTAAGGTCTTGATAGACAAAACAGTTTTTATGCCTGTTCACAGCAGAAGTTTATTTGATGGAACTCATATCCGGCGGCAGTTAGTGTCAACACCTTGGCGCTTCGAACTTGTAATCAGTGCGGAATTCTATTTCAGTTGATGCCTCTGAAATCTTTGTTTGTTTTTGTCTCAATGCGTGCTGTTTTTTCTATTTCTCCATATGTGACCAGTTTAAAAGGGCAACTGCCATTCTATTTTTAGAGTTTTGTTTAACTTTCAGAAAAATACGAACTGTACATAGAATAATTGTGTGATTTCTTTAAATGAATTTTGCATAATTTATCTTTGCTGTCTTAGAAGTAACTGATATGATGGCAGATGATCTAGAATTTCCCATTTACTTTTTAAACTAAAAATGCGCGCTCAAAGTTTTACAAACATAAGACTTATGCGGTCACACATATATCTGCCACTCTGAGTCGAGTCATGTGATTGTTAGAAATCCCAAAGATAAATGTGATAAATTTTGAATAGGCATATACCATCGAGGGAACTGATGTTCTCGTACTTGAATAAGTGATAATACAATGTAAATATGCCAGAAGATTGATTATTAGCTCTCATATGAGGACTCATTACAGAATTGTAAGAGTGGAACTGCTTTTACTTTATATGACCTCTCATAATATGAGGCTTGTTAATTGCAGTAAAAATTGAATATCGTTGTCGGTTATAGCATAGCTGGTAAAGGCGCAGCTCCAATCATTTATATCATTCCTTTGCCCTAAATTCACGTCTAAAGAAACGCACCTGAAGCAGATTAAGTTTCATTAAAATATTGCAATTACATATTTGAAACAACAATCTTGCACAACACTATCGCTGCTGGTCGATTTCACTGTGCCGAAAAACTGCCGACATTTTTTTTTTATCAGCATTTTCTCACTACTTTCTTCCCCAAGAAAACCAAGCACCGGATAATAGGTTACTTTATAAATATAAAGATATAAATACCTTAATAAAACCAAAATATAATAATGTGTAAACAGTAAGAAAATGTAAAAGGGGACTGAAATTAGCTCACAAGTGTGATTGAAAAAAAGGGGGAAATTTTTTTTTAAATATGATTAAATGCTTTGAGTAGTCTAAATATTTTAAGGATAAAATAGTTTGAGCGACTATTTTATTGTGTTATATTGTGTGTGCCCATGAAAATAATATGAGTAAGGTGGTACCTACTAACTGAAAGTTGTGGGAAATCAAGTTTAATAAAAAAACCAATAGCAATCGTAGGTTTCCTTTTCGTATTTACAACAAAGTTGCCGCACACATAGGTACACCATGCAATCATTTACGCGAGGTCCTTTGTTGAATATAATACTAGGAGAATATATTAATTTGCTTTCTGTACTTGTGTGTATGCTGGGTTCTTGCTGCAGGGATCTTAATTTGGTCAGAGTCTTTCGGCAATTTTGTTGTGAACGCAGTTTACTAGTAAAGTACTACCAGCAAAGCGAGTATTATTTTCATCACGTGTGGGTAACTCTGGATAATTATATACCATGCGTCGCGTCGTAGCCTGGCAGTATTCTCGTTTTTTATCCGTTCCACTCCCACTTCATTATAGATTTCTAAACTAGCCTTAAATTCGGCTTATTTATTTGTCCTTGCTGAAATTTCTTGAATCACCACAAATGTGGTGAAGATATATTTTCTTAAATTATTCTTTATATGTTAAATTTAATGTTTCCACAGGATAAATTTAGATAAATATAGATATGCACATGCAGTAAATAATGTTGTTGAATTCATAGATGTTCATAGACTTGTACTACATATGCATATATTTACATACATACATATATAAAATTTGCTGCCACCTCAAGGAATTCAAAAATTATTTTGCCCTGATGGCAATTAGCGTGAGCCAATCACATTAGTTGAAGGAGGCTCTATTCGTTTTTTTTTCAACTAGAGTAAGTCACCTCGATAGCTCAGCTGGTAAGCACTGACTACATACCATACAAGCTGTCGTGAGGTCGAATCGTACCCTGACATGATCCTGCCTTTTTCGTTTTATATACTTTCTTTTCGACTTTTATTAATTCATAGTTTCTCCCACTTACCAGGTTAGAATAATAGATCACCTTAGGATCCTTGGTCTCTTTGCCATGAAACAAAAAAAAAAGTGCAACTAATGTTGAAATAAATAAATAATATTTATATGCTAAGTGCACTAGTATACCTATTAAATAACATAATTATTAAAAACGTTAGCTATTTGTTATAGGTTCTGGACACAACATTTAATTTGTGAATAGTCATATTTCAGTATCCAGATATATTAACAGTAAATTTATATTAGGTATATTGGAAGCTCTTACTACTTCCATCCTATGTTGCCCTTTAAAAAAATTTCATGTAATCCATTTTTAATTGACGCTTCGATTACATTAGCTCTTATTATTAGATATTCTCTACTTTTCTGATAGCTGATTCCGGATTCCATATAAAGAACTGTTTGAGCAATAGTTTTTGAAAAGTTTTCTATTTTGAATGCCTTTTAATATTTTGGACGGTGTTAAGCAAGCCGTCATGCTTCAGAGTGAATACACATTAATAAATAACAGTGCACAATCTTGTGATTTCTTTCTTCTTTTCAAATGTTAAATATAAGCGGAAACAAACTCTTTAAAAACGAAAAATCTTTGAAAAAGAAATTTCTTTGGTAAAAGAGGGCATTTCGTATCAGCAGGAACCGTACACTCATCAGTGCAGTTTCGTTCCTGCCTTTGGTAGAAAATTCGGTGATTTTTTTATTGACTAAATTCGATATAAACTTATTTCATAGAAAAACTCTCTATGAAATGCTAGTCCCACATAGGACTAATCTTGCTAGGCATTCAAGTAAATACTTAATATTTTGCCTCAAATATAATTCAATCTTAAGAATTATTATAAGTGTATATATGAGGTCAACCTGGCTATTACTTTGGCGTATACGGCAGGCAGGAGCCAAGCCGTACTAATATATATGCGGTTCTTTTCCAAAGATTTTTCGTTTGTAAAGAGTTTTTTCCACTCAATTCTCGAGCTGCGGATTTGGCAGCAAACTAGGTCAATTTTCATACTGCCTAAATTCGCTATGAATTTATTTCAGAGAAAACTCTCTATGGTAAATATGAATCCAATTATATCATAATAAAAAAATAATTTGTGGTGTTTTACATATATTTAGGGCTTAGGAATCTTTTCATGAGCAGCAATGTTCTTTTCGTACTCGGTACTTATAAATGTAGATACTCAATTTATGGGTATCATCTATTACCTTCCTTATCAAGAACATTGTTAATAATTAATAGTAGTTTGAAAACACATATGTTACGAACTTTGCCATACTTAGTGACAAAGCCATTTAAAGTGTGTCGGACCAGATACTAAAACTTATATGAATTTGTGTATATAATTAAGTAGACCGGTAACGGAAATTGAAAATGTATAAGATATTTTTCTTCCCTATCCATACACTCAATAATTAAAATAAAATATAAAATATATATATGTATATATATATATATATATATTTGCAAATAAAATATAACAGCTTATATTAAGATCAGTTTAATATAGGCGTCTTTTTTTAATATCATGCCCTATAGCCATTTTGTCGAATGTTAAACAAAAAACTTTAACCTGGGTGCGGAATATTTTTAGCAATACATATACCTATATGGAATATTCTATTGCGTAATAAACGAATCCTCTTTAAAAAGAGATTTAAGGCAATGACTATGTTTGTCTTCCTACCAAACATTTTCTATTAAGTTTCCTCAGAAGTCAGAATAATGCTTACAGAATGACATACTCTATTGAAACAAGAGCAATTTAAGCAAACTCTTGAACACATAAAAGCAGATCCAAATCAACAGCAATACTCGTGGTAATTCTGGGGAAAACAACTCTTGTATAGAGAAGTCTCATCGGTATAATTGGCATATTAGGTAACAATACAACATGGCCCACCCAGGGTACATACCTACCACCATATACCGCTGGGTAAAGTGTTCTGGGAGATTGGTCTCTGAAACATGTGCTACTTTTGTAAATGTGTGTCCTCAGCTTTCTCGTACTGGCCATAAATGCAAAACGTCAACATAATACGAGCATTTATATAGGCGTGATTGCATGCTCTATGACGGATATTAACAAGTTGTTGCGATTAGCATTTTCCTGAGCGAATTATACCTACTAGTCAAGGTGACGACGCATTCAACAGCAGAGATACTGAGATAGGAAACGGCATGGCGTCTCTCTACTATGCCATCATTTGCTGTGAACTGAATGGAGCCGCATTCTTTATTGATACGCCGTCGGTATTGATTCCATTGAGCTTTGATTAATTGAATCGGTGCTAATCGTTAACTGTTGGGGCACATTTATGTCTCCATTAATACCGATCTTCGGGCTGCTCCAATAATTTGTGGTAATATCTCAGCTTTGAGTGATAACTGGCCACATACATAATTTATGTATTAAACTCCTCGGGTGACGACTTAATGAGACTACAAGGTAGTCACAACTATAATTGTACTTAAAGTGCAGAGATTTAAAGCCAATTTCACTGGATTTTAGCTAAAAGAAAAGCATAGAACAAGAGTGAATTCCTGATAATTTGTCCACTTTCTTTACTTGGTTGTTTTAAGTAAACACGTCGTTTTTGTATCACGTTCATCCATATTTCCGGCACAAATGGACCCATAATTTAATTCCTCTTTGTTAGCAGTATGGCTTAGGTATGTTTGTACGTATATGTCAAAAAAGGCTTGCCAATGGAAGTAAATATATCCATAGAAAACGTAAACCGCAAAGTCCATTACGAAATTATTCATATTTCCTTTGAAATTCTCAATGATGGATGAGTTTCTGGAGAAATATATAAGTGTACTTTTTTCTTTTAAATTTGTTTGACCTTACCAGTGTTAAGATGAATTTAGGTAATTCACAAATTGGACTTGTTTTAGATTTAACCTTACCGTAGTAGTATTTAGGTAATAGGTAGTAATAGTATGTCTTACCAGTATTTCGCCAGTATACTTGCTCATCGATTAGGAGCTTTGAAATTGAAGAGCTTCTAAATATAGAATGGTGTACCTAATTAAATTATTGATCGTAGACTAATAAAGCAAAAAGTGTTTAGTTAGTTCAATTAGAATGAGGTTTCCCGGACCTTGTTGGATGGAACATAGTCTTTATGCATTTTTTCTCGATCAGTGTGCGACTAAGCCTTTCACAAAAATATTAATACATGGACAGGGCAACATATAAATATATATTTTCTATGCACATTTTTGTATGTTTTCAAATCCAGGATTTTGCAAAGCTGACGTTAACAGTAGTTACTGTCACCTGTGTCTCTTGAATCCATACTCGTATTGTTCAGAGTGTTGAATTTATTTGTTTATGCTCAATAGTTTGAGGAATTTTTTTTGGTGTATAATGGAAGTGGAATGACGTAATAGTGAACCTATAGGTATATAATTATAATAACATTTCCTCCTATGCAACTCAGTCAAGCAATTTGACAATAGAATTAGGAGTTTATTTTAGATAAAATTATTTCATTACAAAAAAAAAACCATTGCGAAAAATTCTCTTGTTAGGTATAGCACATTCAGTATTTAAGAGGTAAGCAACCAGTCATAAAAATATTTAATAGTAATCACAGGATACAGCTGTTTCAGTATAACACTGCCTAATGAGCCCCCAAGTAAAAAAATCAAATCGCTTAATTTATCACGTCTTTAAAATATATAAAAATTTAAAAGGTTGGCATTTTTTATAAGGATAGTTTAATACAAAGAAAGTTACTACAAGAGCAAAATGGAAACCTAAACTACAAATACAGACGATCAATTGATTCACCTAAGCGAGTAAGAGCTTGTATTGCCTGGTTGAGCGAAGAGGGTAAACCATACTATTCATATAATAAGGTTGATAAGTAACGAATAGATTGCGGAAGAAAAATAAGGCTATCCGTTTTATATAAGTGTCCAGTGAATAGCCGAGTTGCATGAATTTAAGGTTGGTTACATAATCGAATCTGCAGACCCTAATTATGAATCTAACCGACTCGCAGACAGCTTTTTACTGCATAAAGAATGAAGTATTGGGAAGACGAGGTAAAGTTCTGTAATAGTAGAGACCTAATTAAGTGGAAGCGCATTTTCGGCGAAAGTATGCTATAGATGACCACCAGAGGCGCCGAAGATTGGTATAAAGTTTAGAAGTCTTACCTCTAACGTGATCACAGGATGGCATTTTTGAGTTAAAAATTATGTCTAAATTGCGAACTTTGTTCTTATAAGGAAGTAGCGGGACTCCATTCAACATTTTTGCATTATTTATTTGCTTGAACTAAGTTCAGATTATTTCCTTTAGATTAGTTAGAAATCTCATACAAATCATCGTTCATTCCAGTCAAACAATCGTCAATAGAAAAATCATTGATATACAGACTGAAAAGCAAAGTTCCCAGAATAGATCTCTATGGGACACGGCTGCCAAGGGAAGAAAGTCTGAATGCTTATCACTACCCTCGGGAAACGTCGACTCAGAAAGTCTCCCGACAGACGGGCTGCACCTCTAGAGAAATCGACTTGGTTCTTATGTCAAAAGCCTTACAAGAGTCTAGGAGGCCCAAATAGAGATATCTCTCTTATCCAATGCAGCGCGAATGTCGTTTGTAACCTTGCAAAAGCAGTTTCACTATGCCTGTTTTATATATCATTAAATCATCTTCAGTCTAAATTGATGGCCAGGTATTAAATCTTTCGACAGCATAGGACCATTGATTGTGGGAGTGGTATTGTTGCTTGTGTCATATCTTCTCGTTTTGTTCATGTTATGGAAAAATATTCAATCATATTTTTGTTTATACCGCAGTTGAAGTTTAGCATATGCAAGACCAATATAGAGACAATAACATTGAACAATTTTTGTCTCAACATTTGTATAATTACGTAGCCCTTATAAAAATACTATTGTGGTAGGTGATTGAATACTTTGACTTGAAGATTCTTATGTTAGTATCTGCATATTAGTTAGTAGAAATCCCTACTCTAATTGATATATTTCCCACACAAACATATTACTCTTTAACCAGATTTCGATAGCTGGTTTTTCCATGCATGACCTTAACTTTGTGACTTTTTTCATACAATCTAAAACAGTGTTCCAGAGAATCACAAATCTTTGTTGGTTTTCTCAACGGTTCTGAAAGTGGATATTTTGTTGCTGTTTCTGTAAAGCTTAATATTTGAATAATGAACTAAAAGTTCATCTTTAAACAAATGAACTGTGGAGTTAACGGCACTACATTGATATAGGGAAGGCACGTTTGCCTACTTGCGCAGTTTATTCTTAAATACTTAATTCATACTTGAGATTCAGAATCAAACGGACATCTTCACCATTGTTTCATGTTTTTCGCGGTACACGAACTGATAATAAAACAATAAAATACTATACTGTGTCAACAGCGGATAGGATTTCGCCGGGCTTTTTTCGTTTTTGTTCACTATGCTGAATTCTTAGCCTTGCAGTTGTAGCTATATTGATGAAGCTGCCATCTGTAACTTATTAAGAAAGGCGCACTCTGTTCGGGGAAACCTTTTTGTATTGTTATAGATACTATTTTAGGTTAAGGCAGAGGCGCATACTGAAGGCCTTATAAATGGTTTAAAACTTAGCAAATGCCTTTTGTTTCCCTGGTATATGTTGTGGTGTTGTAGTAAGAGAGGAGTGAAGGAATTTTTTATAGGTAGGCATGTATTATAATACGAGCAGAGTAGGTGTAAAAGTCGAAAATATCCAGGACGTAAAAAAAGTGCAACATCGTGTGGAGGTGGGTTTCGAGCCCATGACGATAGTCTGCGTGAGCTATCGTGGCCAACATTTCTAAATTTTATTGAAACATATTATATTTTTATCTCCTTTCATATTTTTAAACATAAGTATATAACAAAACCTACATGTTCGGGCTCAATGGAAATGAACTCATATCACAACAGTTCCCAAAAGTTGATCTGTCGTTGATCAGTGTTATGTCCAATTTATTTATTTCGCTAAATACTAGCTCCAATGATCCCAGAACACAAACCATAATACTTCAAATTCCCAATAGGCAGCTGGCGGACCTTATCACTAAGCTCTTCAACCTTTGGCAGTCAGGTTTCTGCCATTAAGACATCCGCTGCAACACTTCAGATAAAAAGAAGACTCGATGAAGAATTGGCTACAGATATTTTTCAATTTTAGCTGAATTAAATTTTCTAATATTTCTGTAAAACAAGATTCCATTACGAATAGGAATGAGGCCGTGAAATTAAACGGTTCCACCTCAAGCATTACTACTACCACTCCCTCAGTTTTCCCTACTTATTAATGATCTATCAGCTTGTATTAAGACTTAATATCAGAAAATTATACCCCTCAATTCGAGCACTTACCCCTTTCCTTTTATGTATTACAAAGAAATTCAGCAGTAACAAAGAGCATGTATTTATAAAAGTTACACAGCGGCTTCCTTGTCTAGTTGGAAAATTTTCAAGAAAAATGGGTGAGAATGAGAGACGTTGAGTAAAAAATGAAAAGCTTTTGCTACATTCATGCTTCAGAATATCGGGAATTTTTTCTGTACGTACGTTACTCGTATAAAATATTTAGACCCATATGATCAGTGCCTGACGCATATAATTTTTATACCAGTATGGTATTCCATTATTATTATCGTATTTCCAGCCTCTAGTGTGTATTTCACTTCTTCTTCTTCTTCTGCTGCTGTATTCTTGGATTTTAAAGCCAGTGAACGCCATCTCGCTCCATTTGTATTTGACTTATTTAAGATAAAGTAGCTCCCACTATAATTTATATTTATTGGAAAATCCATATCTTATTTTCCCCATTCAACGAAGCTATATCTCAATTTAATAACATACATTCAAATTTTTGACCATACTCCAGAGCTGCATCAGGAGGGCAATCGATCGGAAGCCAGCCCGATGGGCCGGTAGTCGTCGGGCCGATAGTCGTCTCTCCAGCGTGGTCTCTCCGGGTTAATCGCGACCATACGTATTTACCACGTACTCTGGTCGAACGTTGCGGCTGCGGTGGGAGGATACCGGTGAGTTAAAAATACTCAGATATGTCCAACAACGTATAAACATTGACAGGACGCGGAGCCAAGACAGCTCATGGGTGTTGCGCAGTTAGCATTATATATGGCAAATTTTGCATTCTCGTGGCTACAAAGGCATTCACGTTTTTATAAAGAATTTGGCATTATTTTTAGCATTTCTAATTTTTAAAAAATCAAGTAATTTTATTTTTTTTAAATCAATAATGAAGTAGAGTATATACATGGTCATGGTATATTACAGTCAGTCTTTACTTATGACAAATTTCCAGTGTTACTGAAACAATACGGTAATACTTTCCGTACCCGCGGCAAAAGTAAAATTCTGATTGACAGAAATCAAAATACTTTTTATTTGTTTATTAAAATTGGCACCACCGTCCGGTAATACTGTTAACAATAAATTGATGAAAGTTACTGCCAGGGTGAATACTTAGCATCACCAAAGAAAGTAACCAAATATTAAAATTTGTTGCCACAAAGCTTAGGAATTTTTCGATAACATTAGGGAATATTCCCTACATTATATACCGAACAGTCCTAATATCTTTTACAGTGTATATTGGACTATATAAGTATGTGAAGGAGCGATTGAATATCTAAGCGGTTATAAAAAAATTGTAAAAACATAGAGTAGTGTACAGGGGATTAAGAGTTCACTTTATTCCTTAATTCATTCACGCTTTACCTATCCGGACGTGATCTATCATCTGACTGAACCAAGTTGAGCAATAATTGATCATGAGAAGAATACTTAGTAAATAGTAATTTTTTTGCGAGAAACGTACATTTGAAAACATTGAGGTGAATCAGTTTGATAGAAATATTTGCAAGATTTTATAGATGGACCTATATAGTTTTTCCCCATTTAGTTTATAATATTCTCGAAATTCGGAATGCTTCTGATTTCCTTTTCGGTTACAAAACTGTCACACACGACAATGTTTCTTGACCCATTGCAGATCAGAATTTGCTGAAGTTTCGTTCACATGAAACTATCGTCATTTGTAATGTCAGAAAAACTAGGAGCGCGATTTCAACATTTAGATATGATTCGTGAAGGCTATATTCATGAATTAATTGAAGCAATCCAAAATTGGCTCTTCGCAGACTATCGGCGTCCATTTTGCTAGAAAGATCGCCAGAAAGGAATCTGAGATCTTCGAAAACTTGCTGTAACATTTCGTTCCTCCATGTGAGCTAGAATAAAAGAACATCTATTAAAAATTTGGTATACGAAGCTTTTATTTTCTATGACCCCAGTCATCATTTTGTGATTCAAAAGTTCTTTTTTCTTATTCTTGTTCCTTTAACGTTTGCTGTAGCACTTGCAAAAATTTCTCGCATATCAGTATATTGCGGAGCTTTGTTAATTCAAATCGAGAATAAGAAATTTATGTAAATAATCAGTTATAACTCAATAATATTTGTCAAAGGCAAATGTTTTTAATATTATTTTTTTTGTCCGCAGTAAATTTTTTTTTTCAACAGGCAGAGCCACTCCGCTGCAACATCTGACTCACATGTCTCACTCTTATTACAGCTCTGCTTCACGAGTAAAATGGTTGGTATCTCGGATAATATTTCCACAGAAAAATCTGATTTAATTTTAATTTGAGGGATGAAAGGGTCAACCTACACAAATTTTTTGCATGTATATTTCTTGTATAATTTTCTTACTTCCTCCTTTTTCTAAATCTTGGAAAAGCCAATTGTAATTATAATTTATGATTAGTGGTTCCGTATTTAGCATGAAATCTAACATTCATAGAAAACGTTGTCCTGCTATCTTTGTCCTCGGTTCAGTAGGAAATCTGCCTAATAATTTTGTTTGTTTATCTCTTATAAAAAAGACATTTATGAAACCCTTAGGCGCTGGTTTAAAAAAAAAGGTGCACGCACCGGGATTAATCAATACAACTCGTTTGAACCATTGTCGGACACCAGTTATAGTACATTTTCCAGTATTTGCTAATTTGTGTATGAATAAGTCAACTGAGTAGTTTGTAAAATTATTATAGAATATGTAACCCTATCCCAATTTACCTAGATCTCAGACTTATGCCCACGCATTTTCACTCGTAAGGATGCATGTGCAGTTACAGAATTCGATCCACAGAAAACAGTTTTTCAAATAATTGTCTCATTAATCTAATTTGTAAATCAGTTTAATATGAACAGCAATCTATTTATACATAAGATGTATTATTTTTGAAAATAATTTATTGTTCACCTTTTACTTTTCAAAATTGATTAACACTGATTATAAATATTTTACTTGAGCACTTCAGTTTACTTCAATACTCTAGTATTAATTTTTTTAATATTTAAAACGCATTAGTTTTCATAGTAGTGATAAATAGAGTTCAGTTTGATATGTAAAGCAGAGATTTCTATCTTTATCTCGCTTATGTCCAGAATCATGTAGTGATTCCAATCGATTTCGTTCTTATTCTTTAGACATGGGAGGATCTAAAGGGTTTTATTAAAAATATTTAAATTTTTAAATAGGTAAGCAATTTTTGTTCTCGAGGATAAGGCTTTTCATAGCGATCTCCCATTTCTAAAATTCGTACAATAAATATTGGTTGACGATTTTTTCAACTATAACTCAATATAACACTAATAATTTGAAATTTTAAAGTCAGCAAATAAAAGAAGTCAAATGGGTTTTCTTTCAAATGGATACTCGCAACAAAAGATATTGTGGTACGTTAGTTTTTAAGTCTTAAATTTATTTATATTTCAAATACTATTCATGTTTTCTAAGAAAATTTTATCCCAACACTCTTATTTTAAGATTTCAAATATAAAAATCTCCGAATAACTCTCATTGCGAGTACACAAAATATAATCCATCCCAAAACTTTATATATATATATACACACTTTTATATATTATATAGGTAAACGTGTGATGGTCGGAAAAAACGGACATTTTTTTATTGAATATCTCAAGAATATTCTCACCAAATGTCGTAGTTGCAGGTATTTCAACCGCACGGCCGCACGAAGTTTAAATGTAAAAGAAACATACTTGAATCTTTAAAAGCGATTCTCTCAGAATTGTCTTTTTCGAAAAACACCTCTGCGGTGGACACGATTACTAAAAAAGCTTTAATCCGATCCATACCTAAGTTATACCACTTATTTATTATGATAATAGTTAAGCTCTGGATTTTAAATTTTGTTTTAAGAAAAATTTTTGTAGTAAAACAACCGATAATGTAGCGCTTCAAAGAATGACTTTTTTGTTAAAACTATTCATTTTTTTAAAAATCAAAGTTTTTACAAATCCTTCGACCAGGGCCAAACTAATGCAATACAGATACCATTGAAATCTTTTTCAAATTCTGATTTCACATGAACCGTTCTCGACTTATCACGTCCACCGCAACTGCCGCCATTTTGAAATATTTTTGAATAAAAAAAAATTGTCCAAGTACATGAAAATATGTACTAGTCGATGTTATTCACAGTTGTTCAATAAACTTCTATTGTCCCGTCGAAAAAAAAATCAAGAAAATCAAGTCCCTTCGCCCGCTACAAGTGGTATATAACCCCTTAAGGCTTAAAAGATAAATGTGGGTGCTGAAATAACTCTTATTTGCGATATTTAAAATAAAAGTCATCTGAGAACTTTATTCACTTAGAAGTTACTCTACCTACTCTAGAAGTTACCTACTAAATAAAACAGTTACTCTTTAACTTCAATAATAATTATTCTACAATAACTGTTTTTCTTAGACTTTAATTATAAGTTTTATAACTTTTTTTACTAAGTATGAGTAATCTATTTTTGAAAATATGCTTTAGATATACATAGAATTGTATAAATATCACCCCATTAGTATAAATGAGAAAATACAAATAAATGTGATCAAAAATGTAGCGCATAATAATGTACTTGGCGAATAAATTTTATTCCCTGTATTATAGAAATAAAAGAAAAATTAATAAGCATGAAAAAAACTCTCAAGAGAAGTAGATATTCATGGACGAGTTCTACATACCTCGGGAAAATTTTTGAAAAAAATCTGAATAAAATTAAATAGGTACCTACATGGACCCGAAGAGTTTTCGAACCATAAACCTCTCCTCATTTCTTTTGAAATGCCTGGAGAGGCTGGTAGACGAATATATTAAGGGAGTACCCTTAAAGGCCTCTCCCTTAAACACCTCACAGCACGCTTACCGGAGGGGCAGATCTACGGCGACGGCTCTCCACTCAATGGTAACTGTCATTGAGCGGGGACTGGATCGTGGACTGTTTACCTTGGGAGCCTTTCTGGACATCGAGGGGGCTTTTGACAAGGCCACCCCGAGTCGCCATATGAGGCAGCTCGTCGACATGGTGTTGACCGCACTGTTGTGCGATGGATCGACCAAATGTTAAGACGACGATACTTAACTGTGGATGTAGGCGGCCGAACCTCTCTCATTGTGTTGGTGGAGAGAGGCTGCGCGCAAGGTGGCGTGCTATCCCCAGTACTCTGGTGTATGTTGGTTGACTCTCTCATCACGGTACTGAAAAACGTGGGATTCTCATGTGAAGCGTATGCGGATGACAGGCATAGCATGGCTGCTGCCTGTGCCTTCATGCAACGAGGCCTCAATATTGTTGAGGACTGGTGCACCCGTCATAATATGACAGTGAACCCAACAAAGTGCAGCTTGGTGCTCTTCTCCAGAAGACGTAAGCTGGGGTACTTTGTTCTTCCAAAGCTTTTTGGACACACTCTGCAACTCTCTCCTCATGTGAAGCACCTTGGAGTCTTTCTTAACTCGATCCTGACATGGGGATTGCACGTTGAGGAAAAAGTTAATGCGACTATGAGGGTCTTCGCTCAATACAGGAGAACCTTTGGCTGCACATGGGGCATGAGACCGAGGGTTGTGCATTGGATGTACACCTCGATCGTCAGACCCATGCTCACATATGCCTCCTGTGTATGGTGGCCGAGGACGCTTGTGGAGACTGCGATCCGAAAGCTGGCGGGCCTGCAAAGGCTTGCCTGCTTGGGAATTACGGGCTCCATGCGATCTACGGCTACTGCGGCTTTTGAGGTCCTACTCAATCTGCCACCCCTGGATCTTGTCATTCAGGCAGAGGCCAAAAGAGCCGCGTGCAGATTGCGCTTATGGGGATGTTGGGAGGACGGCTGGACTGGCTCTTCTCATTGCTCTATGGCGTATCGGCTGGACTTGGAAAACCCTCTGGCCGGTATGCCACGGGATGCGATGATAGCTGAGCTTCGTTTCGGGCGTCGCTTCTCTGTAAGCTTTCCTGCAAGGGAATCATGGACCGAGGGAGGTGCCTTATCGGACGGCTCTCTCACTAATGAGGGAGCTGGGTCGGGTGTGTACTTTCCTGAGTCTGATTTTGGAATGGAATACTCACTTGGAAAACACACCACTTTCTTCTAGGCTAAAGTCTTCGCCATCTCAATGGCAGCCAAGTTAGCCCTTGATATGCAAATCAAGGGGAAAGATATCGCTATCCTTTTGGATAGTCAGGCAGCCTTGATGGCTCTGAATGGCCCTCGGATAACGCCTAAGTTACTGGGGGACTGCAGGTCGTCAGTGGATAAGTTGTGTTTTCACAACAAAGTGTCCCTCCTGTGGGTACCTGGTCACATGGGGATCATGGGGAATGAAAGGGCTGACCTTTTAGCTAGGGCCAGCTCTGATTCTCCGTTCGTCGGACCGGAGCCCGCCGTAGGCGGATGTTCATAGGAAACATCAGCAAAGATGGGAGAACCTGAGTGTTTCTTGATGGGCCCAATAGGAATATCTCCGATTTTCTCATGGGGCTCGGAAGGAGACAATGTAGAACCGTAGTTGGCATCATCACCGGCCACAGCTCACTTCACGCTCATCTTGCAAGGATGGGATTTGTTGACAGCCCTGAGTGTCTGTCCTGCATGGAGGAAGAGCCTGAGACAACCGAACACTTTTTGTGTGAGTTTCCGGCCTTCGTCCGGAGCAGACTGGATACTCTAGGGTCTCCCGTTCTATCTGTGGATGAGCTGAAAAACCTTCCTCACCAAGACCTGATGCGCATCATTAAGAGGACAGGAAGGTTTTGGTGAATGGGATTCAGGGTAGTACAATGGGCCGCTATGGCCTCCGTGCTTGGGATGGGTTTGTCCTGTTCCCTCTCTTTTCAAAAAAAAAGAAAAAAAAGAAAAAAGTAGGTACCTAAATGCAACATTGCAGTAGAGTTTGAGTTTTATATAAAAGTTGGAAAGATGTGCACTTCTATTAAGAATAACTCCTTGCCTTTTCCATTTTCACAAAGATCTCTTTATTTATACACCATTAATATTGTACGTATGTCGATAACATTCCGAAAGTGTTGGATTGATTCGGGTGGCTGGGCCGCTAAAACGTCTTATTAAATTAGCACAAAAATTCTTAGGAACTTTCTCGACAAGTTTTCTTCTTAATTTGTATGCGCTTGTGACGGCCAACACTCACACACAATATTAAAAGGCATTTTAAATTTTTCCTTCCATCAGTTATTGCAGTTATTCGTCTGTCCACACGATAGCTTGGAAATGCATTGCCTTTAATTGAAATTTGATAAATTTATAAAATTTCAGTTCAAAAATGGATAAAATCGGATTGTTACCTTACGAAAGAGCCAATTTTCATTTATATTTGTATACACCGTAAGAAAACGCATAAACACAGAGTCCCCAAATGTTAAATGTAGTCTATTTCAAGTTGAAGTTTCAAAATGGACGAGCAGTCCCAACTCTTTCGTAGGATTATCATAAAAAAATTAGATTTTTCAAATATACAGAGAAAGCGCTTTTTTAATGTATACCAACAATTTTTAAGGAATGTAAAAACATATGAAATTAATTATCTACATTTGAATTGTCCAAAAAAACGCTTTAGAGTAATGGCCAAAACATCAGTAGATGTTGAAAATTACGAAATGAGCATTTTCATAAAGTGGAATGACCAATTAACGTAAATTCTAATTAGCTCAGAAATTATGTCTTATTATCTGCTAGCGAAATTCTGTAGAAAATTGAAGAGTGAGTTTGTAAGAAAAACGAAAACCATATCTCTGAGCGTAAGATACAAATTATGTGCCGAAAGTGCCAAAATATCCGAGGACAAATTTTTCAAAAAATTTATTGAAAAAAAAATATATACCTATATATATATTGAAAATAGAAGCGCACATTTATATAATGGTAGATGAATAGTAGGTGGATGTAGCCCTTTTGAAAGGGCATCGAATATAAGCAGATAGATCATGATCTCGGCACTTTAATCAACCTTGCTACCAGTGGTGATTATAGTCGTTCTAATAGTTATTTAGACAAATACTAATAAATTTTTAGATAAGTTCAAGTGCTTATCTTTTACCCTCGGCAGTAAACTAACTTCACTTCTGGAAATATTATCTTCGGTAAGCTCGATGCTCGATGGTAAGCAGTTTTGCATTCGTTATGCCACCTGCTATTGGTACCTAATACTACCTACATATCATACAAAAAACATTCTTTGATACCTCATTTCAAAAGTATCTTGGACATATCGAACTTTTGTTCCTACACAAGTTGATTTTTACTTAGAAACCAGATAACCTACTTATTTCTAAAAGAAACTTCAATTCATTTGACCCAGAGGTCGTTAACATTAAATTTATTTCTGAATTTCTTTTTTAAATCTTATTTTCCAAGTTTGGTATGAATAAAATTTGACTTGTTTTTATAGATTTTAATTCCTTTCGTGGGTGAAACTAGTAAAACTAGTAGAGCTTAATCCATTCCTTCACAAATCCTTTTGGAGGTACTTTTTGCTTGGTATCTACAAAGATTTTCGATAGAAATTTTCTTCTCCTTTTTTGGGCTCATATTTATTTAATTAAATACAGTGAAAACTCTATATAACGAAACCCAAGGGACCGACCAACTTCCTTCGTTATAGAGAGTTTTCGTTATAAGGATTGAGTAAAAAGTTATGTATGTATGGGCAAAATAAATCACAATAAGCAGGTATCAGACATCAGGTTACCTCTAATTGACTCGGTGATACCTAAGGTCTGAATTCCATTGACACGGCAGTTTCCATTGGTTGAAAACGATAAGCGGGCTTGTAATGAAGTCATCCCCTACACACCGAGTTTGTCAGTGGTCAATAAAGGTAAAATCCTAATAAATAAAAGAAGAAGTTCACAAAACCGACATTAGGTATACTTACTTCCTTTGTGAGCATCTGGCAACCTATCACAAACAATGTTTTGCTGATTTTTCGCTATAGAGAGTGAGCACTTCGTTACAGAGAGTGAATTAATATATTGATTCGTAGGCGAACCAACCAAGTTCAACTAGTGTTTACTTTGAAGAGAGTTTTTCGTTATAGAGAGTTTCGTTATAGAGAGTTTTCACTGTAGTTTAACATGTAGAGTTCTCAATAGAATCCAACAGTTTAAAATTTCGAAATAACGTTCATTACAATATTATTTTTCATGTATTCACTTAGAGACTTGGAGAAATAATTAGCTGGTATTGATATGGTACACTCAATTATTATTTATTTATTTGCGTCGCAATGGTTCAAGTAGTAATCAAGTCTATCAAGAAAGAAATCCTTGGTTCAAATTTCAATGGCTCTCATAGACTTTAAAAATTTTCATCTAGACCCTACGTTTACCTAGCCTTCTGAAGCAGAAAAAAGACCGGAGAAAAGCATTACTTTATCACGTGCAAATTTCAATAAATAATAAAGCTCATCTTAATTTGCCCCCAAGTGCCTTCAAGACAGCTAATGGGGAGAGCTTCTTAGTCCGAAATTTGAAACCTCCAAAAACAAAATTTTCATCTATTTATACCCTTTACTTCTCTCCATGGCTATAAATCCCTCTGAACTGAAAGTTAAATTTGTCCGAGGTAATCTCTGAGCCAGCATCAGACCCAGGCAGAGAATTTCCTTTTTAAATTTTCTAACAAAATATTGAAATGAGACCATGAGACCCTCTGAATTCATTGCCTAATTAGCTAATTTGGTTATATAATTACCGAACAATGCATAGCTGAGGTTGCTTGCCATCTAGTTGCCGGGCTTGCTGACTACTTAAACATTCAGAAACCAATTAAATTACCATTAGCCTCAAGCAGTTGAGAAAAATCGAAAAAAGCAATCAAAAATATTGAAACTGGTAGCAGCCTTATATAGGAGAAACACTAGTAGCAGCCATAGAAAAACAGCAGCAGCGACAGATCCAGTACCAGTTGTAGGAAAAGTGGTACCCACCACAAGTGCGGGTGGTTGGAAGCTAGCAGGGGATTATACCTGTGTTAACAACACAAAAGCTAAAAAAGCCTTAGGGAAGGAAGGTAATTCACCTGCCGAGAAGCGAGTTTCGAACTTTGCAACACATTTCTGTGAGTTATGGAGCTCACTAGCTCATGTAACAAACACATACGAGGAATGGGGCCTTAAATCGTATTCGGAGGAGTCGAAGGTAGGAAATATAAGAAAGGACTCCTCTGAGCTATTGATTTTCGGTTCTTACCTATATTTTAGGCGCGTGTATTTCACAGCCTGTTTTCTACTTTTTCACCTGCTATACCACCCACCTCATCCATATATTTTCCTCTTAGAAGCAAATTCGTTTTTCTGTTCTGTTCCTCTGTTTTTTACGTAAATGTGTCAGCAATAATTCATGCCTACCTGACTGCTTTGCTTTGAGGGATTTTACCCTAACCTAGTCCTCCTCCCCTGCTCTACCTTAGATAGCGTCGTTATTAAGAGAAATGGCCATGAAAATAACAAAAACTTACCAAATAGGCGTGGTTCGGACATTCTCATTCACATCAGGTAACAAATTTTTGATCTAGCAATGTGAAAAGGTTGAAAAAAAATTAATAAACTTTGGCCAGTTGTGATTAATTTCCCTGAAAAAAATCTTCATTCTTATACAAGTGACCTCACGTCACATAAAGCCACTCAAAACAGTAAAAACAAACATTTATGTATATGGGCCGGGCTAAAGATGTGATGAAATAAAAACGGGTGACTCATGGGAAGGATCTTACCGAAGTAGAAAAACCGGTTCTTAAATACTAGTGCCATCTAATAAAGAATAGTCGAACTTTGCCAAAAGTGTGCTGAATAACCTTAGTCTCAGGATATCACTCATTCCAAATTACCGGCTACACAGATCGATCACATTCTTGTTTGTAATCTTAATAATTCTGTACTCCACGTGACAAATTAAGATTTCAAAATTAATTTGTTCTCCGTTATACCTATACTGTTGCGTTCAGTGTACTTACTTGTAATACTAATTACCCAAAAACCACCTGAGTCGAATTTCAATTAACCTTCCAATTGTATGCTTCATCAAGACTACTTCACATTGGGTCACGTGTAGGTAAAAATGATTGCATGGATTTTTTGACATGTAACAGACTCTTGATGTCTATCAGTCGACTGGGTAAGAATGTCAAATCCCAATTATCATTCGAAACGTGTGTTTTTAGTAATTATATGTAAAATTTTTATGTGAGTGGCACTCAATTTTTTGACAATTTCCCAGCAACAAGACAAAATAATTCTCTGGTATTCAAAACGTAGGTTCATATCTGTCGTGTTAACGAGTTAAATGCGAAAAAAGAATATTTCAACTTAGAACTCGAAACGGAATGAAGATGTCACAATTTCACGAAATCTTGCAGGGACGAGAATGCCACGAATATACATACATAATTACCTGCTCAGGTTGATTGCCCATAATATTGTGGGAGACTATAATTTTGCACAGACGGTTATGCATTTTATTTATTCTTTGTTGGCGCTTCAGTTTCGATTATTGGCCATAAATAAGATTCGCTGATGTACGTCCTGTGTTTTTGTCTTCGGATTTGCTTTTTCTTAGTTCGCCTGCTTCAATCTTGCATTTATATGCATATATGTATGTAGGTATATGTATCTCTTGGAAACATACCCACATGATACATATATTTTAAAAGAGACGCACTTTTACGACTTGTATATGCATTTAAAAAGCTTAAAATAGTACGGTACAGATTAATAGGAAATCTGAGTAGGTAGTTAAGTAGATTTATAAAGCTCAATTATTCACTCTGGCTATCAAATTCTTGACCAATTTACGTTTGCGTAATTTTCGACATTAGGTTAGTTGGAAAGAAAATTAAACTTTTTATTTAGGTACCTACCCATTTTCCTCTTAGTTGTGTGAGAAAGTTCATGCAATTCATCTTGTGTGTAAATTTACTTGTTTTGGCCACCTTAGTTCGCAGTGCATATTTAAAATGTCTCATGAGAGACATAAAATATAATGCAATGAATAGCAAATCCTTGGACGAATTAATACTGTTTGTCAGAATGACAGCAGAAATCGTAGTTAATCTGGACAATACTGTGCGGGCTAAATAGGAAACAAAATCAATTAGGAAAAGATTAATGTAGGTAGAGTAACGTATAGTTTAGCATGGCCCGTGCTGTAATATTTGCATGAATGACTGGTACTTGGAGACACTGATTACCTTTGAATATATCGGAAGTTGTATGAAAAAAAACTTTACTTTTACGTAATGAATAAATTATTGAAAAAAACGTTGTTGAAGTAACCTTTCAAGCTGGCATTCATGTTTGATTTAGTCTTTGAATGGATATCCGGCCGCTAAGCTAGTCTTCGATGGTTGGCCATTTTGTTTGGCTGTATCGAAAAGAATTTTTGCACGAGACAATGCTGAGACTCCGTAGCTGACAAAATAACTAAACACTTAGCATGAGATGGTGCAAAGGCTTTATTATATAGCCAAATTGATGGCTTCCAACAATGCTCTTCATCTATGCAAATAGACAATCTTTAGATCTAAAGATTGTCTTGGGAGCTTTTCTAATAAAATATAGACATGCGTAATATGCCCGAAGGTAATAGTGGAAAAGTGTGCAATAAGGATGCGAAAGATTTTCTGAATATCATCCAGACAGAAAATTTATAAATTTTACTAATAATCTCAAGATATGGAACAAGGTGAAGCAAACGTACCTCCTTAGTGGCTTAAATGGATTATTTAACCGATTAAACTATCATTGATAGCCTTGTTGGAAAAATAAATACGAGAAAATATTTGAATGATTATTTGAGAAATTTCACGGAATATTCGTATCAAATTTTCGTTGATATTCACGAGTCATCCCAGATCAGCTTATAATTAATTCAGAAATACAGGCTGCTGTGTGGTTCTCAGAACATTGCTATACTAGCAGACCTACCGTCTCTTTCGATGATATTCTTTACTGCCTTGGCTGAGCTTTTCTCTCAACTTACCAGATTTCTTGATCTGCATAGTATATCAATATTCATTCTTTATGTTGTTTTCATTATTTAACTGTGTGTGTCCAAGGATGTCAATGTGTACAGAGAACTATCTACAGATTCTTGTATATGTACCTGAAGCCCTTTTATAAATAACTTGCAGATCGTAAGTTGTCAATTTGAAATTGATTAAAACAAAAACAACTGAATAAATATACTCAAGGAAAGGAGAACATATCTATGATGCTTTGGCTGGGAGAAAGTCATGTTGAGGTATCAATATTAAGATAAATATCCAGCAGCGTACACGAGCGATCTTTAAAATAAGATATTTCTGGGTTGTAATGCTTATATGATCGTTTGTCAGCAATTGAAGTAATTGTATAATACCATTCATACCAGGAGCTCTATGTAATAGGAAAAGAGTTCGCAAAAACTTTTCCACACATAATTGGAAGACAACAGAAAAGTGAACATAATTTGCCGTTATAAGTGAATTTTTAATAAACTTTCTGACAGCAATAACTCAGCGATCATTATCTTGAATCTTTAAAGAAAAGTAGAACTCCAACTCCAAAATAGTAAAGAAAAAGAGTGCTAAGCTTCAAAAATATAAAAACTGGTTAGTAATTGACCATCACAAAAAGGGTCTTCCAAAAATATTTGTTCCTCAAGGTCCTGAAAAGGATTGAAATACAACGCACAAATAATTTTAATGACTTGTTTTTTAGCATTGCGAAAAGAATTAGACATACAATTAGAAACAGCAATAACACACATCTGACATCCTTATAATAACAATACATTCTTCGCCCCGATGCTCCTGGTGAATTATTCCAAATCGTAAAAAGAAGGCTTGCTGTTTCGGCGACATTAGCTTTTCGTTTATTCATTTTTTAAGGGTATATTACGTCTCTCGTCTACATTTTTAATTTCATCTTTCAAAGTAGAGCTTTGCAAGCTCACTAAAAAGGTCTAGTAGTCTTGGATTAGTTTTGTTTTACAAAAGGTGAATACACTATCCCAAATGACTATAAATCCATATTTGACCTCTCAGCCGTTTTAATAAATTTTGCAATATTGAACATCGCCATGTCCTTTTCGGTGGCTCTGTGGTATGACTAAAACATCTCCTCCACTCCACTCCTTATCTGTGTACAATTAAACAACCTATTAATACGTCATTGAAATGTGCTTTGTCCAGGTATCGTAATTATTATGATCAAAGGAAAAAACATGAGATAATAATTATTTTTAATCTTTATTAATCAAAAATAATTATTAATTTTTAATTTTTATTTGTCGAAGATACTAATTATTTTTATTTTTATTTATCAGGAATAAAAATCATTTGCTATAATAAAAATAATAATTATTTGATGATTTTTATTATTTAAGAAAATAAATAAAAAACTAATGTGTGCATCATACCTACTAGTAAATATTTCTACCATTAAATATTGTCTCAGTTTCAACGACTTTTCAGAACGTCATGTGCGACTTTGGCCAAACAAATGCAGGATGAGTAAATATTTTTGAAATATTAACCTTCAAATTTTCTTATTATATGTAGATATTTCGTTGATTGCTATACGACCATCAATAAAAAATTACAAGAATTCATTCATAGTCTCGCACACATACACACTTAAGTGTGGAATGGGAATTTTCGGCATTTAAGTTAATTTACTTAGCAAACTTAGATGTAATCTATAATAATAATAATTTTTGTTATTCCCTTTAATAATAAAAACCATCAAATAATTATTATTTTTATTAGGTATAGGAAATGATTTTTACTTTTGACAAAAAGAAAAATCAAAAATAATTTACTTTGATCAAAAAAATATAATTTTTCAAATGATATTTATTTCTGATAACAAAAATTCAAAAATAATTCAACTATAAAAAATAAAAATTAACAGCTAATAATAATGATTTAACTAAATAATAAAAATCTAAAGAAATAATTTTAGAATGATTTTAGTTTTAAAAATTCGATTCTTTCAATTATTTGTCATAATTAAACTGCATGAAAATTGTAACTGTAACTTATTCCGACTTCGAAGATCCTCCGTTTAGTGTAATAATAATTATTTACAGTCCCTGGTCTTTCCAGCTATCCTAATAAATCACCATCTAGACTTTTTCATTTTAAAATTGTAATGAATAAAGCATCTTGAATTTAGCAAAAATTTCCTCACGCCCTAGTTCATCAGGGAAGAGAAAAAGTTTTCTCATAATTCAAACTCTTGAAGGTTAGACGCATACCTATATATATACATATGCGCATAATGATGTTAAATAAATTAATATTATTTTATCATCGAAATGTAAACATAATAATTTCCAAAGTGATAAGAATAAAGCCCAAGGTGAAAATTTCCAAATCATGATTAACAGTTCATCAATGGGATCTTCAGAAATTCTTTTGGATGCATTATTTCATTTTTCAAAGGAAAATCTTCTTCAGGCGGAGTAAATATCCACTAAAATATCTATGATGATATTCACCAGATGCATACCTACAAAAAACATTTTTTTCACAGATATGAGGTCCATTTTACGAGTTTTCTTAGTATAAAATGAATTAGCACCTATAACTGCTGCAATTATTTACATATTTAGGGATATCGGTAGATCCTCTATGTTTCAATAAATTAGATAGTGCTGACCCATACAAGAATAATGTCGTCGACATGGGAAGACCAGCGGTGGTTTTGTTGAACGTAGAGCCACAATAATTTGGTAAAAATGGAAGGAAAGGTAAGGATTAGAACAAAACGAAAAACACCTCATTATTCCTTGTCGTTGTGGATAAGTATTTCCCTTTGGCCAGACCAAGTAACATTATTTCGCGATTTGCTAAAAAATTTACTATTGTAATAATTAATTTAATTTATATATACAAAAAAAAATAATAATTGCCTTAAAAACTTTAAAGGTGTCATCGACTTTAATTATTCCTTCTCCCATTAACACAAAAGGACCCCTTTAACATCAAAAACAAAAGCCCATCGCATAGGAAGAACATAGGTATAGGTACCTATATTCTACCAAAAGTTATCCATTAATTTCAAACATCCAACGGCACACGAAGGTGTTACGCAATATAATTCCCAGTGGAATGGCCCAAATTTGATTCAAGATAAATTTATTGATTTCACTCGAGGCATTCCAGTGGCATAAAGCACCCTTTTTTCGCTTTTAATCCAATACCTCACCTCTTTGGCTCCTTTCTTCTACGTGGTTCCTCTGCCTATTTCCAATTCTTTTTCTTTTTGTTTCCCTGCTTTATCATTATCCTTCCATTGAATGTAAGCTAACATCTATACAATCCCCATAGATACTTATATGAATTAGGAAAACATGCGCATTTCATTAAATGAAAAATCTGGGGAAAGAACCATCGTACATACATCATTACACAACAGCCAGAAGGAAAGTAATTTGTCACACAAAGGAAATTTGGACAAAATATTACTTATCTGCTTAAAATGGATTATATTTTTCTGAATTTTAGATGAAAATTCGCTAAAATATTATCACTAACAGCAGGATGTTAATTTAAAATTAGAGAGATAACGCAGAGAGGATTAATCACTTTATCCACTACATCAGTTAACACCATCTATCTGTCAGTTTGGAAAGATGAGATTGCGGATGAATAATGATTCCATACACATACAATTCCCATTCAAATCCGAGCTCCAACCCATCAGTAAAATAAGGCATGGCTTGGTGACACACACATGCAAGGCAATAACTCAAGAAAAAAAAAGTAACAAGAACATTGCATGAAAGCACTTGATATACACCGTAAACTAATCAGCAAATCACTAAAAAACGTTAATTACTTATAATAATTTGAACTTCTGAACAAAATCTTAACAAAACACATAAAATATCAACACAAATTGCCGTTTATCATTTCTGTTGGATATTCACAGCCGAACAACATGGCGGAGTTTATCGTTCTTCTAGCCGTTTACACCGTACCAGCAACAAAATAAAGTATCTTCTTCGTTAAAATGACGAATGTTACCGAAGCGTACTCGTATGCATAGGGGCAGGTCAATTGAGCACGTTGTTTACTGATTGATGGCGGGGATTCTGGTTTTATGACCACACCATTTCACATTGGGAACGGCAATTGTGTGAGTATTATAGAGGGGAAATCGTATTTTGACTTTTGTTACTTTATAGCCGAGAAGGTTGGGTTTTGTGCTGCGTGCCCGCCATTTCCATTCATTTTTCCATCCTCGATGTTCTGTTTTCAACTTCTTACAGCCATAGCAGATTGGAAAATGAATAAAAAATGAATGTTGTTATTTGTTGTTTCGTTCTGTTGATTTAAAATTTTTGTGGTATAAACAGTTTTCCATAATTGATGGATTTTTCTATTAGTTAAGTTATTTAAAATTATTTCGTTGCTTTTTGTTGGAAATTTTTATCGTTTTGAGAATAAACAACCTGTTGTTGGTGATGACTCTGGTTGGAAACTTATGTATACATTTTCGAACATAACCTCAACGTTTTGGTAGCTTATGTCACAAATCACAGACGCTGTTCAATTTTTGAATAAATTATTATTATTATTAAATCGAAGATTTATTATTCGTTAATTGTCCTAGAAATTTTTATCCCTGATGAAGATAAATTATGGCATAGGTATAATGAAATTTGTAATGTTTACTACCTACCTATGTACCTATGTATGTAAATAGTTGTCTAAATATATATACCTACCTAATATCTACATATTATGTTTTCTTATGATACTACAGATACGAGTTTTGTCGGTAGGTACGTACCTAGTTGCAAGAAAAATACGGATTGGTACGTAGATAAGGAAAATTTTAATTCTAATTCATCAAATACAGTGGAAATTTACTTGGGAAATCTAAAATCATGCCAGAAATAGTTTGTTTTTTTCTGAAAGTATGATTCTACCTACTAAGTTAAGGAAAAAAGTATGATATGGATCCGAATTTTTTGTGATTACTAATGAGAGTAATTCTAAAGTAATGTGCACGGATATTCATTAAAACGTTGACAGGCGATGAGTCACACTGAGAACTAGTACACCTACCTAAGTAATAATTATCTACATAACATTATCATTATAGAACTTATTTCATTCCTGGCATGGGTAAGACTGGCTTCGTATCAGAGCTCGTTTTGCGTTATAATAATAAGAATTCAGTTCAACGATGGATATGAAGATTAATGCGGAGCTTTAGGTATTTAAATCTGCAGTCCGCTTAGCGGTTCGTGGTGTTCTTGTGTGACAAACTTGTTGCTGTTTTCAGAAAAGGTGAGATAATTGAAATGCTATTTATGATATTAACACAAAGCAACCCTACATTTCATATTTTGAGTACGAATCGGTCAAAGAGCAGATAGGTATCACAAACATAAATCTAAATATTTTCACAAAACTAAGCAAACTTACCTGCGTTTCATTTGATCTTCTTAGAGTAGGTAGGTAGGCATTGACAAAGTTATTACTAATAATAGAAATAAAAGCAGAGACTTAAAATCATATGGGAACCCTATAATATATATTTATTTGGATATGTGTTTGTTCTTGGCAACAACGCAAAAGAAATTCTTTCTAAGCCCACCTTCATTGTTATCTTTAAATGCCTTACGGGACGTAGAGCAAAAATGGTAGCTCTCAATAGGACTCTGCAACATGCTGTTATACATGCTAGGTATAATCCAAATAATTATTTTGATAAATGATTCAACATTCAACATTAAAAATTGCAAATGCCAATGGGACCATACATACCGCTATAGAGTCGTGTGAGGCCAGCCTGTAGTATTATAAACCTCTAAGAAATGTCTTCAACATCTCTACAATTAAAGATTTGCAACAGTTCCAAGGTGGAAAGTTACTATGCGCGTGTAGAATGGCGATAATATGAATTTGATGTAGGTATGCAATGTTGAAACACCGAAACAAGAAGAGGATTAGGAGGGGCAACATTTCGTAGCTAGTGTGAAAAAAATCCAAGTGCTCAGTGCTCAAGTTGGGTGTAGGGGTCTTGTGTGAAATTCGTTCCATTATGTATCTCAATTCTTCTTTAAGAGAACTCTCCCAAACTTGTAGAACGACGATCGCAGCGACATTCGTCCTATTCTTTTACTTTTTAATTGATAACTATTGTAATAGCTCTGTTCCTTCAAACTTCCTCAGTATAATATTACGCATTTGAGATTAATTCTTGCCTCAATGGTACAGACGTAGGTTTTACCGATCATCACCCTAGGATCAATGTCAACTACTTCTTCACTTCGAATTATTTACTACCGTCGGAATGGTGATAGCACAATGACATGTAACCGAACTAAGTCAGAAGCAGGCTTCGTTCAAGCTGATCGTATCGCAGTCAGAAAGCTGCCTAGTATTTGCATTCAAATTTTGCAGACAGAGACCCACAATCCTCCTCTTGCCGATGGTACAGCATTGTCCAGCTGAACTAGTTTTCCTTTTAATCTTTTTTGCATCTTTAATTGGCTAGCGGACATCTCGCCCGAGTAGCCATATAATCTAGTACTGATATTTTATATTTTAATTGCTGATTTGTTTTTTTATTTTGGACAATTTCTGGCAACTGTCTGCTCTATTATAACACAAGAACGTTCCGTATTCAAAGTCACTACTGCAATAGTGGTTTACTTCTGTGGTCATCCCGATTTTTTCGGGGCATTCTTTAGTAAAATGTTCTATCAATTGGCAAATATATCATTTAGTTCCGATGCCTAAGCCAAACCAGTACAAATTCAGATAAAATTTCGAAGGAGGCGTACATACTTTCTTTGTGGTGCTGTACGCTTTTTGGCTAGTATTAAATATACGTCGATCGAAGCCCCGCATCCAATTCTAAAAGAGATAATCACAGAGATTACCATGCATTCTCGTAACGAATTTCAGAAAATCTTCATTTACGGCTTAAACTGAAATCCTAGAAACGCAATCTTCATATGATTTTACATCAGTATTTTTTAAGTTATACCTATTGAGAAGTAAGGGGCGCTGAGTTGATCCATACATCAATAAGGGAAGTATATTCATTCCATCGCGGGATTACAAAAATAGTATAGCAGATACACCAGAGTTTATAAAAAGCTATTTTTGTTTAAAAAAATAAACTTTAACCAACAAATTGTCCCTCTTAAAACAACAAAAGAGGGCACCTTTTGTAGACATTGCAGAGAGCGAAATTGAGGAAACTCTAAAGTTAGGTCACACTGTTACATTCCTGCCATATACATTTTGTTTCATATAATTAAAACGTCAAAAATTATGCAGTTATATTCATGGCAACAAAATAAAATCAGTTTTGGGAGAACAATTCGCCGCATGATATTGTACGAAAATAACCAATTTCAAGTTTCGAAAAGAATTCCACAATTTCCAGTTTTTTAAAGTAATACTTATCTTGCAACTCACATCTAGGAATACCTTCAGAAAGTCTTTGCCACGTTTCTATGCTATAAACGTTTAATCCTCGATCTGATGCCCTCGGTACTTTATATCATCATAATTTATCCATAAATTTATCATAGAATACAATCTTTGACAATTTGACCCAAAAAAAAAACAATTTTTTTTTACGAAACAGAACACCATCTGCAGCTCCCCCATCAAGCAAAGATCTCATACATATCGTCACTAGAAACCCGTATATGGCTCGCCACTTAAAACTCAGTCACTTTCTTGAGATCTCAATTTAAAAGTATTAAAACAAAAAATCAAAAAAAAAATCAGAGAAAAAACCGTCTAAGACATGGGAAGCATGTAAAGCACAACGAAGAAGGTTAGGAGGATTGCTTGCCCGAATCCCGCCTGAATATAGATACTTCATTTATTATACTTTTTTCAATCTTAAATCATTTGGATCTTGCTCTATGCTTTAAACTGCCTGCCTTATAAGCAGTTTACTCTCAGATTTCTTAATCAACACCGGCATTTTTTTCCTTTTGGGTTTTTGTCTTTAAAACGCCCGCTGGTGCGGCTAGTTTCCCTAATTTTTAATATTCATAAATGCGTCCCTCAAATTTATTTCAGAGGCGGAGATTGAGAAAAAAAAGCAGCAAAGTTTCGTGTTGTGATTATAATAGTTGAGACTAAGATGACCTAAAATTTTTTTTTCGTTTTCAAGAAATATCGACGAAATGAAGCTATTAAAATACATATGTTCCTCGGTTAAGACAAAGCGTTGAACAGAAAAGTAGCTTAATTCGACTCCCATTACAACTGTTCAGATAAGAAGCGTTGAGCTATGTGGAGAAATTAATGCGGTTATGTAGTCCTGTTAAGGATTTTTTGTTTTGAAAGCCTTCAATTAACAAAAATTTATGAGTTATGCCATATTTTCTCTGCAGAAAATTAAGAAACCTTCTCAATCGATACCATTTGATTTTCAGTCAGAATCAAATCTTAAAATCGTTTGGATCAGGCGTCTGTTGCGTCAAGGCAAGTGAGTTTTCCTTCGGTCCTTTAAAAAATTGTTTCATTGTGAAAGTCGAAAAGTGTTGCACCACCATAAATCATATCATGAAAAAATTGTCATCATAAAAAAGAGAAAGTTAAGGGTTGCAGAAATGTTTTTCTTTTGCTTTTCTTAAACCGAGAGAAAAAGAGTCATAAAATTTTTTTTCACTAATAAATAAAGGAACTGTTAAATTTGGCTGGCTTCATCCTGTGAAAAGGTGCCGGTTTTTTATAATTCTTGTTTTTATTAGAAACCTGGACTTAAAAAGTACTCAACAATTTTGTAGATGTAAAATGTCATTCTTTATCGTCGCACAACAAGAAGGACACGGAGGTGTACGCAAACAGTCGTCTTCGGTGCTATATAAAGTGCATTTTAATTGGTGCACCCTGTAGATAATAAGTGATTTATGCTCGACACAACCGACAGACAAAGGAAAGTTAAAATTTCGTGCAGTGTTTGTACAAGGCTAGTGAGCGTTTCCGAAACCGTAAGTTTTTATGCAGTGAAAAATTTATTCCGCGGATTGTCGCCAAGTCGATGATTTATACGGAAGCGGAGTCGAGATTTTCGTCTGAATCCCACTTCCCACAGAAAATAAGCCCTTCTAGTAGATAAATTTGGAAATTTTTATTTTAAAGCGAGTTTTTCTGTTTTTTTTCTTCTTTTATGTAAGTATTTACAAAATTAGAAAGCCTTGTTTTTATCTAATTAATTATGCACAATTGAATTTGATACAGAGAAACAGAAATTTCCATTAGTGTCTCGATCAGTCTCTTCCGGAATAAAAATCCAGAATCGCAATGCTAATATCGGTCTCCATTTTCTTCCTTTCCCAATTTTCATGTTTTATTATTCCGAAAGTGAAAATACGTCAAAATACGTGAAAATTTCGGCATGCAAGTGTACGTGTAATATATGTGGTGTAATATAATTGCTGTGTTTTGAACAAATTTAAATTATTCTTGGGAGAATCCTTGTTTATGGCCCTGAGCAGTTTCATTTAGTGTGCGGTTTATACACGGAATGAAATCGGGTTTGTTTTATCTCATGGAGCTGAATATTAATTAGTTGACTTATGCTGAGGAGTAGGAAGAGGAGAAAAAGCACTAAGACTTCAAATAAGTGTGGTTTTTTACACCTAAATTTCTCAATTTGGCTGGTTGTTATGTTTTAGTTTTATGCATATAAAGAAGGAAGGATAATTACAGTGCATGACAATTTATGTTTCTGTGACGCTGTACATACGTATGTGGCTAGAACTTGTTTGTATACGTACTTCATAAACGTTTCACATATCACTGCAAAATTTTGGTGGAAATTAATAAAAATTTCATTTATTTAGTTTGCCCTTATTTTATTTAACTATGTGGATTATTATAAGAATATGAATTCGGTATATTTTATAGTTCTTAAATGCATGGTTAGGCAGAGCTATAAAGCTTTATTTTGCTTGGTATGACCAGTACATATCATGATCACATTTGCAGCTTGTTTTCATTCAAGTCGTGCAGTTCTTCCTGAATGACAATTTCCTTGAGATCTCAGTTGTCAAAAGCTTACTTTGCAATTTTAAAATTATAAAAGTGTAGCAAATGAGTAATACAATTGCATTTTCATATTTTTAACTCCTTATCGATCGTTTATAGTTTTGCTGACTTTGGCAGGAGCATCCTTTTGCGAGAACTAGTAAATGGCATCTTATGAACTGTAGGATCGTTCTTCAAAAGTTAAACATGTTTTGAAATGCTGGGGGATATTAATGATATTTGTAATAGGTATAGTGGACTTGTCACACCAGTATTTCGCCAAACGAACATAGCACATGACAAATAGCTTCCACGCTCATGGTCAGATTGCTGACCATGATCTCGATTCCGCAAGTAAATCATCTCTAATTTTTAATAATCTTGTTATGAGCCACTTGAAGAGCAACTATTATTTCCTATGGTAGAGGAGCATAATATTTCTGTAAAAGCAATACATAGTTAGCCATTTGAATAATGAACATTTTAATTGTTTGTGATTTCTATAAGAAAGCATGAAAGACCTAAGCGTACATAAGTTCAACTCCAAGGCTACTTATGATATTCGAGGATACCCGCCACATATCATGGAAAAAATTAAGAGAGATAGAATAGGAAAAACTTTCTAGCGAAGGCTAGCTCAGAAGGAGTTAGTGGTAAAAGAATCTACTCGTTCAAGGTAGAGATGGGTTCTACTAGGATCGTGTCCTTTTAAATGTTTGTCCAACCGCCACGTATTATGGAAAACAATGAAGAGATATAGGATAGTAAAAACCTTCTAATGAAGGCTAAACCAGAAGGGGTTAGTGGGATCGCGCTCTTATAAATTTTTATCAGCCACCATGGATTACGGAAATAAAGAAAAAATATAGGGAAGAAAAATCCTTCTGAAGAAGGCTAAATCAGAGGGGCAACTGTAATTACTAATTGTCCAGTAGATAATGCTACATTAACTCGATTCTTCAGTTTTCATTTTATTTACAGTCTAGGACTAAACAATATTCACAACAACAAGGAACCTCAACTTTAAAGGAAGAACCGTACAACCCTCGAAAGATCTCAGATTTACTATAAATTCACTTGAAATCAACACAATATCGAAAATAATAGGGAAAGACAATGTAAAATTGTGCAATGCTTAAAGGCTCTTTGATATAAAGAATTTGAGTTTGGATTCAAAATATTTTTCATATAATTGATAAGTTCATTACCTGCATATTCCCTAGTATCCTAGTACTTTTAGTGTGATGGACCAAGACAAATTAGAAAAACATCGCAACCAAAGCAGATAAAACTACAGAGATCTGTACCCTTAGCAATGACAGATATGATGAGAAAAGTTATGTTTAACTTGCACACTTCACATTTTTTATATAAACGGAGGTTACTCGCAGCCTATAAAAAACATGAGATTTAACTTTGCTTCCACCTAAAAATTATTAGCTTCAAAATGACTGATATGCTTGAAACACTGAAATTTGAGCTTCAACTTAATGTAGTCATTAAAGACGCTTGGGAATCACGCACTAATATTTTGCTTTCACAACTCAACTTGATGAAATATAATGGCTGCTTGTCAATGCCTATTCATTTTGCTGGGTTTACTGTATGTGTGTCGTACGTTTTGTGCAGGGATGCAGCCAACTACAGCAAATAGGAGCTGATTGACTCTTCAATTTTTAGATAATAATCATATAAGAACGAACATAAATTAAGAAATCGCATTTCAAATATTTTCAAATATCCCGCGATATCAGTTCGGTTTATAATTGCGCCATAATTCGTTTTGTTTCGTAAATCGCGTGTGAAGAACTACGATTTATTGATTGAAGTCGCATTTCAATGCGAGCACTCGCTGGTTGCATTTGCTTAGACCGTAAGAAGGTAAGAGTGGAATATTGTGGTAGATCTTGTGGCATTCTACAATAAGGCTAGTGTGTGTAAAATTAATTTAAAATCAGATTTAATTGAAAATATGCAATTTGCCTTAATAACATAAAAGCGGGGCCGTGATGACTATCCTCTAGATAAACAGGTGCAATTAAGCTGTAAACAAGAATAACAAACAGAGCCCCAAAGGTAATGGGTATTACTATTATAGGTTCAGTCCACGCACTGACCTCATAGATTATGAATCTTCCTAAAGCAGCTTTGTCGCCTGCTGTAACGAGAAAAACTAAAAATTCATTCCTGACTTAGATCGAGGGACGATTACTGCAATCCCAACAGCACTACAGACATACCTACTAATTTAAATTTAAATTGATCAAAACAAAAATACAGTTGATACTTGGTACACTGCCATACTATGAAACCGTGCACTGGGAAGTATTTAATTCAGAGAAAAGTAAAAGAGCTGAGATCAACAAAAATCATTCTAACAAGGCTGACTACAGGTGGCTTATTTACTTTATTTTGATCGAGCTTCGGTGAAAATAAGCAAACTAAGAAACGCGCACCCACAAATAATGAAATTGAATTATTATACACGTAAAGATAACGACAACACTCTATGTCGAAAATGTCAATGATACGGGCATGACTTATCTTATTGCAAACCGGATGCTTGATTTGTGACGAAGCAACACATGCACAGTGAATACAATGCAGAAAAGCGATTAGTGAAATATATAAAAATTAAGGAAAAATATATGAAAAACTCAAAACATCCCAAAAATATACTAAACCAAACCTTTGAAATCTCATGAGAACAAACTTCGTTTTCAGCCACTGAGCGACCAGTGATCAAATCATCGCATCGTAGAAGCGCACCCAGAAAAGCCCCAAGAATACTCAGTCTGATTAAGCTAAGATCTGAGAGATCTTTTTACATAAAGAAATTATGAAGCAGGCTATAATGAGTTTTATCACGGCCCATCAACTGCTGCAGCTTTCATTTTAGCTAGTAAACAAACTAATGCAGTAAAAAGGCAAAACAATGTCAAGTCATAGTTGAGCTACCAGTGAAATTCTTACATAATAAATATAAGGAAAATCTAAAATGCATTGGTACTGCAGAATGTGCAAAGTATTCGAGAAAAATAAATAGAAACATTTGATTTTATGAAAGAAAGGAAGCCAAATTAAGACAACTGTACTATTTTCAAGAGAAATAATGTAAGATACAGCCAAATTTATCAAATAATAATTACTTAAAATGAGACCAACGAAAACAGAGCTTAGTACACTCTCGCAGTGGACACATCACTAACTTGTTGAAGATATTGTCATTTGTCTCTCCGACAAACATGGTAGGTAATAACGACTATTGTTTCTCGAAATGAACCTATGCTTAAAATAATTATTTGTTATTACCACAAATGATTATATTTCCATACGTAGTATATTTAAAAATTCGTCATGCTAAGTGGCATGCATAAGCTTGTCGATTCCATAAATTTCTTTCGAATAGAAACTCCACTTTGCTGAAATATTTCTCGCAATGAGAAATTAATAATATCGACCTCATTCAAAATATCTCATAACAAATAGAAAACGCCCTCGGATGATATATCAAAAATCATCTAAGCAAGGGAATGCACGCACAGCTAAACACCACCATTCATCAACACATAAAAAAAATCCCAAGAAAGCTTTAGGGCACTTTGTGAAAAGCATACCAAGTTGAGGGTTTGAGCTTATTTTCGGCTATTTCGCTTCTTTTTTCCCTCCCTGTTTGCAACCAATTTCATTTTTGTTGGCTTAAAAAACGCCAAGTTTGCAGTTTAAAAAGAAAAATAGCTCGAAGCTAACATATCTCGTCTTAACTCATCATAAGAACTGAAATGGCACAAAGCGCAGATACAAACAGACGAAGCGAACCGAACAAACATAAAACCGAGTGTTTCCCTTGCGGGGTCGGAATAAATAGAAATTTTATTCAGCCATAGATTTTTCACCGAAAGGTAATTTATTGGAGTATCTATCTGCGATGCGAGCAAGAGAAATGTGTGGCGTGTGTAAAAGAAGCGCTGGTGGCTTGGTTTGCTATTGGTAGTATATTTCTTAGACGCCGCTTGCTTCCCGACAACCATCCCTATCCTCTCTGCTCAAGGTCCTTATACTCAGCGTGAATATAGAAATATATTTTCTGTCGAAAGAAATAGAACTCCTCTTCCTTGGCTCTAGGATTTTTATAATAATTCCCGAGAAGGGGCTTTTTTTTCTATGTAAAGACATCTTTATGCATGAACTTGTGTGCTGAATTTATTTGCTCAAGAGTTATAGATGCTCATATCCATCGAGATATTGTTTATGGGGAGCACACAGCTCAGCAATACTCTCCTCGATTTTATACATTTTTCCTTTGTTTTCTATTGTTTCTACTCGATGATTCCGCATTTCTCATCAAGTCTGGGTCATCTTAACTAATCAATTGAGCCTCACGTTGTCTATTAGCGAGCGGTGACAGCAAACAGTTTCCGGCCGGGTAAGGACTTCAATCAGCACCATAGGGCACCGCCGTAATCAGATTGTACTGAAGATATCTAGTAGTGCGTTCACCTTCAATGAAAACATTTCAGGCGGGCAAAATAAAATATGCACCAGAAATGAACTGCGGTGGTAGCATAACAATATACGTTGGTCCTCCAAATACTTCGGTATCTGACAAACGAGCATGCATGACTCCATCCATATACGTGAAAGTTGATGCTATAAAAGCTGCTGGAAAATTCACTTCTCCACTCGATCTCGGCCTCCATCACCGCATTCGTTACTTTTTCAATTCTTATGCCTCTTTTTCTGCTTTTTCCTCGTTTTTCCTGTTTCCCGCTCGGTGTTTCATCTATTGGAAAACATGCGACAATAGAATTTATGCGATCACGATTTTACCATGTTTCATACATTTCGCCTTATTTATGATATCGGAAGGCAGGGGGCAACCCAACACATACCGTTCAGTTACGGCCACCGAGTATTTCACTTTGACTTAAGAAGTTTCGCAAAGAAAGGGATTTTTTCAACGGTGGATGTCAATTAAATCGAAACATACTGGAGTGCTATGCTTCATGCTCTCCACGAAAATGACTAGAAGAGCCATTATGCAACGTTTGCTCTTGCATAAGTAGGCAGTAGAATGAGCTGCTGGAGAGGTGGAGTGCACTGTTGTTACCTACCATTATGACTAATGACTATAATTGAATTTCAGAATGTTGAAGGTGTTGATGGCTATGAATTTTACAGATTTCTACACGACTTTTCGGATAACGTGTTATGGAGCATTGTTGTAACCTACTGGTATTTTATAATATTGATTTGTTTTTAGTTACGTTCGGTAAGCTGTATATTAACATAAAATATATTTTTCGATAGAAAAGTCAATTGCGATAATAAAAGATAATCTCTCTTTCCACCCTTTAAAAGCGTACCGTTATAGTTGCTTACTAGTTTTACTTTCAATTCCAATCACTTTAAAAAACTCAATAAAACCGCATTAATTCATTATATTACGGTTTATTTGACATTTTATCATTGCAGCATTCAACTTAATATTATTCACACTTTTTTTGGTTAAACAACAAATTTTATTTAACACTATCTTCTTGCTACCTCTTTCGAAATTTTTAAAGAGACTTAAAAGAGAGTTTGGAAGTCTCTAAATTCTTTATGATAAAAATTAAAGAATGTTCCCGTGGGAATGTAAAGTTAATTTAATGACTTATAATTGTGGGGCTTAAAGGGGGAAGTAAGTAACATTTTGTTAAAAATTGAGATACGTGCATAAATGTAAACTATATATACCCAAAATGTTAGTGGCAAAGGGATGTAACTAAATTCCTATCCCGTATTGTTTTATATCAGCCGTTATTTTAACGACTTTCAAGTAGGCATTTTTGCTCAGAGGCAGTTCTTACGGAGAAAGGGGTGTAAGTGATTGAAGGAAATTAAATTATTAACTTTTTACTAAATCAAAAATCATCGAACTTTATTTTAACCACTCCAAAAAATTATTAAGATATACGGCTTTTTTTTAAATATAATTATTACATAAAATTAAGACTTTATATGGAGTTTAGTTTTTCGAACCAACTTTATTTTATTTTTAAGTATTTTTTGCTTTTTCTCAAAAGTGTGGAAAATGTACTTGTACCCCTTTCCTTTTAACCCGTAAATTTAAATCTTTTAATGGTCCATTACATTATTACATTATTTTCATTGATTTGAATTTGTATCATGCTATGTTTTCGTCTTTATATGGCCTGTATTTACTATAACATGTTCTATATCGGTATTAGCTATAATAACCTTCGACGAAATAGTTTGCAACCACATTTTTTTTTTTTTTTGCTAAATTGCACTTTTATAACGTATTATGTAATTTATTTATTATTTTCTTTAAAAAGCTACCAGGATAATATTTGGAGACAGTGATTGCTATTAGAAACTACTCTAAAGAAAAAAAAAGAGGAAAGAAAGACAAATGAAATAAAACCATAAGCTCCTTTTGGAACTAAGTGAATAATGATGAGTAAAAAATAAGAAGATCAGATTAACAATTTCAAATATAAAGGAATTCTAGAGATAACTAATGGAAAAATATAATTAAATAATGAAAATAATAAAAACAAAAAGGAAAAAAATTATAGTAAGAGAGGGTGAAGAATATCGAAATGTATTATAAAAATATGAAAGAAAATTCAAGTAACATGAAAATTATTTAGGAACTAAATGAAAATAAAAGGATGTAGAGTAATTATAACGGTACAATTATAAACACACAATATAGGAAGTACGTATAATTACACTGAGGATAAATTGCTGGAGGCTATTTAATTTAAAATTATTTGTTTAAAACTAGAGAGGCTTCTCCTATTAAACAAGTCTACATTATTGAAGGAAGTGTAATGATTTTTTTTGTATACGCAAAATTGGTGGTATTTCAGGCGAGATGGAATTTTAAAACTTAACAAACTTAACTTCAATATTAATTCTGGACAGTTCACCGTTACTAGTAACCTTATACAAAAAAAAATCATTTTTAATAAGTCCGAGTCCGCGGTTTTGTAGAGAAATCATTGAAAAACTGTTTAGTGCCTGAGAGTATTCAGATTGGGCTCCGTTTAGTTTGTATTGTATTATCTTGTGAAACGCCTTAACGGTAGCTCTAATTCATTTATATATATGGAATAAAAAGGATTCCACACTGATGAGGCATATTCCCGATTATGCTGCTTACAATCGATTTAAAGATGTTATGCTGAGCGATTTACTTGATCTAAATATAAATCCTAAGACCTTGAAAGATCTTAACGTTATATATAGTAAACACTAGGAGAAAATAATAATTTATTATCAAAAAATAACTCCAACCATCTTTAATTTCTTGCACCAAAGACAACGCGGCATCACTTATTGAATATTCAAATTGACGTCATTCCCGTTTTATACAAGAGGATATAAACTTGCATTTACTAATATTAAGCAATAGGAAGTTTTCGTCGCTTAAGTTTTTAAATTTATTAAGATCATCTTTCAATATTAAACGACCATTTACAGTATTTATCACACCAATCATCCGCAAATAATTTCAGGCAAATCATTAATATATATTGTAAATATTAACGGACCAGGAACTATACCTTGAAGGACTCCTGAAAGCTATTTTAAAATGAATAGATTGAAGGACATTCAAAACTACTACACTGTCTCGTTCGCTAATGCTTATGACAAAGATGGGGTATCGATATCTAGATATTCAAAATATCTGGTTTATACACCACGTGTGTCATCAGATACTCCCAGAAAACTTAGTGGGTATAGACTAGATATCTAGATGCCAATATCCTCAAAAATGACTGGGTATAGCCTGATCAGCGGCACTTCTTACGTTGCGCAGCGCCATCTAGTTGTTAATAAAAATATGATAATGTGCCAAATTGGAGAAGAAGACCCAAACAGTTTTTGTCAACATTGAAGTATGAAGAAACTACGATAATGATTAATTATTATTCCATTACGATTTTGTTATTTTTAAACAAACATTTAATCACACTTTTCTTCGTTTCACACAAGGTCGTGAAATAAGACACCACATCCTCTGATACGTTTTGCACCTCAACCAGGATCTTATTGCAAGATAACGTATTTTTTTTTCGTTCCAAATATTTAATTTGTCCCATATTTACAATTAATTTTTGTGGCTTAGCTTGCATTAAAGCTTCCACTTCCATTTCCAAATTGGTTACTCTTAAAAACCTGTCAAAGTAGGTGCGGTTTGTCACATGAATGTCCTGTTTTAGGTCTGTCAGAGGTACTTAAATACCTAGATATTATTCAGAATATCTAGATATCGATACTCCATGTCTATCAGAAGCATTAGGGAGGAAAACATCCCTTTAATAATATCCTCGTGAAAGAACAAGAATCGCATCTTTACTAATATTCTTTTATGCTGAACTTATCAAATGCCTTAGTAAAGTGTATACAGTTATTCAAAACAGTTACAATAGCATCTGTAAAAAGAGCCAAATTAGTAATGGTCCAACTGGAATGAAACCATGCTGGTATTAAATAATCCAAGCTTGTTTGGTGGATTAATTGTCCATGTATATTTTTCTCAAATATCAAAACCAAGCAGCCTGAAATAGATATGGGACCGTAATTGGTTGTAGTAAAACATCTCTTTAAAATTCTTAGAAAAATCTAATGGAGATATAAGCAGGTCAGCTATACCTATGTATAGCTGTTCCTATGAACAGAGAGAGCATTTTTTGTAAAATAAATTCGGAATTCCATCTGGGCCAACTCTTTAATTACTAACAAAATTATAAATAACCACACTAAAATAGATAGATGTACTATAATTGTTCGGTGTAAAGTTATCATACACGGAAGTATTAGGATCCGATAGATAAACCGACTCAAAATATTCGGAGAACATATTACATATAGTTGTTTATAGTATTGTGGAATTAATAAATTAATCCTTGTGTTTTTTACTTTATTGTTTATACGTTTTATGTGAATTTCTTCTACTTCAATTGCCATAACTGTTGTATTCTCTAATAAATATATTCATGTATCATATCTTAGTTTAATTACTATATTTGATAATACAGAAATTAATTAAATAGGCAGGATTTATGTATATATATATATATATGTTTAGTGTTTTTCGTCGTGATAGACATCAGGACCAACTACAGTGCCCGGTTAGGGTGGGCTTTTGATTGCACCCAAGAAAGATTTGCTGGTTGAACCTATTGATGTGAATGGTTCTAGCTCCTTGGAATTCTTATGTGTCCGGATTAAATCTTATGCTTCCTGGTTTTATATAGTTTTTCCAGGATCTAATTCTTCTGTTTACAAGGACTATCTTAGCTGCATTAATTCGGTTTTTGACATGTCGAGTTCAGATGATGGTATGGCTGTTCTTGGCGATTTTAACTTGCCTTCTATATGTTGGACTCCACCGTTTGAGGAGGGCCCTTTTATTCCAACAGAGTTTACGTCTGTGCTGGAAGACGATACTCTGGATGTGCTGTCTTCTTGTGGGCTTATGGAAGTAAATGGCATTCATAATGTTCGCAACAAGATTTTTGATCTTGTCTTTGTTAATGATGACTCCAGTGCTTGTGTTACTCGTTCATTGGATCCTTTGGTGTGTGAGGTTCCTGATCATCCAGCTCTTGTCCTTTATGTCGACGATGCTTATGGTGATACCCCTGCTTATTTTTTAGATTTGGATTTTGATTTTGCTAGAGCAGATTTTGAAAAATTTAATATTCAATATTGATTGTTTAATATTTCAGATGTTGATTCTTGTTTGTTAATTTTTTATAAATTAATTTTTAAATGTTTCCTTGATACTGTACCTATTCGTAAAGCTAGGAACTATACTTCTACTCCTAATTGGTCAATGACAGTCTACATAATTTGCATAATGCGCGTAACAAGGTGTGGAGAATCTATAGTAATTCTAAATCTATGAGTGATTATCGCAATTATTCTTGCCTAACGCTAAGCGTGAATGCGATGGTTATCCCATCAGCCTGTACTTTCATGATCCGTCTCTTATATCTAATAATTTTGCGGATTATTTCTCCAAATATTTCAGTGTTGACAATGGCAATGCAAATTATTTTTCTTATGTGTCGTCTTGCATGTCTAATTTTTCTAGCCTAGATGTTAATATTCGTTGTATTAGTGAACATATGTTATGTGGGCATGTTCATGAGTTGGATTCTTCCTGTTCTGTTGGACCGGATGGTATTCCTAGCATTGTTTTCAAACAATGTTTTGATAGTCTTTCGCGTCCGCTTCTTTATTTATTTAATTTATCTTTGTCAACGGGTGTATTTCCTGATGCTTGGAAATCGTCATTTGTTATTCCTGTTTTTAAAAATGGAAAGAGGGACTTGGTTAGTAATTATAGACCCAGAATACGGCTGTCAAGTATGGAGTCGTTACTACAATGTACATATTAATAGGATTGAATCTGTACAGAAAAAGTTTCTACGTTTTACCCTTCGTCACCTTTCGTGGAATGATAGGTTTGAGCTTCCACCATATTCTGATCGTCTGGCTTTAATTAATATGATGCTGCTCCATAAGAGGCGTGAGTTCTTATTGTGTGTCTTTATATATAAAGTTTTGACTGAATTAATAGATTCTCCTGAAATTCTTAAATCAATTTCATTGAATGTTCCCGGTAGAATTTTAAGGTACCGCGATATTCTTTTCATTAAGAGTCATCGAACGAATTATGGATTTTATGAGCCCCTCAGTATAATATGTGTAGAATTTACAACAAATATTCAAATTATTTAGATTTCAATATTGATTCAAGAGCAATTAGAAATTTGATTCTTTGAAGGGGTTTGTGATTTTATTTTTTATTGATTTATCGCAAAATAAGTTTTTTGAATTTATACACACTATGTTACTTTATATATAAGTCAGATTATATTTATATATGTTGGCTAAATAAATAAATAAATAAATGACCTATTCGATCTCATTAAATAATTTTTAATATATCAATGTTGTAGTTAATTTTACATACCTATACCTGTTGTACTTTTCCTATTTCATTTTCCAACCTTTTTATTATGTTTCGTTTTTCTGGTGAAGTTATTGGAAAAATTTGATTTAAATTTTGTTAAGCTTTGATTTGTTTTGTTACTTTTTTTATATTTTCTGTATTTCATTATTTATTAAATTTAATTTTTTTTTACATCTACTTCTATTTATTAGTTTTTTGTCATTTTCTGATAAAATTTCTAATTTAATTTTTCCTCAATCGTCATTCTCGTGTAGCAATAAATTTTATTCAAGTTACAGGGGTCTCAATTTTAATGTTATAACTAAAATTCTTACATGAAAAATGTAAAAAAATTGGAAAAACAGCTCCGGTAGCATTTACAAATATGTTTGGAAAACCTATGTTCGAAAAATAATTAAAATTGGTGTGTACATCGAAAAGATTTTAGGACCGGGAGGTAAATCACATGGCGTTTAAGGTTTTTGATTAAAAAAAAGCAAATCGTTTTAAAAAATCTAAGTCCGTCTGCATTTAAACTGACAAATTTATAATCTTTGGCCGAAGGTTTCAAATCATTATCATTAGTCTTAAGTCTAGTTTCTCATATTTCTATTAAACTATGTATTAGTTTATTTGGCGTGCAGTTTTATGTTAATTATTTCTTCTTTAATACGTTAAAGTTATGTATAAGCGTGTTATATATTGGTTGTATCAGATTAGATTTTGCTTCAGTTATTTTCAGAGTTTTTAGTACTTTTGTATTCCGTTATATTTGTAATACCTGTGCATAATTTGTATCTCATAATTCTTATATCACATAGCTTAATAGTTACGTATATCCATTACTGTTCTCTACTTCAATTAAGTGGGTGAATATTGGGAGGGAGGCGGAAGGATTGTTAGAGAAATGAGAATTATTATAGAGTTTTGCTATGAAAATAAATTCATAGCGAATTTAGTCAATATGAAAATTGACCGAGCTTACAGCCAAATCCGCAGCTCGAGAATTGAGTGGAAAAAACTTTACGAACGAAAAATCAAATTATTAATATCCTCGCTATTTTGACCTGAACTACAAATCTTACTTCTAGATTTACTTTTTTGTTTATTGTATGCATTTGGCATTTCACGCTAAACTACATAGGTATTTAAGTTTATTAATTAATTATCCCTGAAAAAGCAACTGGATTCTAACCATCTTCAGACCCAAATAGAATTTTTCCGGGCCTCTTAAATCTGAAGAAACAATGGCTGTTGGTCCGTTAAATTTTAGGCTTATATAGCATTCGGATAAATCTGTGCGGTTTAGCACGGCGTGGCGCCATAAATCTTTGGAGGAAAATATCGATAAGCATTAAACGTCTTATAATGTTTTTTTCTGAATTACTCGCTGTAAGCATGCCTGAGGAGATTACCGACAGAGATGGCGCTCAATCAACTGGTTGGTTTTATTCTTTAAATGTGGACTAGATCGTGAGTTCTTAATTTTGCTCCCATTCTTTGATATTGAAAAGCTTTTGGCAGGGAATACTTCGACTTCTTTAGCAAAATAGCTCGTCTACCCAATTGTCATGTCACCACTCAGCAAGAATGCCGTTGGAAGCGAGTTGCACACACACTGGTATTAATATTCCGTCTGACAGGGTACATGCTGCTTGATTCCTTTATAAGATCGTTAAGAAATAAGATTTTACGTGACGAATATGTGTATATTGTCCAATGGGAATATCATTGGGTGCAGTATAGCAGATATTTATAGAATGTCATGATTTTACGATGCTTAGGATTAGTGTGCCGTCATGAAATGTGTGAGTATTCTATTGAAATCAGTAGCCAGTGCAGTTCGAACCCAAAACCAGAGTATCATGGACAAATCTAGGGGACTACAAGGAAGCATAGGATTGGCTCTGCAATTAAAATATAGTATCAATTCGATGGGTATATTTGCTTTATGGTAATAAAAGAGCTGACCTTTTTGCCTTTAACATCCTAATTTTAGACCAGCCATGCCATCTATCTGATTGCCTCCTTCTTCAAAGATGGTGTTCGCAGCAGTATTAACAGCATTTACCAGACCTAAGTGCTTATAGCTTATAGGAAAAGTCCCTCCCATATTGGCTAAAAGCACACGGACTTGCTTCTAGGGTTGGAAAGAAACTACATATATAGAGTTGTGATTGTCTGGCCTTGACAAAGTGAAAGATGATCATTTCTGGATCTCAGATTCAACTAAGGGATGAATAGATGAATTGAAAAGATATTTCACCTGAACCTATTATGCTTTACTCATCAAGTAAAGTTTGATAACTACTATGAAGCTACTTTGGCCTTCTTTTTTGTGCTCCTGCATTAAATGACAAAATCGACCATGAATTATATCAAAAGCCTAATCGTAGCTCTGTTTCTAGAGAATCATATAAACCATCTTGTCTATATCTAAATTCGAACTATCTGTGAGTGTGACTATTTCCGTTCAGCACGTACAATGCTATCTTACTTATTACATAGTAAATATCTTTTGAAATACAAAATCAAAATTTATTCCTTCTTCTTAATGAAGTTTTTAATTGTATTTTAAAGGAGCTATGTCTATCTTGCCAGAGAGAGAGAGAGTGCCTTAGCAAAATCAATGCGGTCGATGGTTCTTTTAGTACGGGTATATCCGAAACTCGTTTCACACAATATAACATAAATTTATTGTTCATCCTTAGTAAAAGTCGAAAATGCTGTATTACATTTTATGTAAACTCAAGCAATATCACTTAATATGAGGTTAAGAAGGCTCTGAGAACAAAACAGCAATTATTTTTATGTGCCATAAATTCATCGATCTTCTCCGGAATAACCTCTTGTCATCAGGGACAACAATGGCTTTTAAACTACTATTGGTTTTTTATACCAAAAAGAAAAACTCCAATTTAGTTTTTATGATTGTGGAATTCTTCAGAGAGAAAATCCGATCAGGCAGTCATTAACCAACTTTTTAGTATTCTCAAAGGCATTGGAAAAGCCATTCTCTTAGAATTCTCATAGTTCAACTCAATAAATCTCGTCCGCATTCAATTTCAGCGATTATTTTGTTAAACGGGCGTTCGAGAAACTAAACCGGCTCGACGACACAATGAATTATTCATGTTTGTACGATTTTGAAGGAAATAATTCAATAATTTACTTGTATTGATATAAAAGAGCGTGCATTGGAAAATGGCGGCGATTACATTGCCGATAAAAGGTAAAGGCTTACTCAGATTCAACTCATGCTGCCATAATTAACGCAAACATGTTAACTCTACGTCCAGCTTTATAAAGATAAAAATTTCTTTAGTTCGCGTAGTTTAAGTAGCTAATTGAAAAGTTTCGAGTAAAAGATTTTAAAACAGCATTGGCTACTATGAAGTAAGCCATTATGGGATTCCATTAAGTTGGTCATAAATTCATGTTTTATTTAAAGCTCGATTTTAATTGCTACCGTAATGGTCGGAATAAGTCCAACAAAAAGGAAATACCCATTTTTCTGTGAACAGCAATGCTATAAATTTGCAGCAACAACTTTTTAATAATAATTAGGAGCTACTGTTTCTCTAAATGGTTTGATTCGAACGATGCTAACCGGGAGAAAGATTTATGGCTACGGAATGAAGTCTCATTTCAATTCTCAACTGATTTGATATAAACTGCATGTCAACGACGTCAAGCCTTATAAGAAAATTCATCGTTCAGGCAATAGTCTCTGGACTATTCAATCAAGTTGACAAGTTTAATTGCGAAAATCTCTACTGAAAGGGTTAAAGCAAAAAGCAGAGCATAATATCAGGCCAACATTTATGGTTTACGCACCGCGCCATTATCCCCGACGGGGCCTTCAGCCGATTGCAAATATCTCAAAATTCGATGGCGGAGCACTGCAATTGCGGCAGTCCATTGTTAAAAAATTGCATTATATCTCACTCTGAGACTGTACATATGCAGAGGGTACGTTTTCCAATATAGAATACCACTCTACCAGTTTGACCCTCCTTCCGTGTATATACTCCGCACACGGTTATATCGGCAAATTTTGGCGGCACAGCTGTAGTATGCCCTGTACAGAATGCCAAAGGATCATAAATATGGCCAGGCGCGATAACTCGATAATTATGTCCGCTTTTGTTTATTTCGCACATCGATTACCGCCTTTTGTGATTACCCTATGCACAGGCACTTTGAGTGCACAGCAGTCATATCTAGATGTATGCAGTGATATTCCATGGTTCGTCCTTTTACCCGGCTTCCCCTGGGTGAGGTGATGGGGTGACGACCACTTTCATTTGGGACTTGTTTCCAGTGTAGGGAATGTAGTTTTACTTCGGGCTGCTGAAAGCTGCTCTGGACCTTTAGATATCACGTTGGAATGCTCGTGCTCAGTTATTAAGCGATGATTTATCTCTCGAGAGGTCGAAGGCAATTTTTGGACTTTAAATGGTCCATACGACTGTTGTTTGCAAATCATACCGGTCTTAGTGCAGGATATTCGACTTTTGTGCTTTCAGCTCTACATGTATAACACCAATGCATTTAGAATAAAAACGTTTGAACGCTGGGTGTCGTTGACTTTTAGAATAGAAAAACACCAACAATTTTTGGCCATGGTTACAATAGATAAAATTTATTGAATAAAGCTGAGTTAATTGTTTGGTTTCAGTCATTTTTGATCATTTGTTTATTACAGATAATTAACTGAAAATATTCTTTATTAGATTGGTGTTCACAGCCCGCAGCCATACTTTGGATTTGCACAAAGATGAACTGAGCTGTAATGAATTTAGGTGTAACACGAAGTAGACTTCAGCGCAATTAAATTCTTCTGCCAATCAGTCAATTTATGGCCCTGTATTATTTTAATAATGCAACCATTTTTTTTACAGTTTTTGTTTTATCAAGTAATGGCAGAGTTGTTAGAATTTCTAAGTATGTATAGAACTGTTTGCTGTTATAAGCTTTTGCTTATGTAAACTATTGGAAAACTTTATTTATGTCATTCATACAATGCTTTCAACGCTAAAGATAGCTTTAGCCTGTACCTTACCTTAATGAAATATCTCAGAAATTGTCGTCGGACACATAGGACGAAAATGGAATCCCCTTTACCAGACTCAGCTCGCGATAACACTGCTTGTCCTACCTGTCTTTAACCTCTAATTGTTATGCAGTTCATTTCGGTCCTTATATTTGTATTCAAATCTAAAAACAGATACTTTGAGTCTTCAGATACGTCTACTGAGGACTCTGTTTGTAGATTTACTAGCTTTAGGCCCGAAGTAAAATTACGAATCATCAGTCGACAGTGACTTTGCCGATTTCCTTCCACACTTTTTCCTTAACATGGAGATTTCTGAAGTGGAGTTGGCCGCAGCCGACACCAACTTTGCACTTTGAGCAAAGTTCAGTTACATTTACAGTCGCAGTCGAAGTCTAGCCACATGCATTTACCATTTTCTCAGAGCATGGAAGATCCTTAATAGGTGCAGAACAGAGGCATTAGAACAGCCCTGCCTTCTTATATAGAAATAAGGTGATCGTCGTATGGCTTGAGCCTTCAGTCATACACAGTAAAAAATTCGGAGCCCCATGAGCACGGGAAAGGTGTTCAATGAGGTCCGTACATTTTCGGAGTACATTTGTGTAATTATTATTACTCATAAATATATTATAGTTTTACCAAGCTCCGGCATAGTATAATTATTACCGTCTACGGTGAATATTTAGAACTTGTTCAAAAGTAAGATATATACTCCGATCGATAATGCAATCGAAACCACTATTTTGTGTAATCGCGTACAAATCTGATTTTAATGTTTCCTTTGGACAGAAATTGCTGAAAAAAATTAAAACTAAATACTATGTTGACACTTGCAACTTACACTTGTTAAACACTTTTACAAATATTAAATTACGACAAAATTTTTCTAAGCATGATAGAACGTGTTGCATTTTACACCGAACGGAGTTTAGATACAACTCGGTTTGGGAGGCCACAGTTAAGTTACACCGAACGGAGTTTTAAAATAAATATTTTCGAAGTTTTCCGCTAGACAGAGCTCCGCCGGTTGTTTCTGCTATATAATATAAAACAAGCCTTATTCGTATATAGAGGGGAATTTTTACACCAGTCGGGGTAAAAAATTTAAAACTCCATAATCATGGGGTATAGATCATTAAAACTTTCCGAAATGGATTGAAAATTTATATTATGTAGCAAAGGGGATGAATTTACACCCATTTTTTTACTTTGTAGCCTATCCCTATGCTTTAATTGCTTTTAAATAGTCTGGCATTGACATTAATATTACTTGTTCTCATTCCAAAATGATCAATCAGACTGGGCTAGTCAGAGTTCTCTGTCTGCTCGATAACTGTCAAAGGAAAGTGGTTTTTCAATAGGGTATATACAGGTTTCTTCGTTAGTTTTCATATATGTGTCGTCATTGACTTCATGAAAATCTTCTGTAGCCTTTTTGAATTATGAAAACTTTCTGCAATTTGTCATAAGTTCTTATACTATTCCACTATCTCGTCATCTTTTTACTAGATATATCAATTAATTAGATATTGTCTGTATGTCGTCAGTACCTACTTTTTCTCATGATATTGTAGTGGTATTCTAGTGGTAGCAGTGAGTCCCGAAGGTTTTTAAGATTGCTTTGAGTTCATCTACACTCCGGATCTGAGACGGATGACTCATTTTACATTATTACACATCCATTTAACTGCCGAAGGTCATATATAATTATTAATTTCTACCTGTATTATAAACTTGCTTGCAATTGCAAAGTATATGAACCTTGTGAATAAGTAATATTATAGCTCCGCATGCAATACAGAAGCATAAGCTATTACCTCTGGATCCACATATGATCCAAATTCATCCTTCCACAGGCTCCTAAATTAGCATCAGATATTCCACATGTATTATTATCAGCCTACAATCTACAGCCTACCGAGTTAGCAGTATACTACGAATATTTTACAAGTGCTTGTATTAATCAGGGAAAAAACTGCCGCTCTCAGTTGCTTACATTCGGAAATGATCATTGAAATGACCATTTTGGTAATAATAATCTTCTCTCGAGGTTTTCAATGGATACAAACACAAAACACTTATCTAGGATATTGTTCCAGCGCATTTTATCTATAATCGAGTAAAATAAAATCACGAAATTCGCGGATATATTTATTCCATGTAAGAAATTTGTAATCCATTTCTATAAGTACCCTCAAATCATCCAACAAAACCTTCCTCAAAAGATAAGGAATCTTCATGTGTCACCTACAACTAGAACATTTAAATCTAACAAGATCCTTTGGGGTTTTCTTAATTAATTAAATGCAAATTAACTCGAATAGCTGAAGTTGGTGCAATTTCTTTTTAGCACGATAGCAAAGAAACCATAGACACCATACATCAATCTGATTCCATCTAAGTCAATTCCTAGGAAAGGCGTTAGTCTTTAGTCTGTTCATGGGGGAAAAGGTCTCCGTGACAGTAGATATATATCCCTTACATTTAGGATACCTAAGAATGTGCACAATGCACTGTATGTAGAAACACTTAAATATAGCTATATGGCAGCAGAAACATCTACCTTTCCTACAAAGCTTAGATAAAACTCTTATGGCATCGACAGACTTTGAGAATTGGCAAATCGAAACCAACTTTTTAGTGATACAGCATTACAGCAACGATGGAAGAGAGCTGTACATGCAACAAAGACAGCACAGTCGAGACTAAAAGATCAAATCATGACATCTTTTTCGTGTTCCCGCAAATGAGATATCGTCGGCATGAATACCTTGTGAAATGAAATCCAATTGAGAAACTGCTCGCCGAGCAAATATTGAAAGGTTGAAAAATGTTATTCGTTTCCTCGAACTCCTGCACGAAGCATAAAAGAGTCTTAAAAGATACTTTAATGGTGATATTTATGCAAACATTCACAGACATTCGTAATAATTTTTTGCTATGGGGCAATGAATGCTCCACGGAACTCGGGATGTAAAATAATTCAGTCTATTCTCGGCGTTGAAATAAGTAGTTGCGCTGAGGTGAAGCTCTATATGGTGGCGAAAGGAAAAAATACTTATAATGAAATATTGTGACGTTCTTCTTACGTTAGTACGAATGTGTCATTCTTTGCATTTAAAACGCGATTCTGAATGGAATCGCTATACAATATTAATTCTAGTTCGATCTCTGAACCTAATTTTGTTCCTGTTTACGGGCTGATGCATTTAAAAATAGATATAAGGTTAAATTCAGTAGGCGTTTGTATTTTAGGTTCTTTGCAAATTTCATTCTAAATTGCACTAATCTATAATATTAATAATGATTCACGTAAAAATGTATGTATGTATGCATACGTGGTGTACATGTCCAGCTAAAAATGGAATCATACCATCATTCAAACTGGATGCCTTCTTTGGAAGATTTGATGCATTCTTCTATATTGGACACTTCATAGGGCATGCTTGTACAAGTATGTCCTACGGAGGAAGCAGCTCAAGCTTTTTTATGTAATTATCTCCTTGTGAGGAAGCAACTAATGCTTTTCGCGTGTGCTTCCTCCTAGCTTCCTTGAAACGAAAATTGAAGCAACATGGATTAGGCACCCACGTAGCATATTTAAACGAAGTTCCATATTTGTACATACATATATATGAATCATTTAGAAAGTTCTGATTTCATTTTATTTTATATGTAATGTCGCACTTCAGTAAAAATCACAACAATTCCCAATTAAATTTATTATGTGCAAGCGAAAACATAACTGTGTGCATTTGGCTTCACAAACGAAACAAGAACCACCTTGAAAAACTATAGTTGTGGCTTTCAAAAAGCTTCTTGCGGGATCAATCTGGAATGGATTAAAAATTGTTCAGCTTTTTCATCTTTTATCAAGTTTTACTGTTTCCTCAAGCCTTCATGTGGAAGGCCTGACCAGGCTTTCCGCTGGATGCCTAAAAACAATAAATACAATTATAATTTTATGCAAAACTTTAATAGGTACTGGAAATAGGGGATAGTTGCAACAAATTTACTATTTCTGTTACTAACTCCGAATTCTAGGTAATAAGAAAAATATATTTAATTTTAGAAAAAGCTCAATATGTTGGGAAGTAATAAAAATTAAGAAACTTTTGATTTCATATTTATTTTTTGAAAAACTTCCCATGTTGCAAAGCACCCCATTTAGGGGTTATTTACAAACTTAGATGGGGCATATTGCAACTACCATGTCTAATGTTATGTAAATCGAATCAACTTAACTATTTTATAACTGAAATTTATTTGTATTTTCAGTCACAAGTTAAAGTTATGTAAATTTCTATGAGTTGTTTTGACTTATACTGTATTACCTTGAAGGTTCATAGTATAACAAAATTTAATTTTGGACACTTATGTAAGCACCTATACGTTTTTATTTTTAATAGACACATAGATATATTACAGAAAATAACAATAAAGAAGACTTAACAATATTTAAAAAAAAAAAATAAGAACTAAATCACATTTTAGTGTTTTTAGCTGTTTGTTGCAACTTATCTCACATTACACTCAAGAAAAAAAAATACACTGTAAAACCGCATTTATAGACGCTTGCGCAACACTAATCCATAAAATACATATTAGAGTGTACTACTGCGTAGGAAGAACTTACCAAGAAATAATGTATACATACTTGCAAAGATAACCTTAACGTTACCCTGGGGTTACACGAGATAGTACACCTTGCATGCAAGCCTCCCTTCTAACGCGATTTTAAATTTGACAGCAGAAGGCAGTACGGTCGATGTCTTATCATCTTGCATGCATGCAAGTTCATTTAAAAAATAGCATTGATACTTGCGTATATTGGAAAATTATAGCAATAAAGGAAGTAGCAGTATGATAAAAACCCCAGCAAAATTAACAGGAAGGTGTTGATAAATGATGTAATGGATATGATCGCAGAAAATCTCATTTTCCCAGAATAAATTTATCGATTTCTCTCAAGCATTTCTTTTCCACCATCTTCAAAAGTGTATATTGTAAAATTACTATCACCTCAGCTGCCATGATTTTTCATCATGTAAGTTCACTGAAAGCTGAGCTACCAGTATGGCAGTAGGAATTACACGTGCGAGAAGTATGGCAGTGTAAGTTGCATGCAAGCTATACTATCTCGTGTAACCCCCGGGCTAGATAATTTTTACGAAATTATTCCAAAAGCAAGGGTATCCGTAATGCTCACTGTTACGGCCAGTGAGAGACTCCATAAGTACATTGAATGAAATATCTAAGAGAGATGCTTGACATGGGTGTACGACTTTTGCTTGAAATTGTTTCCGAGGAGCTAATACTGTACTGTTTCAAGTTGCCCCTGTTGCAACTATCCCCCATTTCCCCTAGGTACCTTTGTTTATAATGATAATAGGTATAAAAATGGTATTATTAACGATTACAAATGAGGTGCCCAAAATTGCCTTGTGGTCATTCAGTTCAATTCAATGCATTTAGTTCAATTCCAGTAAGATGTCCTGGAACGGATTTGGTCCCACAATTAAGCTAGGACCAATAATTAAGACTTTTAGTCATTAAAAATAACGTCTGGCTTTTCGGTATAGCCCTGTCTATCGTGTCCAATACACCAACAACTAGTAAAAAGCGCCCGCCGACTTTATACCATACCTCGCATAAGTACATGGTTGTACAATTATTAATTATTTTCATGTTGAAGAGAGAATCCGCTTAGAAAATGCAAGCTGGAAGTATCGGCCAAGTCATCCAAACTAAATTCAACCTGTGTAATTATGAGGACTAATGTGGATTATCTACACCACCCACATTGTAGGGACTTCTTTAAAGTCATCGATGTCTGGCTCTGCCAAGTAACGGCCATGTGCAGATATAATATCTCGCAGTAAATGAGTGTCTCCTTTTCGATAACATTTCGCAGCTACAGCTATTTAAGTGTGTTGCTTTACTCACATTATAAGCTGGTCACATCATTTCTTATATGTTACAGGTACTTAGAATTTTCTATCTGGAGTTCACTTTAGGTAAACAATGTGCGTAAATTTCTCTCCTGCTCAGCGGTACGAATCCATATTGTAGCACATCAAAGTGTTACCTCAGAGCTACCCTAACTATCTGGGACAACAACCAATAATCCCCTGATAGGAAAAAGCTACATGACTACGTCAGGCAAAAAGTTTTTCGACATCTCTGGCGGTAAAACAAAAGAACTCCTACTCCTTAGGAGAACAGAGCTCAAAATGATTGCAGAGCTCTTCTCGGGCCATTGCCCTTGAGTTATCACCTAAACGAGATGGACCTGGATGAGACTTCATTCTGCCGCTTCTGTCAGGATGCTCATGAAAGTCGAAGTACCTACTTTGCAACTGTGAAGCATTGGCTCGGCGAAGATTACTCCACCGACTGTCGATGAAAATTCCCAAAAATTTACTTCGGCCTTGAATCTTTCCTTACCATCAGACATGCGCTCAAGATCAGAAGGAGTTCCGCCTGAGAGACGCTTGCAGCTCATTGCCCTCCATTCCTTCTTTGTCAGGGTCAGTATTTTAACAATGAAGATCTTGTTAAAGTCTAATTCGAGTGTCTTGTAATCAGTAGTGATTTTAGCCGTTCTCTCGCCAGCAGAAATACTGAGCCTCCAGTTGCACCTATACAGGCAGTTATTTAACCCTTACTAACATAGTTTGGTTCTTGGTTGTTGGTTACTAAAAATTAGATGCCAAATCAGCACACTATAGTTGAAGATATTGTGTAAATAAGGGTTGCAGCCAAATAATCATACACAGGAAGTCAAGCTAATTGTCTTAAAATTGGGATAAATATTTATTTTACACCTCTGCAATATTACTAGAAGTCATGGGATAACTATATCTTATAGCTTCTGAAGCCTGAAGAAAGCTATGCCATCAGGACTCGGAGATTTATATGGATGTTTATTGTAAGGATATTATTTCCTTTAATTCGATCCTTATTGTTATTATGGATTTCTCCCTGATGATTTGATTGAATGTCTTGCAAGAATCCTCCATATTTATTTAGGTGGTAAAATTTGTGATTTATCTCGATTAATAGTTAATATACTTACTTAGTTTAATCTCAGATTAGTGCAACATATATTTACAGCAGCCCAATTAATTTAGTTTACACTTTCTAAGCCCCGCAGATTTTCTTCAAAGGATTACGGTCTTCTTTCGAAGCTACATCACGAACGAAAATTGTATTGTTAAATTTATCACATTCTTTAGTTAACTTGGTAGAAATGCACTCAACTGCATTACAGCTTTAATAGCAAATATATTATTATATTGTAAGTATATGGGAATATATAATGGAAAAATTCTAACAAGTGCTGGCGATTTCCCTTTCATAAGGCTATGATGAAAGTACTTAATAATAGTTTGCACTGAAAGTCGCGAACCAAGGTTTCGAGCACCTCTGAGATACAAAAGCTCTATAGTTACAGACTGCGAATTTATTACCTTTTTGTGCAAAGAAATAATCATCAACAACTTTCTGGATGCCGGCGAAATACCACAATAAACAGATTTAGTTAAATAAATATCATCAGTATCAATCGAGAAACGTATATGTATATCAATGTTTTTTTTTCTCTTATTTTATATCTGTACTTATATTCTTAGCCTGAAAATTTGATTTGTAATTATTGTGGATTTGGAATCTGGCCTGCAAACCAAATAGTTCTCGGGTGTGCTGTTGTTCGCATTTGCGATTCTTTCAAAAATGTTTGGTTAGGTAAATCTTGTTGAATTATATTATTCTAATAAAATTGAAGCTGCGAATCATGTGCCGATATTCAAATTCTGTGTCTCTTTGTTTTTACAAAATACCTACCGATGATTTCTCTAAAAATTAGTAATTTCGCATTCGTGAATAATTGAACTATTCTTGATACTTGTTAGTATTTTTCAATAACTCTACGAATGTTGTACAGCGGTTATCGGATGTACATAGCTATCCCAAGTGTTGCCGGTGCAAATCTGGACCTATCTGCATACTAAAAAAATAAGACCTAGCTCAATCGAGTATCGCCCAGTTTTATCAAAAAGTTAGAAAATTTTCAAAATGATCGTTGGAGGTGAAAGAAATTAATCTGGTACTTTTTTTCAAATTGCAGCAGCCATTTAGAATTTTCCAATTTTCTTGATTCCTTACTATTATCTTCATTTGTTACATAACATTAACATTTTCTTTTTTGTATTAGGTTAATATTTTGTTAGATGTCCTCAAGCATTATTGATTTTAAGATGCGATTTCGATTTGGGGTTTGAAAGCGATAGTGGCGTACCTACTTGTGAAATGTTGATGGATTCTTCTAAAATAGGGTCATACATAAAAGCTGAAGGTGTGCAAGTGATTTGAAGAAAATGAACGAGATTATTTTGTTATCTACAGGAAAATAAGCTAAATTTGCTTCGGATTGAATTGCCTATATATGTTCCTGTATTTAGAGTATTTTTTTTTTTTTTTTGATTAACAGAAGTTCAATTCTTTTTAACTTATTATCTAACAATAACTGCCTATCTGTTGATAAGTAGAATTCTTACTTCCAGTCAAGATTGTATTTAGTTGTAATTAAGGATATTAAAAAAAAGGAGAATTCTTTGTCATTTTGGCAAGTTTCTTACTTTATCTGTAACGTCTCCCCGTCTCCCGTTTATGCAATCATAGCCTTTCATTTTTACAGTAGATCCAAAAAAAGATAAATTTTGTAAATTTTCTCGGTTCTTCTGTATGTCTTTTTCTTTATTTACTTTAATTATTTATTATTTAATAGAAAGGGGGATTGAGATTTTACTCTTTCAAGACCCATATAGAGTCTGCAGTCAATTTTTCAACCTACTGCATTAAGCAAAGAATTAAACGACAAGTACAGAGGTACTGCCACTTTGTTGGCTGACAGCCGCAAATCAAAATTCCATGAAGAGATTCTGTATGTATACATATGTTTCGATCAGCAATACAGGGCGATCTCATCAGGACAGCAATGAAACCCTGAACTGTCTGCTGTCTACACGAAAGTGATTTGCGGCTCTAAGCCAACAAACTGACAGTACCTCGGTACTTGTCGTTTAATTAAATTATTGAAGTTTTGTTTTTATTCTTTCTCAAACATTTTCGTGTGCTCTATCTTTAACGATTTACAAATTTAAAAATCAAATATTTAATGGTAGGTTTGAAAAATAAATCGATTTTTTAACACTTACATAGTTCGTAATAGTTAATAAGATTAAAATTGCACAGAACTATTGTTAGTAGATGTCCGTCAATTTTTAAAAATACTCTAAAATAATCAGTTACAAAAATAATTTACAAAATCAGACTATTCTTGTTTTAATTGTGAAATTTATTCTCCATGTTGAATTTATATATATATATATATATAGGACAATCCGTTCAAGAAACGCCAATTGTGCCAACAAATATTTAACGACAAAGTCTTTCCCTGAACGAACAACTGACCAACAGGATGTAGTGTTAAATTTCAGTACACATTCGTTCAATAACAATATCAAGAATTTGTCCTTTCTCATAATTGAAACTTTTCTGAATATACGAAATCGTTTCGTATTTCCTTCCTCTTCCAACATTAATGAAAGTTTGAAGTTATTAAAACTGTCGATATAGATTGCTCTACCCAAGCAACCCACCCCATCTATTTGTATATGATATCTTATCATTCTTATAAATTTGCTTGCTCAAGGCGCAATAATATTCTCTTTTCTTGCTGAAAAGACGCCTTCTTCCTTTCAGTATCAATTTATCATTACGATATGTTTCCTTTAGGAGTGACGCACATGCTTCGACTGTAATTCAACGCGCAAACGACATCATTCTTATACCCGCTTCCAAATGACATCTGCCATCAAATACCCATTTAAGGTATACATCAAGAAAATTTTTTCATATGCCAAAATATACGCAAATGTTTCTTTGAATGGTGTTTGGAGGAGGGCTCCTCTTCCCGGTTGGGTCGGAATCCATGCCGCAGTTCCTCGAAACTGAGGATGAGGAGGGCGTCGAAAGGTACTTATATCTGCAGCCAGACGACCTAAATCGCGATATGTAGATTTTCTTGTAGTTTGCATTTGAAATAGGTTTTTTCTTTGATTTTCTCACATTTACGGGAGCTTAAATGTCCTAAAAGTTTCTACTAGTGGGCAATATAACAGACATTTCGAAGGTAAACAATGTAAAAAAGTTCTATGACTAGACCATATTATATCCATGAAGATACGTGTAGGTATATATTGGCTTACAGTATATACCCTCTGGCTACCTATGTACACATACAAGGAACGATTGCATGATGAATATTTATTAAAAATCATTAATGAAAATGCCAACCAATGTTTTTTCAGCGCTGCCCTCGGGGACCCTTCGATAACAACGTGCAACTTCTCGGTACCGCGGCACGGAGTACTTGTCCGGATGATTTTCATAACATGTTCTGGAAAAGGAGAAAAACTGGCCAACACTACCTACTAAGTCCAAGGCAACCAGTCTGAAGGCGATTTATGTGACGTTTCAACGAAACAAGCCCTTTAGGTGGCCATATAAGACCGACCGTGGTACAAGGCTACACGCTTTCTTCTTATTATCTTTTTGCAGTAATTTTTCTGTCGTGTTATCGAGTGGACATGGAAGAGGAAGATCTGTTACAGTTCATTGGCTGATGATAATTTGCGCAAAAAAGATATGCGTAATTTTTAAAAAGAACCCAATGTGATATTGCAAGAGTAAATGTGGCATATACGGAGAAAAGAGAATTGATGAACTCATTTCGTTCATTAATTGATAATTTAAAGTTTTTCTAAAATATTTATTGTAAATTCCAAGTAAGGAACTTTTACTAGTACAAAGACTGTTTTATGGCAGACATTTTTAGACTCCTTACTTAATCCCTAATTGGAGGGTTAAAATAAGGTTTACCTCCCGTGAACTTCATCAAACATTTTGTCTTTCCTGGGATAAGTAATGGGGATGTTAGCGGTAGCATATACATGTATTTTTTTAAAACAGTAGCAGAGTCTAGTCTCAAGGATGCAGGCCATATTCGGCGCATTTTACTTATATTTATAGCCGGGCAGTAAAGTATTTAATTATTCTAGAAATGTAGAAGAAAACGAAGGATTATGTGGAAGTGGAATTCGAGTTACCCATTCTCGATTGCCACCAAGGCCATAAAATACTTGCGCAGCTTTATTGAAATTTTATTACTTTGTGGTACGTAACGACAAAATTGTATGTGAGGAAGTGGGTCGATTTTAACGTCTTCCCAGGTAAAGGGTGATTCGTTACTGAAAGTTTTTCAGGTAACTGAAGTAACGTATTTATTTGTATCTCCAGTAATTCATAACGTTTCGACTTGAAACAGTTTCCTGTAATAGGGTACATAATACGCTTTACTTACTTTCATATCAGATCTAGTGCCAGTACCCTTCGCATTTAAGGCGCACAGAGCTGGGCAAGTACCAAAGAAAAAGTACATAAGTACAAGTACAAGTACCGCATGTATGAAAGAAATTATAACTAAGTACTAAGTCCACAAAAAGTACTGAGCACTTTTTGAAGTTTTTTTTAAAGTACTTTTTTAGAATCTTTATACGTTGATATTAATAAATAAATACCTTTTGAAAACTATAATATGTATAGTAACCCTGTGGCTACTACTTATAGTTTTTTATAGTTTTCGGCGCTACAGGTAGAGTAAAACTTTCATCTCTTATTGCTACACTGAACTATTAGAGGTTCGCCCAAGCACCCATTATCGCCTCGAATAATGCATAACAATTTCAAGGAAAAAATTTCCAGTAATTTTTCTAAGAAAAAAATAAGGCCTCCCTACATCAGGTCGAGGCATCGTTGATTTTATATTGGAGCGAGGCATTGCTTGCTTAACCTTCGTTATGTCCACTGACGTATATAATATGGACTGCTTACTTTTCTATTTCACGTGGGCACAATTGCTTGTGTCAAAGAGAGGTCTTACGTCGGTGCCAACATTGAAAAAATCATTGGCGGGAAGTTGAAAAAGTGAGCACGCAGCTCGGAAAGTGATTTTAATAAAACATTTAGAATTTCTGCTGCGTATATATAATGAATATATTGTCTCTGGTAAAACAGTTTTTATCAGTAATAACCCTAAATGATTAATTTAAAATCATGTATTTCGACGAATCCACTAATTTATTTGTTGTTTTCAGTTCTCTCTCAGTTGGTACTTGGTACTTAGACCGAAAGAGTCCGCAATATAGAAGTGAGCCCACTTTCTGCAATGTATTTCTATGAAAGTAGTCAGTCCATATTATACATGTCAGTGGTTATGTCATCAACTCGAGGCATCGTCGATTTTATATTCGAGCGAGACGTTACTGGTTTTTGTTCTACATGCCCAGTCTTGTTTGTATGTTATTAGTTTGTCTAAAGTTCTGTCTTGACGCGGCACATGCTTACAGAGCTCTTTGCGTGCTTTTTTTTCCGGAAGAAACCTCGCTTTTACGTGTTGCTTCTTCTTCTAAAGTCCTGACGTATTTTCATTTGCAGGTCTCTTCCGACCGGTTGCGCCCCTCTCCTGTTTACCCTCCTTCGCTCAAGTTAGGCACATATGCCATCTACACTGGTAAGTTCATCACAGTGTCTGACATCTGCGGGTGTTGACCTCCAGCAGATTATTGTTGGCCGCCGGAAAAGGGGTTTGCCTGTCATTTCCTTGGCAACACTTCCAGTTTTTTCCTTTTATACGTCTTTGGCCCTCTCAGAGGGGTGCCACTCTCCTTAAAAATTAAAGTGTCCATACAGATTTCATGAGTAATGGAGAATGAAGAGTGATCTGTGGCAGAGATCCGTATCAGAACGAGAAGGCAGTAAGCTCCGTATTAGCCACGCAACCGTATGCTGTTCTATCTTGGCTTCGGGGAGAATATCTTTCTGCGGCGTATGTTAAATTTACATGCCTCCACTCATCCTCTCCCTTAATAAACTTTTCATGTGTACTAAATTTTAAGACAAAATTTTAATGAAATGTGCTTAATAGCTTTCAATTTTAGTGATTACTTGCACTTTTGGTAAAAATAGCACAATTTATTTCCGTTGTCGGAGCACCACATTTGTAATGGATTAATTCGTTACTCCATTACACTGGTAGATAAAAAAGTACAAATTATCATTAGTTTTCGTTTTATTAAAAATTACACTCCTTTAAGAACAAAATTATTTCGAAGTTTAATACCCTAGACACATAGCACGAACTAATGAATCATTTGTACAAACCATTCATTAAAATGCCGTGTGTTACATAGTATACGTCATTATAGCTCGAAAATCAGATGATAATGAGGTACACTAATGAAGTGTTTTCCTCCTTCATTATAGCTATAATGAGGAAAAATGTGCTAGATTTGGCATATAATGTAAATCTAGAGCTCCGCTGTGCATCTGCCGATTTGAAAAATAAGAAGAAGAAATGCAAAGAAATGCAAATCACGCATTATATTATTAATATTTTTTTAAATATAATGTTTTTCTCATTTGTTAATTGTTAAATTCGAAAATAAAATAAATGAAAACAAAGTTTAACGCGTTAATTCGATTCATATTGCTTCTTTAAGGTGATAAGTTCATCAAAACCAGTTTGACAGCACAACTTAATTAAAGAAATGGCTGTGTGTCCGCAGTTTATAATGAATCATTATAGCCTAATGAGTCGTTAGTTATTTCTTCATTAAGAGTGCTGTGTGTCTAAGGCATAAGACTACTATCATAATCGTTTAGCAACGTGAAAATAAATTAGTAATTAGTGATTTCCCTACACTGTAAAAAATCATGTAATAAAGTCACTTTGTGTAACCTTTTGCATAACTTTTTAAATATAATAATTTATAAATAAGCAAATGAACTTTTGACTACAATTTAAAAAAAAATTAGGTATGTTTTACTAAGTAGAAATGAAATATTGCTAAAAGTTTGTTATTTTACAAAAATTAACAACAACCTTAAAAACTGTAGTCAATTCTACAAAAAGCAAAAATATAGTTTGTGTCATATCTACGTCGACTGACATCATGAAAGATGTGCCAAAAATCTCGTTGTATGTTTTTATTTCTGTACAAAATTCCCCTTTCGTTAGGAAGAATTTCCTAAACAGGTTATTTATTACATATTTTATTCATTTATTTCATCACATATCGATCATATGTAGATGTTGTAAAATCTGCTCTTAAGCGGTAAGAACTACACAAACATGCTGTTAATTTACACGTTTAATATCTTCGCGTGTAATATATTCGTTTATTACTGTACAAAACCTCGTGCTATAGCGTTTTGCAACTTATTAGTACGAAAAGACACATTTAAGTTTATGTCAAAAATCATTTAATTTTTGCAATGATGTTTTACAGTAAAAGAGAATTTTTATTGAATTGATTGAAATTCACTACCAAAATGGAAAAATACTATACGAATAGAAAAGTATTTCTCACAGTCCATGCATTTTACCTACATGCATTAAACTACTATAATGTATAAGGGTAAAATTTTGTAAATTTAGATACATACTTTTTCACAGTGTGCCCTAACGCCCTTCCAAGATCAGCCCCAGTGCATTATATATTCCATTCCTCCTGTCGATTTTTAAAGTATACAGCGGGGAAAGCTCCTGGTTTGAGATGAGTCATATACAGTCCCTGTCCAAATTACTAGACGCACTTAAAACCAAGAAATGTATTCAGATCCTTTTAAATCACTGTATATGATATTTGACATGCGTTAAGCCCTCTACCTGAATTCGTATTTCTCTTACCTATTTGGTATCACCGACAATATTGCCATCTCGCTCAGACTCGTTTGTATACGACATAAAACAAGTGCGAGTACCTGGCTCAGTCTTCGCGCCGATTTTGAATCAGAAAGACTTACTTTGGTTTTTATTTTATTATTGCAGTATTTTTGTGTTCGTGGACTGTGTTATAATTTAGAAGTGAATTTTATTATTTTGAAAGACATTTAAGTCTTGTATTAAGCTTTAATAAAATTTAATAAAATGGGTAAAAGCACCCATCTGACAAAAAAAAAATCCACGAAGTAACGGCCTTTATCGATGTGAAAATGTTTTCGAATCGAGAGATTTCCAGGAGATTGAATATTTCTGAGGCTTCTGTAAGAAGGATTAAAGGAAAAATTGAAAATAATGAGGATTCTATAATGAGTACCATCTGAATCACGTCACAAAACTTTTCGCTTCATAAAGTTTCTTTTACTGATATATATAGCAATGACTGTCAGCTCAAATATGCAACCTGCAAACTATCGGCAAGACATTGACTTACCGTTTTGAAAATAAATCAATTTCCCGCAAAATTTTAATTGACGGATTTGAACTGTTTACAGTGTTTACAGTACTCAAAATATGAAAAATCAAAAACTTATTTGTTTATTTATTGATGCCAAAATAAAATGTTTTACTGAATAATATCCAAATTTTCTTTAAGACAACTTCTACACTTTATTTGCTCGCTCGGATATTAAGAATTAATTCGGCGCCTACAATAAATTCACCTATTAAAAAATTCAGTGAACTATAGTTGTCACATTGAGCTTTCAATATTTTGCTTACAGCTTTATTATATAATGATAATTAAAATAAACTCAAACAGAAACAAGAGTAACTACACTCAGAAAAATAAATGGACAAAATATATTATTTTTGGAACTATTTCTATGATTGAAATAGAGACTATACTCTGTTCATTAGTTACTTAGTGACTATCTAATATATAGTAAATTTGTCTGTTGGCAGATTTGTTGAGCAGTATCATAATAAGGGGCACATTTGACTTCTTTGGTCTACAATAAAGTGGTTAATATGTTTAGGTTTTAGGTACGAAGAAATTACCCATCTCTTTTCGAGAAGTTTGTAGGTAGAGAATACACAGTACGGACGTTTTCTTATGTTTGCCCATCAATTAAGTAGTGAAACTAGATTTATGCATAAAATTTTGTAAAAATCGTCCTTTAGGTTTTAATTTAGAAGATAATTGAAAATCAAAATGTATGATTTCCCGCTCCCAGCATTTTTTTTCTGACAAAATTGGCTTTTATACAGCACCCATAGCTAGAAAAACATTCAACCGAGAAGAGGCCTTTTCAAAAGTTTAGTTCGAAAAAACCTATGCAAGAATAAGAATATCGAATTAAGAGAAGTAGTATTTATGAAAAATCGATTACATCAGCAATATTTAAAAACAAAGAGTTCATTTTCGAGAAGTAACATAAAAGGTTCTAACCTTCTGATTATACATGTAAAAAAAATTTAATAAAACGCTTTTTCGCACATTAACTACAATTTCGTAGTCACATACATCCATTTATATATAGTCTCGTAGAATTGAACCGAAGATTTGTCCGTTCTGTTGTGCTGGGCATTGAATCGTCTTATGAAGAAATAGAAAATCCATAGTGGCAAGTTTTTGGTTAAAATGTGGATAGGTTGCTTACATATCAAATCAAATAGGTATCGTGTGGAGAGGAAAGTAAAGATGTATGGTTCTATCTTAATTGTAAAAGCAAGTAAGCAGAAAATTTTAGTCATGAGATATACCTCTCTTGCCTATCAGGATGAATAAAATCATACAGGAAGTCATTCTAAATATAATATTAATTCTATTTATTTTGACCAATCAGATAACATAAGCGAACCTGTTTTTCATATAGAATGCTTTGGAATGTCTCTCTTTTAAAGTTGCTCCTTTCTCTCCTAAACTCGAAGCAACGAATTTACCAAGAGATTGCTTGGTAACAATTATAAGACAAGTTGTGGCATACAAGTACCTGAGCCGGAGGCACTTATTATAATTGGTGGGAGATAAAGAACTTACTAAGGTGGGAATGGTTGAGCGAAAATTCCTACGCTCTATATCTAAAATATCAATTAGGCTTACTCGCGAAAAAAAGCTTTAGCGGTAGACAGCAATATGTAAATATTTATCAATGAGAGATTTATTTGATCACTGCAATTAATTTAATTGTAAACATTAAAAAGGCAATGCTTATATCTATGCATATGGTTGAATTTTTTTTTTAATGTAGGCTCCTATGCTTTCAGAAGCATTCTCTTAACTATCTTGTTTCTGTTCTCTCGTATTGTAAAGCGTATCTCAAAATATGAACAGAAACCGAAATACAGCAAACCCTACACTATACATAAGCCCTTCAAATTTATAAATAGTGCAGCATAATCGATTTTAGATACATTCTATCAATATGGGAAGGTATAATTAAACTGCAATTACCTTAATCTTATATCTGCAGTTATAGTCTTAATTCAAAGCTCTAAGCCTATTCCGCTTTAAAAGTAATCAAAAATTTTTATTGCGCACAACTTTGACTATGCAAACACATTTTTGAGCACACGACATTCAAATTAGCAAGTCCTCAAAGCATGAGGCTAATGGCGCTAGAAAAACTCACGTGGAAACTTATCAGTGATAAAAAAGGACGAGAGTATTCCAAATAAAACTGCACATAGGAATAGCAATCAACAAGCCAGATACTAAACAGCGAGCTAGAGCCAGCATGATAAATAGTCGACATGTAAACCGGCTCTTGTAGTTGATGTTTAGTTTGGCCTGAGAATTGTTTTTTTTTTATCCAGAACAGCCCATTTTGTTCTTCTATATACATACCTCTTCAGCGTATATCGAGCTTGCCGAGTAACAGAATACCACTTGAAAATGCCATATGAAGGGAGATGTATAAGGCTCCACCAGTTCTACTTATATTCATGGAATGTTGAATGCAGTATGCAACGAGGAGCACTTTTCAAGCAAAAACAAAACTTTGAATATGGCTGTGTGTATATAAACTCTTCAGGATACTCGAGACCTGATACCGTAAAGTGGTTAGCTGGATCATTGGATGTGGAAGACTTTTTTGTGCTGCCGGCGAATACGACGACTATAACACAGCGACGAGGATGACGACAATGAGCTGGTTTCTCTCATCCATCCATTTTCCTTTTTCCTTAAACATTTTCCATTTTACTTCTGCACAGGTATAGTCCTGTTGTGATTGATACATTTGCACCACATTTTTCTACTTTATTGAAAACTGCTTGATAGATAATATCACTGTATGACGAAAATTGTACTTTATTGGTTTAACATGATCTGTCCAATTAATCAAGGGATGAAGGGAATAGCTGTAAGTTTAAGATATAATCTTAAAATTAGGGAGATAAAATCTTCCATATTTATAGTTTAAATGAGGGTTCGTCCGAAATGGGCGACATTTTTCCTTACTCAAGAAATTAAGAATTGATTGAAGCTGTACTCATTTGGTGACCGGTTCTTGTATGCCATCTTATAGGAACCAACCATTATCCCCTCCATATTTCGTTCTCGTTTTGCGATGCATTGTCCATTTTTCAATCGCCATTTAAAGATCTCCTCAAATGCTTAAAGCGACCAGAGCAAAACTACTTTTTACCCACCTGATTCTTCCTTACGTCCCAACTCTCCTGTTCGTCATCCTGCTTATTTGCGGCATTCCTCATCTTAATGAGTATTCGAAATTTATTCGAACCACTTTAGCTGTGCCCGCAATCCCCACTACACCTTCATCTCTTCATCATACTGCCGCGAGACTAACCCGTCATGGTGCAGATTTTTTTATTTACGTCCAGATTTTCACTTCAGTGCGTGTGTTGTTCTTTATAGGGTGTTTGTAAAGGCTTTTTTTATAATTTATATACTACTTCGGCTGAACCTTTCAGAACAGGTCGTTTGCTTCAATATTTCGAGTGTGTTTGAGATTTGGCCGCCGTATCCATGTGTTGGCGTATTTATTTCCTTTAAATCATGGAGGTAGCCCTATGTCAGCCAGTTTCTCTCACGAGTTACGTTGTTCCGATCTTGCCATTCGAGAATATTCTTTCTTTTCGTTTTGCCTGTTTCTTCCTGGCCCCCCCTTTTCTGGCAAATTTTTGTTTTCCCTTTGTTAAAAGAGAAATAAAAATGATTTTTTCGTTATTTATTTATAACAAGAAAATTGTACAAAATATAAATTTTCCAGCGATAGCCCGGGATACACACCGCATCAAAATTAAACTAGGAAAAGGTGGGCTACACGATGATGATGGGCAACGCTATTTCCTCTTCTCTAGGCTGAATGTTAGTTAGCGGAATTATTTATGACCGCATGAATCAGTTACTTGTTGTATATCAAAAAGGAAAAAAAATCGAGATTTTAAATTAAAATTGTTAACAGAACCATGATAAACGATCCCATCGATGATGGAGGTTTTATTTTGAAAAATTAAAAATTAGTTGAAAGGGAGGTTCTAGTTATTTAAGATACTCGTTTCACTTTGCCTTTGAGAGGAAGTGTTATCGTGTATCTATCTCCATCACGGGATCTAAGGAGGAACTACTACACCTAATCTGCAGTAAGTCAATGAGCACTTGCGTTATGAAATTTTAATTTATATGTATTTTGTTAGAACTTCAGATATGTTAAGAAATTCTGTTGTGGTGTTTAAATTAGAGAGATTAACAGAATTTCGTTAATAGTGCTGTTTTAAATTGTTTTCATTTACATTTCTCTGATTAGTTACCTAAAAATTAGAAAAATATATTTGTTTTCTTATTCTCACAATATTAAAATACTTGGCGCTTAAGCCCTGGAAAGTATAGGTACATCAAAAATTTCCTAGTATTGAAATTATTAATTTACTCGATAATTAACAAATTGCATTACCCGCCAATGATCAATTTACTGTTGCTGAATATATCTACCTACAGTACATCCGTGGGTTTTCGTAGCGTAGAACTATTCCTTGGAGGACATTTTAAGAATATTCATTGAATGCATGGTAGACGCTGTAACCTTCCTCTTGATATCATTATGAAATTTGCGAATTATTCTTTGACGAAATTCACCAAATCCATATAACTTAAACTTATTATGTATGGGCTCAATAGCTCCTGAAGAAATCACGATATCTTTCATACGAGCACATCAATGCAGCAATTTACAGAAAACTTCAGCCACTGTTCCATTGTCCATCTTAAATCCATACATGAAAACTGATATGTTATTTCTGTTCTGAAAAAGATTAAAGTCAACGTGGTTACATTTAAATACTATTTGCTTGCAAAGTAGTATTAAGATATTGTTCAACGTCAGTGTTTATTATACTTATTATAAATACTTCCCGATTTGATGCCATCCGGTGCAAGAGCACACAATAAAGACTGAGTTAAAATGTGACGCTGTATGAAAATTACAAAGCGTAGGAACAATTTGCCACTAAAAAAGTTGTCTAGACCTGTCGCGTTGATTAAGTTGAAAATAATTCAACTTGAAACGTTCAACTTGACAGCTAGAGTTAAACAATTTATTTTTGCAGGAAATTGAAATTAAGTGAAAATGAGAGATTTTACACAATACTATTGTATTTAACAACTAGTTAGTTTAATTATTTACAGAAATTAATTATTTATAGAAAGAAAATTAAAACATATTAGAGCGAAATTATTGGATCAACAAAAGTAACAGTTACTGAGTCAACGTCATCATCAGCAACATCATTCGCGACAACATTACATTGTAACTCCGACTTGAATAATAGCGATGTCTGTTAAAAGATCTTTACGAAAGGATTATTCCGTTTATTTAATTGGACATTATTCTCCGCAAAATATTGGCAATAAATTGCCTTCCCTTATGAAAATATTACTAGTGCTATTTTACACCATGCGTGAAGTTAGACTCAGTTTACGTGAAAGTGCTATATTAACGGTTAAAGAAGTTCTGTTTTTTGGGATAAGGAAAGGATTTATTTGATATATCGCATGCAAACTCTTTGGAGATGTTGAAAAGGAATGAAGGTAAACAGTTTTTAGTTAAGTAAAGAAAAAAAAGGCGACTTGGCTACATCCATGGGATCGATTACCGTCGAGCAAGCGGCTATAGATTGATCTAACAAAGCATCCAAACGACTGAAGTGAAGTTTTAAAGTTCCAGCTATTCTGATTTCAACAGGACTAGAATAGAACAGGCTCCAAGTTGTAAAATATTATATATCACGTTTCCCAAATGTTTGCTATGTCACAAAATGTTTAATAATGTAGTAATTTATTTGTGTTACTTTATTTATAGATTTAAGCTGTTTTTTTCCTGCCATAAAATCAGCAATATTAAAGGGAGATTTGCTTTTTAATTTCGTTTAATATTTGCTGCTCTGAAATTTTATGTTGCCATAAAAAACTTTTTATTATGATAATTATTAATTTAAATTTAAAATACCCAATGAAGTGTTAAATATTCCAATAAAGGTTGCCTTATCTTAGAAAATATGAATAGCCACAATCTGTATAAAATAGTATTTAGGTAGCGCTTACAATAAATGATTTTCCACCAGAATTAAAACATTAAACGGTTTTTTTTTTTCTTATAATGTGGTCAAAGCTTAGGGAATGTCCTATGATGACGTAGCACAGCCTTGGCAGGAAAGGAAGAAGGGGTAGGGAATTCAAGATTAATTGGTTGTGCCAAGGAGGTAACGGCTTATAGTTGGGGGGAGAAGCAGAGGATAGCAAACTGTTCCCATTCATACTGTTCTGCTGACGAAGAATTCGCGGAATTTCATTTCGCGGTACGGCCGACGTTGACTTCGAGGGTGTGTGGGTGCGCCCAGGTAGCTCGTGGGATGAAAATAGGAATAATTCTACAAGGGATCATGCTAAAAATATCATCAGAACATTAGCCATAGAAGTAGCGATAAAAGATAGATAGGCATCCGACATTACACCGGTGCCCTAGGAGCCAATATTTGCTATTGATAAGCATGTCATCACTAATAAATCGGAAAGCCTTTGGGCTTTGACTTACGCAGACAATGCAATACCCAATTATGGGAATTATATTCTAATCTAGGCCTGATATGACATTTGTAGACTTGAGCTAAATCTGATGAAGTAAAACAGTTTTTACGTCTTTGCCAAAAACCCAAGCATTTCATCTCGTTTTTGGCAGTACCAAAAATGTGATCAGACTAGCTAAGATTGTTGGATATTTCAAATTTCAATGCCTAAGATGTTAAGAAATGGCGAATGCAAGATATCTTCTTCATCGACGGAAATAAGTTGAGCGGACGTTGGAGTACGTTTGAGTCATAATAGACAACATTGCATTTTAGAAGCATTAAACAAAACCCGATTCGTTCTGCCCCCAGCGAGTATTGTTGTAAGTGAACTGAACATGTGGCTTCGTTTGTCAACTATAATCACCCTTAGAGTCGTAAAGACGAAATTAGGGGTTCTGTCGTCTGCAAAACTATTAATAGGATTGAAAGTGACAGTTAGGAGATCATACACCGGCATTGATTATTAAACTGTCAGAAGTAACTCAACTCCGTCCAATTGAATTGAACGGTGGGAGGGAAAACTTTGAATAAATTTTAAGGAAATAGGGGCGAGACCTAATGCTTGATGTTTAACTAGAAGAGCAGGATGCCTAACTGTCTGTGTGTATGGAGTTTTTGCAAATGATTACTGACTATATCGCTTTTCCATTTTTCGTACAGCAGCTAACTATATTCATATGGTTACAGAAATTCTAAGTTCTAAGAGTCGATAGCCTGCCAGATATGTATAAGGTTAGATGAAGCAAACAACAATTTCAGGGCAGGCGGAAGATGAATCTTACGGTTACCGAGTTGCATTGGTAAAAAAGTACTTTTTAAAGATCACACCACAATTTCTGAATGATGCGTGCACTTTATGATGATTGTAAAAAAATCAATAGATTTTCCTTGTAATTTTCCAAGGTTTTTCCTTTGCTCTTTCTGTTGCAAAGTTCATCTCAACAAACTTAGAATTTGATGTTTTGTTTTTAGTTTTAAATATAGGTATACTCTTAAATAAAACTTTAAGCTGTTACATGGGTCTCGAGGGCTAAAATAAAAGCATATTTTCTCAATTTTTTTTTTATATAAAAAAAAATAAATTATTTATTCAAAATTTTAAGCATATAAAAGAGCAACTTTCAATGAATATTTTATAAAATTTTAATCCAAAAATTTCCAAAATTCAGCGGGTGGAACCTGGTTTCCGGAGAGCCCTAAAAAAAAAAGTGTTCCCGTGGTGATCAGGATAACTCATGACAGCCTAATCTCAAATTAAATAACAATTTTTTTTTCTGTGTGTAGATGAGTGTAGCTCGTGACTGAACGAAGGATTCTAAAAAAATTGAAATTTGAATTTTTGGCATTGTTGTATGCAAAACAGTACAATTTTCGGTACAATTTACACTGCGTATAGTCTTGTAAAATTAGTTGTAATCGAAAATAAAGGCTTCGATTAGTCACTCAATCATATTTTGAAGAAGTGTGCAAAATTTCAAAAAGATTGGTGCATCCGTTTTTGAGAAATCGTGTCCACCGAGTTCAAAAATAGTGTTTTTAGAAAAAAACCGACTAAATTTTTAAGTAGGATAAAAAGGAAATTAACTTATATAGAATCGTCGATTCCAGCTCCATAAAGCAAAGATCATGCTGCAGTTGCAATATCCAGTACATATAATAATAATGTATGTGAAATAGGTGCCCCTTAAAGAAATGAGACAAGCGAGCGAGAGAGACAGACAAACAATAGCTTAGCAGCTGCCTCAATATTCTTGCGTGGCTGAGGATAATTTCCAAAGGCTCTCTTTCCTAGACTTTTACTCCGATCGACTTGAAACTTTGGGAAAATATTCTAGACATACTGTACTATTAGATAAAAAAAGTAAAAAAATATGCTTTTCATTAACCTTCGAAACCCATGTAAACCCCCTTTAACAAAAATCCATAAAACACACCAAACAATTTTAAAATGAAATATTGCGAAAAGTATGAGTCAGAACCAAGAATGCCTACTAGGAAATATCGTGGTGTAAAGTGCAATATAAGTGGAGTGTAAGGAAAATATACATGGTCACAGGCTTGATTTGAACTTCCACTTTCTCGGGGTTTTATTGAATATCAATGAGGAAGTTGTTGCCTGTCTAAAATTCACTATTTTCCTTTGCAATTTATATTTAGTTTTGATACTAAAACACAGCACTTAAGGAAAATATAGTTTGTACATCGATTTCACAAATGAAACTGGATGCAAATATAACAGCAAGCGTCCTGCAACTAATTCACAAAAAAAAAATTGTACAGACTAGAGAAATTTTCGAAGTTTCTATCTGACAACAACTCATTACATATAAGAATCTATTGTACACAATAATAAATAATACAATAACCATTTGATTGAGTGTTCATCAATACCAATCCAATGATTTCGGTGGTTAGACAATTAGTAACATACATATCAGCATAAAGAATATGAAAAAGCGTAAAAGATTTTGCGCCTTGCTTTCTTCGTCTTATAATGATCTTTATATACTAATTTGAAAGAGCCACAAGCATAATTAGACAGCAAGTTTAATTTTATCTAGACAACATGGAATATATAATTGTGCTCCAATATGGTCACTGATATTAATAATGCAAATGTTGTGGTATATGATCTGTGATATTTCCAATTCTAGGTAATTATAAAACAAACAAATGCATTCAAATGACAAATTTAAGAATATAAACCAATGCATATAGTTATGCGTTTAGACAGCATACTTAGATCTTTATTCAACTACTTATGGTTTATTTTACTTTGAACGTTCCTACCAATTTCTTCAATAGAACGTCAAAGACAGTATTCATAATGAGACTTCCCAACTACATAAAATATGTGATTGTGAGCGTGCAAACAGAGTATATATGAAAATTTACTCTGTGAAATGCATTTATCTACTATTGAACAAAGAATTACGGGTGTGGTTACTTTTATTTCCTTCTTCGAATCTAAGTTATTGATAAAATTTTAAATACTGAAAATAATACACAATGGACTTAACTCAAATATTTAAAATGATTTTATGTGATGAAATATCACATGCATTTTATCTTTGAATGACTTGCTTACTTCGGAACACGACAGAAATGGCTATAAATAGCGTTCCATATTCGATAAGAACTTCAGTTCAGTTGATGCCTTTGATACTATTCTGTGTTAATCTATACGTCAAAATGTCTGCCTCGTTCGCCTAAATTTTACTTGTATTTGGCAAGGGAGTGCCTGGACCGCTATTATAGACTTACGTTCTACGCCAAGTCAAATAACTTCCTTCATTTACTTTGCCAATAAAGTTCTCTGGATAATCAACACATTATTTAATCGAAAGACCTCGGATGACAATGTCACCTTAACTTGAATTTACATACAAAGCAACAACAAAGAACAAGTTTTGCACATGTTCGTGGTTATCTAGGTAACTTTAAACATGTCATTTTATTTTATATGGACATGGAAGAGCCTCAACTCCTAAGCCGTCACGTTTTTGCCCAATTCTGAATCTTCTCATGTTGGATTAGCATTTTAAAAGTGCTAAGCATCCTACTGCTCGTAGGCTTTTTGCTGTCATTTGTCATTGTTCACCTTCTTGCATTTCGGTAATTGTACTTTTCGTTTGCCAAGGATTTACCTTTGTGATAAGATGGTTGTTTTTCAATGTTAAAATTCAAACGGTTTCTCGTCTCCAAATTTTGCTCTAAATCCCTGACATCAAGACTTAAACGTACCTTAAACTAAACCACACGTCTCCTCATCGCTCCTTCTGTTCATGTTCTGTGTTAGTTACATTTAGTGGCAAAATTGCGCATAACTCTGTCTACAAGTTGCACAACTTACATATAAGCTCACCGCTAATTTACGGCAGCTCTAAGTCGGATAAAACCTTAACATGTTCCATGTAGGTAGGCTTACTTGCTTTTATGCATGCATGCATACATACATTTATACGCATAGGTATGCCTGCACCCTTGTACACGTACAGTTCTCAAGTAAGCTACATGTGCAGTGAGTGCACCGCACAACTTCAGCTAGATCTGTATATTTGGCAGAGTGTAGGTTGATTCTAGAGTTACGAATTCATGAAACCATCAAAAGTCGTACCACATGGCGTTTTCTAAGCTTACAAGTCCTTCTGCATACTCTGGCAAATCCAGATAGACACCGTCTTAGATACATTAAATCAAAAATGCATTTCAAGAACCGCTAGGGGAGCATAAGTAAATTATTCCCCAGTGGATATCCTGGAATTGGTTGGAATAGTGCTCGAGGATTGGTGGTGGTCGTCATATTACGAGGGTGGTCACCTTATGCCGCAAATAAATCAAACCAAATAAGAACTCAATATCCCATTGCGATTAAATATTAAAGTCATGTCGTACGGGGTGATAAGGTTGTCCGAGGAAACAATTCACGTCAAGGCAGGGGTGGTGCGATCTTCTCTAGAGAGAGTTTATACTTTCTGCAGTAATGTAATATGGAGTAATCGAACACATCTTAACCAATCGCTAAATTAGGTTTTATGTACTCGCGTGGCACTTGTTCAGCTTCAAATTCGAACCACAACGTGAGAGGGTAAGGTAATTTTGTACTGCAATTTTTATGAATCCTTCTTCAACTAATGTGTAAGACATTTGTACGTATCTCGTTTAATATTGTAACGATGATCTTTAGTTATTATATATTTACACAATGCTCTTGACCGATGCATTTTCCTCCATTCGATAGAATATTTGAAGTATTTCTTCAAGAAATATTTAATGGGAAGATGGTGTGGAAATCAATACTTAAATCATTGACCTGAAATGTCTTAGAAGAAAATTTAGTAACCTATCAACTCTCAGTATAAAGTTTTCTTCTCTTACTTACTTTCTTTAAGCTCTTTTGGAACATAGGATGGTTCCATTCCACTGAATGACGCTTCCGGCCATAGTATTTACTTCACCTCTGGTTCCCCCAATACTACAGTTTTTTCCTTCACCTTCAAGTGTTGCTATTTCTACAAACGAGGAATTTCTTGTGAGTTTAAGTAGAGGGTTTGCTTAGCCATGGGTCATCTACACGAGTATTCTTGATGCAGTATGCATACCGGTTTTCTAGGAAAGAGCTGAAATAAGCAAAGAGATATCTCTACACTTTGGTGAGATATCTCTTTGCTTCATCTCACCACTTTCCCAGAAAACCTGTTTGCATACTGCATCAGGAATACTCGTGTGGGATGGCCCAATATAATCCTAACTTAATCGAAGCATGCGGTTCACCCACTTATCACTAAAACTTGTCACTTCGAAGTCATTGCTAGCTTAAAAATTGTCGTAGCCATATTTCCATATTTCGCCTTGCCATCAAGGAAAATTTTTTTTTTTAGTCAACCGGCTGTCAACGCGTTGTCTAAGCCCTTTACAACCTTCAAACTGGTATTGAAGTGTAACATCACCCTGAAGTCACTTTCTCGGTGTAATGAATTACTCATCCTATAGTATAGGTACCAGGTCAAAGCAAGATAAGTCGAAGTGAAGAGGCGGACGAGCTTATTCATCTCACATCGTAGAACTTAAACACTGTCGTCTCTATGATCTAGGCCGGGATATGAAATTCATCGCACGTATTAAAGAGGTATGACTTCGTACTTCCTTTAGCATTTGTTGTTATTGAAAAATGCATTACTTTCAACCTGCATAATGTACACAAGCCTTATTCAAAGGTCGATTCACGAATTTTGTAGGTTAATTCCTTTAATAAAATTGTTTATATTTTTTACTCAAACGTAACACTACACATACTATAAAACATACAGAGAAATGAAAGTCTCTTTCAAGTGGGAGCAAATATTTCTTAAATAAGATCTAATTTTGTTTGAAACTGATTTTTTTTAAAAAGCAATTAAAATCTAATGTAGAAATTATACTACCATACAGTAGTCTAATATTGGCATTACCTATGAATTATAATTTCAAATTCAAGAAAAGTTAAGAACAGAATACTGCTTCACACCCCTTCGTTTCACAGTGCAGTGAGCAGGTGCAACTAGCGAAAATATGACACGAATGACGTGTAGCTCTGCCGATTAATTTAATAAAATAAAAAATACTTTCAGGCATGTTTGAAATGAAAAAAGAAATTAATTATTTAATATGGAATAGATGGAAACATCGTGGGATAAAATAAAAAACTGTTTACATTATTTATTTGCCTTTCTTATAGTTTAGAAATAACTGTGAACCAAACATCGAAAGACTAATTTATTTTTTATATAACTCAATAGGCAAACATACTCGTAAAGGTCTAATTGCTTTCCAGTGTGTTTTGTGGTATAAAGGCAGCAGAACACGTTTTCCCATTTTTATGTGTTGTGTTATGTTTAAGAAGAAAAAAAAATATATAAACAATAAGAAAGTAGGATCTTTTACTGTTAAATACACAAAGAATTAAACTAGAAAATTCATGAATTTACTTATTACTACAGAGGCTTGTGTACATTATGCAGCAACCCAAAGTTGAAAGTAATGCATTTTTCCATAAGAACAAATGCTAAAACAAATATGAAGTCTTACTTCCATAAAACTTTTGCTAGTAGTAAAATCGCTTTGTGTCATGGCCTGGAACATACAGACAACAATGACTTAACTAATAACTATGTTAATTAAAGAGTTAAGAAAATACAATTTTTTGTTTTTCATTTTTTTTCAACTTGAGCATATCCTGAATGTAATTTTATTTAGTTTGATAACAAAATACCTTTGTTTGAGGAAAACAAGTATAAGCTTAACAAAAATCTTGTAACTATTTAGAGTAATTATATAAAAATTAGAAATCTATCTTAAAAACTAAACATAAATAGTTATGTGTGTTAAATTCCAAATTCAGGGTATCTTGGGCATGAGCTCCCTTATAAAGCGTTTGTAGAAGATCGACAAGCGTGAAAACAGTTATTGGCCATATTTCTTAATTTTGTTTCGGCAAGATCAGTTATGCGTTGTGATGCAGTCGGGTTGTATAGAGTGAAGCCAAGGCAGATGATGTATATAACATTTTATTTTTCTGTTCTTTCTAGCTTCGACATCTGTGGGTTTTTGCGCAGTTGGACCATACAGATACACCATACAATACTACGCTTGCATTACACATTTATATATTATTTATTTATTGTTTAACTAAGCTAGGATATTCTGTTTTTAAATGGATATACAATTAGTAGCGTATCTAAGAGGGGGGGGGGGGGGGGGGGGGTAACAATTTGTAGTAAAAATTGGAACTGCTAAAGTACTTTTACCACGCGTTGACAGGTAATATCGAATGTATGCTTGGTATATATGGAGTATTAAGGTGAAGACCCAATGACTGTCTGATGCGTGCGTTGTATTCATTGCGTATTGCCTGCATTGCGCTGCGATGCCGACGTAACAACACAATGAGCCCGATAACAGCTGTACTGACAACGGTTGACAATTGTGCTCATATCTAAAAATTTTTATTATATGTAGAATTGGGCTTTTGCTTCGTGTTTTATAATATAAGATTACTCAAATATAATTTTGAAAATAAAAGTGTAAAATGGATAATTTTGAAAATATTGTGATTTGGTCTTAAAAATTTGTGTATGTAATGAAGCATACGAGTAATGTTAAGTATTTTTGAGCATCGGTTTTGGGTTAGAAACTTACATATATTTAGACAGAAATATTTCTGAATATTTTCCAACCACCTTTCACAAGCCTAAAAGAAGGTGATCCAGAACAATTCAAAGTTGCAAGTATAATGGATAAAGAAACATTCGATGTATTATGTAATCTTTAAAAAGAAAAATTAACGAAGACATCCAAAAGAATATAAATTATCAAAATAAAATCCTTTAGAAATTATGAGCCAAAACGACGACATATGCATTTTCGAAGTGTGTTTCACGTCCTGATGGAAGTTGAAGTTTCGCGTACTCTCTGACAAACCGATCCCGTATACTTTTCCATCTCATTTTACACAGAAGTAACCATAACCCATAACATAAAATTACAAACATTTATATAACATTTTCTGCACGTATCTCTTTGCTTCCATGCTTTTTCTTCTTCTCTTACATTTCCATAAGATAAGGACTGCTTTTTATAAATACGCTCGTAACTTTTCACTAATTCAATTATTAGTTCATCAAACGCGTTCAATGTAACCGAATCTAAAATGTCAAACTAATTTATTTTTCGTTGATATTTAAAAATAAGTAGATCTCCGTAATTCATAATAACTTTTATCACTTACAACTTAACAAAACTTGTTTTTACACTAAGCAGAAATGACGGTCTAAAAACATGTATAAGCAAACATCAGCTATTAATACTTACTTTCGTGCCATTACATATTGCAAACAGCGCCCCCTTCGATCATAGACATCAGTTACATTTTATCATTATGTGGACTGTTTAAACAAAGGAAATAATTTTTTTTATTTATTTATTTGTGTTCAGTATTTGTTAATAATCACTATTGATTTTGCTTGACTTAGAAAGGGCGGCAAATTTGGGACCACCGCAGGTGGCAAAAGCTCTAGGTACGCCACTGTATACCATATTTTTATCAATATATTAATTTTATGTACAGTATATAAGTTAAAGGTTTGAATATTACAAATGATTTTACATTTCCATTTAGTATTTTTCCATAATAGTATTTCTAACATACCTAGAATATATTTTTAGAACGCATTGTTACTTTTCGAGGTACGATTGCCATATTTACCAACAACTTTTTGTCGTTTCAAATGTTTATAGATCAAGAGAACTATACTTTTAAGAAAGTTATTATAAACTATATTATTATAATCTATTAAGTCAATTCAGCAATGCAAAATATCAGTCGCTTGGTATTCCTCTCACACTATTACCTAGTGACTCAGTACCGCCGGCTCCTATGAAATATAAAATGCATAGTTTAGCGATAAGCTTGCATTCTGAGGGCAGATATTATTATGGTAAACGAGTAAGCTCTTCGTCTGATTTTTTTATTTGAATTTTACGAAAAACTTATATTCGGCCCCCGCCAATTGGACCTTAGTATATACTGTCGACCTAAGCATAAAAGTCGTATTTGAAGTTTGTAAAAATTAACTTGTTGGAAAATGTTGGTTCAAAAATTCATTCATTCATTCATTTATTCATTTGGTTCAATATAATTCCCAATAAATCAGGGAATTGTAATATTATTATGTCACAAAACGAAACACTCTTGACCTGTAATTGCTCAACTCAACACCGTAGTACATAGTTCTGAAACAAAATCTATCATCAACTAAATTTTAGAAAATTTACAGATGCGACTTTTATGCTTAGGACAGCAGCATAGGTCTTAATACCATGGGGAATTTTTTTTCTATATTTGTTTATAAATAAGTATGACACAAATCATTTTAAATAATCCCAGTATGTAGGTATACATAAAAGCATTTTCCTCCAATCTTAAAATAGTTTTAAGTAAATAATTTGTCCTCGACGATACCAAGCCGGAGATTTGAACCAATGATTAAAATGAAACAATCAGTTTCCCACATAATCCAAGCAAAGCAGTTCTGCCCAGAGAGACATAAATATAACCAGCTAGTACGGGTATTGAACTTGTTAAAGAAGAGGGATTGAGTGGGAAAAACGTTTAGCACGATTTTAACTTCATTTCTCAATTGTCAAGCAAAAAACTAAGTAAAAATCCATGAACTCTTCTCCCAACATAAATGTATGTACATTGTACACATAATATGTATGATCGGGGACGGAAAAATTCAAATGCAATTTCTGACCAACAGAGATATGTGCAAGCTACAGAAATGCATGAAGCATAAAATGTACACAAAGCAAGAGTAAAATTACAAAAAATGATGAAAATGAAAAAGAGATGAACAAAATACGAGGACATATACGACGACAACCAACACACGTTAAATGTTAAATGATATTGTGAAGCTAACTTGCTAGCTCGATAGTTTTTCACAAAAGGAAGACGAAGCATAAAACAAAATAAAATGTTTTATCCAGGTTTTTGTTGGTGCACTCGGCTCCGATATGGACTGCAATCGCGCGCATTGTATTTGCTCTCGAGTGCAGCGTAAACAGGCATAAACGGGATTTTTGAGACTATAGTCAGCAGACTTACGTGAAGGCAAAAATTGTAAAAACCACATCCAGTGAAACACAATCATGACCAGAAGATACATACCTACTTGCATGGCCTGGCGCGCGCACTGCAAAAAAGAAGACGCTCCCAAGCTCCAACAAGTATAGCTTACACCATAAGCAGCAGTTACAGCAACAGAAGGCGAACCGTTTTCGTTTATAATGATTTAAAATTCCATTTTAAGAATTTTATACTTAATGATGTGTTTTGTATTGCAAAAATGCCTCTCTCTTTCGCGCAGCCGGTATTACGTGGCATGCAACGTTTCAGCTAATGGCATGCATCTGTATATATTCTTGTTGGATGCTGTGGGTACAGCGAAAACCTGCAGCCATATTAGCTGTATATAGGCTCATATAAATATGCGCTGACAGGTATACCTTTGAGGCAGATAAATGTGCACTGCCGCGTATACATAAGTCTATGGCATGATCTGTCTATAGTATAGTTACCAAACTAGTTCGTTAAGGCATCTACACCAGGTCCCTAATGGGCGATAACGAACAGCAAAGGAAGAAGAAAACGCTTCTGTTTTTAACTCTTTGATTGGTGACATTTTCTACTCATGCTAAATTGCAAATTTTAATTGGTACAACGTGTATTCATGCATTTATATGCATCACATCGGCTGTATTGTCGACAATCAGTTATAGATTTAGTTGTAACGGCCGGCCGGCGGAATATCTTATGATGACCACTTTGATCTGATTTTTTACTCTTTATATATATGGGAAAGTTTTGAAGTTGTTTAAATTGGTCACATTTTTTGTCCTTATTGCAGTTCAAAAACAGTTCGTCGAAACATCGAATAAAATTGCAATCATTCTTCATCGAAAATGTTGGTAAAAGGAATAGGCTCGATACTTATGCGAGCAGGAATCTAAATACGTAAAAAACATTTTTTCGCAAATGAAGTAAAGGACAATATTGTCTGCGAGGAATGTAGCTATGATTAGAAATAACTATGATTAACTCAAGTACATATCGCTCTTATATATAGGATTGCGACCCACTGCTGCTCAAATTCGATTATTTATCAATAAAACAAAAAGGCAGACTGAAGCAAATAACTGATCACTCATTTCTAGTGCAGATATGCCTGATACAATTTTGCACGATTTTCCTCATAATTTATTGACTATAAGTTTACTCTAATACTAGCAATACAATCTACTTTTCCATATATTAGGAAGTGTAATGAATGAAAGTATTTATCATACAGGATGTTTCCATAGAGCAGGAGGTAATAGAACTCACATAGTCAAACAAAAAACTATACGGAAGGGAGGGAATCCATATCAACCGTTTCGGAGCTACAGGGTGACTAAGAAGAATATCTTTAAAAGTACAGGCTGTAAGGTCACTGTTAAAAGCTCATTGCATACAGAACTTCATGGTCTTTCCAACGACTGCTCAGTCAACCTCATACTTCTCTCCTCTCAGGAGTTATTGTGTGGTATAAACTAAAAATTTCGGATTTTCTTACCTTTTTTTTAATTTGACTCCCTTTTTTTCAAAACGGTGGTTAACATAACTTTTTTTTTATAAAAGCAATGAATTGTAGACTGTTCTCTTTAATTTCATCTATTACTTCCTATGTGCTAACTGTAGTCGTTAAATAGTTATTAGCTCTTAACGTATTCTCAAACCTAATTTGTTCCAGAAATGAAGATACATTTTTAAATTTTTAAAAAATATCGTCTAATTTCTGTATGACTTGAATAGGTTAGTTAGTTAGTTTAGAGCACAATTTACTTTAGAGCACGATTTAAGGCATTTTTGAAATTATATTTACTATTTCTACCGAAAACGTCGTGTATAAAATTTCAGTTCTCTAGATTTACGCGTTCTCAGGCAGTGTCCAAATATACAGAAAAAACAAAATTTTTGTATGGCAGCCCCATACGGACGGACAGACGGACATGTAAAAATCAAAATAACTTTTCATTTTATGGGTGGGTCAAACCCATCTTGCCCTAATAGCATTATTTCTGCGTGTTACAAACGGAATGACAAGCTTAGTATACTCCAAGATTTTATCTATAGCATGCAACTATATTTTACTAACAAGAGGTATGCCGGCCGCTAGACTGGGAGCGTCCTAAGCGGCACATTGGTGCTATACAGGGTCTCGTAAAATTAAGTTTAGTATTTAAATGGTTGGTCATCTAAATATGAAACAACTTTGGCAGTTGGTATTTAGCAGCTGTAAAGAACACACGTGGCAGGTTTATCATTATCGTACGTCAGTGCTTTTAAATGTTTGGCAATAGAACATATCGCGAAAAATTCCAACAAAATAGTAGCCAGATAAAAAGATAAGCAAAAGTTTAACCGAGAACTTAACTGCGACGGAGAGACCACATTTATAATGTGCAGGACAATATTGTACAAGAACCAAGTAGGTACCTCTGCTTGTACCTATGCTCAGAAAGATTAACAAAAGACTGGAAATTATTAACATACAAAATCCAACTGACTCATATTCTTCGAGAAAACGACCGTCAAGATATACGAGACTATACTTTATGTGAGCGACGAGACTCATTATGATCTCAGTGGAACGGTCAATAATCGGAATAGTCGTTATTGGGCTACTGAAAAGAGAAACAAGTTCTTCTTTAATCCACGAGCGACCATTACATCCCCTAATGCAGTGGCAGTTTGGTGTGAAATCATTGTTGGATGCGTAATTTTTTATTTATTTATTTTTTGGGTTAATAGCGAATGCTATGCATTACCAGGTCGTAAAATTTCGCATTACGTCAAATGTGAAAGCATGTAGTTTAACAAGATGGCGAGATGAGTGCATATTATAGCGAATGAATTAATTTAACTTTTGCCAGGTCGTTTGATTATAAAAAATTGTGATTTCGTTTGGCAATACTTAACATTACCAGATTTCTTTTCCTCTGGGATATTTTAGGTTTATGTTAATATTAACATTAATCCGGGAATCGTCATAAATGTCAAGTAAAATGCAAAATCAAAATATGGGACTTACTTTAATGAGACCTTAAGGAAAGTTAGTTCCCCTTTAAGCAGTAATGGGAAATTTTGAATTTTTAATGATTTCAATTTGAATCTCAGACTATTGATAGGTTTTTTAGAATTCATATCATCTAGGGTAACATAGGTAATATTCCTAATAAATTTGATAAGTTTCTAGACTTAACAGGTAGGTATATATTATACGATGCTTTATTGAATTCTTACCAGTTACGGTCCCTGACTTATAGTTTCTAACGTATTATTTTTCTGTCAAAACTTGAAAAGACTAATAATATGTTTACAACAATCTATTTTTTCATTAATAATATTTATATTTGACATCTCTGGCTGATGAGAGGTGAGTAGGTAGATATGTAAATTTAGATTCTGATTACTCTAAAAATTTATTTAGAACTGGTAGTTCAAACAACTTGAAATGGTTCAAACCTGGTATCACCCACACAGCACCAATGTGTCCCTGGTATGTTACTGGGAATTCCTGTTAGGATATATAAATTGTCCGTGGGAAATCCCGTTTGGTCCCAGTTAACAACTTAGGACATCCCTAGGAGTGACGAATGTCTGGGGCTGAGATGTCCCTGGTAGATCCCATACCTTTCCCACAGGATTTCCTGTGGTTGTACTTAGGCACAGTTAACGCATTCAGTAATGCTGAATTCCTCTGCAGGTGTACCTAGGACGTCTTACGAATATCCTAGCTTGCAATCAGGATGTTCGAGGGAATATCTGAGGATATTGTTTGAGATTTTATTGGATTGTAGAATTTTTTTTATGGGTAGGCATTTTAAAAAAAAAAAAATAATGGCTGGAAAGTATATGCCAGAGGTGTATGCACTTCTACAAAACACAAATCCAATATTTTTAACACAAGCAAATTGAATTCCCATGAAAAAATTAGTAAAAAATCACGCCACGTTCTGACATGTACAATTAGGTACTATGCCAAAACAAGAAGACATTGCAGAAGCGAATAGAATTCTAATATAGGTTCACGATTGTAGCTGGCTTAAACAACGCAGTTCTCATGTGGCTTCTTTCCATACATACCGAAATTATACCACGCAGTTCTCTTGTGGCTTCTTTCAATACATACCGAAAGTACACCAAGCTACTGCCTTCACCAGAGAACCACGCGAACGACGAGAATCAGAGAAGATACCGAAATAAATTCTGGAATGGGGAAAATGACTTTCCTATGTTTGTCCCAAAATTGTCCTGCACATCCAGAATGTATTTGTCTGTAAAATACTAAGAATGTTCCCATAGAGAGTAGTTCTTGGATATCTGAGGGAATAACATACGGGAAATATCTAATAACTCCTAGAAGTAAGGTCCTAAGTACATACTGAATACCTCATGTTTATTTCGGGAAGGCTATGGGATCTGTGGCGCAAGAATGGGTTGTCCCTGGGTAATTTTGTGCTGTATGGGCACATAAGATAACTTTCTAACCCGCGGTATAAAATAGTCAAAAGTGAGAATCAGAGAGCTTAGTACAAGTTCAAGAATGTTCAACATATTACAATATAATGTTATGAAGGTTTCCAGTTGCGCATAATGCAAGTTCGCATACGCTCTTCGGTGAGCCTCAGTCAGACAACAGCCGGGCCATCTTTTTACGAATATGTCTATATGGCTTCTGATCAGATATTAACAAACCATTCAGATCCCGGACCCTACAGAATTCCTGATGATTCAAGAAAAGGCAGAGGGTCGGGCCTCTAGAATGCTTTTTACGACCTAATACCTACTATGAGTACGGATGATTAGAAGAAGTCTGTCTTACTTCCAATGCATAAAATGGCAAATGGGATGTATACAACAATTATCCAAGAATCTCTTTTTTAAATGCCATATACAATATCCTGTCTTATATCAATGCTGATTGCATGAAACTATAAGTAGAAAAAATCCTGTCTGATTTTCTATATCAATGCGAAAATGTTATATCAAATGATCTAAAGCCTCCGGAATTTTAAGCAGACATTCGTTTTGCGTTACAGTTGGAACTATGGAAGTATCTCGACATATATTTTATCTTTGACGAGTCATCTAGTTCTCAGACAGGACAATCCCCTATTTATTTTTTTATGAAATCTGTCATTAGTCCTCGTACATATAATATTTTATATTCTTATATATCCATTTAACATTAGGAAACAAAGATTCAGTAAACTCTCTTATCTGTCCAGAGTGACGGATACAGCGGTGCGATCTTTCGTCGCTTCATTTGCAGAACGTTTGATCTGAAGCCGAAAATGATGTACTGGATGTACACAACGGTTGTCAGACCCATGGTCACCTCGCATGGTGACCCAAAACTAATCAAAATACGGATGAGGCTCTGCTTTGAAAAACCCAGCGGCTTGCATGTCTAGGAATAACTGGTGCCATGAGAACCTGTCCTACAGCAGCCATGGAAGCCTTATAAACCTTCCACCCCTACATTTGAAGGTGAAAAAGAAAGCGATCTTCAGTGCTAAAGGAGAAAAAAGTTGCCAGCGGATCTAGTTGGCCATTTAGGTATCTTAAAACAGATATGCTTCAGCAAATGACAACAGTATCGGATATAATCACACCCAGGGTGGATTTTGTAAGACCATTCCAAGTGGTTCTGGGAGAGCGACAACAATGGCGTTCCACTAAGCCGACAACAAGGATCGATGGTGTGGTATACAGAGCGTTCAAAAATGGACAGTGGAGTCGGATTGGGCGTATGCGGGCCCAAATGACAGATATCAAAGGCTCTGTGCTCTACCCCTACCGTATTACAAGCCGAGGTATTGGCCATAGAAGAATGCGCCAATACTTGCATTAAACGAGCAGTAGAACTGCAGTCAAGCACTTAAAGTGCTACACTGTCAAGTTAGTGATAGTCTGGGAATGTCTACAAACCCACAAAAACTTATCAAGGAGAAACAAAGTTATCTTCATATGGGTACCTGGGTATGAGGGCCACGAAGACAATGATATTGCTGATGGTCTAGCCAAAAGAGGAGCGGAAACTTAGTTTGTCGGGCCATTTTATGGCACTTCAAAGAGTTACCCCAGAGCTGCCCTAAGGTACTGGGAGAATAAACAAAAATCCCTGTATTGGAAAAGGCTACAAGCTGAGGTTGGCTGAAGCTTCTGTCAGGATGCTCACGAAACTTCGGAGCACTTGCTCACTTGCGCAAAACTACGTGTGGAACCTCAATTACAGAATGGTTCTAGACTTTATTAAAATTCTGAACCTAGAAAGGGAGTAAATTCAACGGGGATTCGCGATAGATCTTGCAGGTCACAGTGATTGCGAGGTTAACACCTGCACACCCGATTTAGAAATCTAATCTAAGCTATCCCTTTTATAAGTCAAAGAAATTGAATTGTTTATGATTTCGGGACTTTTAAAAACCGCATTTAACTACCTAAAATCTAACTAATTTTATAACTCTGATTTATTTTGGAGGGTGTATAATGTATGAATGCAACAGCTAAAATCCATAACTACCTTATTGTTTAATTGTTATTCTTTAGAGTTAACGTAAGTTTGCAGTTTGTCCTTCATCTTGAATTTTACTAATACTAAATATGAATAGAATAAATATACTAAAATGAATAATATTAATAATCAATGATGATTGATTTTGCCCTTCTGTCTCTCAAGATGGCAGAAGATCTAGATGTCACATGCAATATACCAGAGCAGAGTATTCAAAATTTATATGGCTTGTGGTACATTTCGGAATGGACCACAACATTTTAAATTATGAATACGTCGAGTGATTCATATTTTCCCGCATCTTCTGTGTTGAGGAGGTCGATCAAATATACATATACTAAACTACTGTCAAAACAACGTTTACTCTCGGTAGGCTCTAAACCATGCTGTGATCCATTGCGAAATGCACCATCCATTGCACATTCTGTACACTCTGCTATAGTATGACATGCGATATCTAATTCTTACGCCATCTATGGTAATGAATTCAGTTGATCCAGAGTATACTAGTATTATTCCAAAATATGAATTTTAATATATTATAAAAATACTTTCTCACCTAAAAAATTGTCAGGCAGCAATCTGTAAAATGTAACTATCAGGTAGTCACAGCAGTAGTCTATATACAAGGTAATATCTCAATTTCATCTTGCTTCAACAATGATCCCAGGCATTTATTTTGTTGTATCTCAGATTAAACTTATCCTTGCGAAAGCTACATTTTCATGAAGCAGACTTGTATACCTGTCTTTGGGTATCATTTTCAATATATCAAAACACGCACTTTGGACTTTGTAGGTGGAGTTCCAGCTGATTTCATAAAGCGGAACGATTCTTAACGCACTATGAAAATTGTATATGATATTTGATATATTGACCTCGGTTACGCAAAATCTCCTAATCACAGGCAATTTTACGGTAATCGACTGATAGCAAGTCAGAGAAATTATGAGATTATTGGTCCATTCAAATATTAATTCATAAGAACTTTTCGAATAAAGATGTACATATCTTAGACGGAGATGATAGTATTGAGACTTTCAGGATTAGCAATCGTTATGGAAATGACAGGCTCATTTTAGAAAAGGATACGTTAAGATTTAAAATTAGCATATTCCTTATGTGCATACATATTTATAGCTGAAAACTAAATATCGTTAATATAGCATATTACAAATGAAACGAATAAGTTATGTTAAGCATAAGTTACACATATTATACCTAGATATCGCAAAGAAAAACCTTTTATTAAAGTAGGTTGCGAAACTCATGCTGTACAAAATGTAAAGCAAAACGAATATTAAAAATTGTTCTCATAATCAAAAAGGGTATTTCAAAATAACTTGAAAAAGAAAAAATCAATAGCTCTGACACTAACTTTCACACAAAATCGATAAAATTCTCACATGAATAACAAAATTGACACAAATTACCCATTATCCCGCTTAACAAACTTTTCCTCAATTACGTGTACCCCTTATCACTAGGATCTTATACGTAACGGCGTTAAATCAAGGCACAATAGCGATTCACCGATACAAGCAGTAAAAAAACTGTTTACATTACCAAAAAGTTAACCTGCTGCGCTGTTTCTGTTATGCTATTTGTATCCATTTATACTTGTTACTACCTTATTGGAAATCCCCAGGAAGGTGAAGGACTTCGTTTGACCGCCATAAAAAAGAGAAATTTTGCAAATCATTTTTGGAAAGGCATGCAGAAAAATTTCCATTTGCGAGTATCTTAGAAATTTCATAATTCATATTTTTCAGGTTATAAAAAAAGGTGCTCCCCAGAAGGATCTTTTCTAATTTTTTTCCTCGTTGGCTTTAGCTGATTTTTCCTTTTGCCGACTTTCGCCTTTCTTTCTTTCCGTCGAGACTTCCGTTAATATATACGTCAAGGCAACGATCCCAGCTCTTTACTACACCCTCATTGTTCAAAGAGAAAGTTACGAGAGCAATAAAATATGAATTCGTATTTTTTGCATATTTTATTACTTTTTCGTATTTGGTTACCTTCTTTCAAGGAGTTTCCCTACTTGTGTTGCTTTCGTCTATTTTTTTAAAATCTGATGCAAGCTATGACACGTTTTCAAACGATACTTTCTAAAATTATTTCTCTGCAACAATTACTAGAGATATTAGTTCGCTCGTTCTTATTTTTTTCGTTTTATTACATACATACATATATGGGCCATTTGGACTGATTCCTTGATTTAAAGTGAGAGTATATTATCCTTCGATTTGTGTTTTTCCTGTTTCTGGAAATCAGTCATGCAGAACTTGGTCCTCAATATAGGATTCTTTCAGTATAAGTGCTTTAAGCTCAATAATGTAATATCACTGGTTGTTTATAGCTGCAAGACTCTTGATGCAAAAGAAATATTTTCATCGGCTGCCAATTTAAATAGCTGAATATTGCCATTTTGGTTCTTGTTGAAAGGACATTCCTGTTTGAGGGAAGTATTTATTAGAGAGATCAGAGCCCACACCCACCCGCAGATATTTTGTTCAGAGCCATGTAGCCCGAATACCTGGTTCCAATCAGGTACCCGTTTCCAATTGAACTTTGTATTTTTCTTATACTACTAGTCCGTTGGGCCCACACAAGTACATATCTTGAAATGTCTTAAAATATATCTTGGAGCCAAACAAAGATATCCGATGAATAGTGCGAGCATGTTCTATCGTCTTGCCCGTTTTTATGGGTTAGTGTTAGTATAGGTCTAGGAGGTATAGTAGGTAATCCTATGACGGGGGATACTTGTAACTAGGAGGATGGATGAGGGCAGGTATGACGCACACCTTAAAACGCACAGGAAGCACAGGCAGCTTTTGAGGCAGCACGTATTTTGATTGGCTATTATGAGTGCCGTGATCGTTCCAGTTTCAAGCATTGCAGTGTGCAGTTGTTACTATATATAATTTGTCGATGTATTTGTTCCACCGACTGTGAGGCTACAAGGGCAGTAAGTTGACTGATGTAATCATGAAGGTCATTTTGATGTACCTGAAAGCGAACCATCTAAACAGGGTCTATTTAAGCTAGCTGGTTTCAAACCTTTCGGTAACCGCGTACTATAAGCCACAATCCATATTCAAATTACTAGTTTTAGCAGTTGAAGGTTAATTAACAGTAATTTTCTCATTAGAAGGAAAGCTGAGGTATGATTACAAATTTTGAAACATTTACTTTGTGCAAAAATGAAAGCTTAGTGATTCCGATTGAAAAAACAGCGAGAGTTAATTTGAGATATTTATACGTGTAATAGTTCTATTTCAAAAATCTAGCAGTATATTCAAAGAACTGACACACTAAAACATAAATTTGTAATACTTTGTTTTCTCTTTAACTACAATAATTTACGCTCTGTTTTTCAGAAACGTTTGGTATTTAGTCATATCACAAAAGGGTAAATAAAAAAATTTAGTGAAGATGTTTTATTTTTGCTGTTTTAAAACTTATTCAATGTACATTCAAAGTTATATGGATATTACTGGCTTTTTCGGGTGCCTCTTTTTAAACTGAGAACTGTAGTATTATGTAGTCGAGCCTTAGTAAAAGATCTACGTCAGATATGTGAAGTGATCTGAAGTGATCATTGCAAATTAATTTACCTTCTCCGGATATTAAAATAGCCATAAAAGTCAAGCAATTTGTTGTTTTTTATCATTAGATGACGTTTAGTCAGGTAAAGATAATGCACCTAATAAATTTTACTATGACGAAACGCCTTCTTTATTTTTTTAACGAAAATATTTTTCGGGGTAGGTTGTTCGCCATTATGAGTTTTATTCTCAGAACTACGATTATTTTCGAACTGGAGACAATCATGCATTTGTAAATAATTATCCGATTCTAGAATGTTACGTAGCTTTAGTTTTGCTTAAATACTACAACAAAGCCAAATCTGTAGAGATAAAAGCCCACTGCCCCGTCGTCGCGTCCTCTTTTTCAACTTTTTTGCAATACCTATATCTAAATATTCTTTTTTCGGCAAGATGCTTTTTGCCTCGCTTCTCTTCTTCCTCACCATGTTCGCTGTTTAAGAGAAAACGTGCCCAATCAGCATTACGGTATCTCCCTTTGGTACTAATTTAAAATTCATACAAAACCCAAGCCCATACATACTCACCTCCGCAGAACGTGGCTGCTCTTAATAAGCGGCATGTCTCCAACTTAAGTCACTCAATGGTAACAGGAAACAAGCGGCAGCAACGGCGGCAAGGGAAGTACGAAAAAAAAATTTAACCAAAGTAGCCTTTCTCTATGGCATAGAAATTTAAATGCACTTCCCTATCTATAAAACTTTGTTGTTCCTTCGGAAAAAAGATTTCTCAAAGGTAAAAATATGCAAGGCTCTACCTTCTCCCACTAGCAATGGCTGGTGGCATGTTCAAAACTTTATATGTAGATGGCGCAGTAGAATGCAAGCGATCGACCGACTAGAGGAGTCTGAAGGATGGGTGAGATTTTTTTTGCCCGTACATTTCTAGTGTGCGGGAAGCAAAAAACCGCCAAATACCGTCTGGTTGGTAGCGGTTCACTGCTATCGTTCTGCACGGTACAATCCACAGTAAGAAAAGGGGCAGAAGAAAAAAAATGGACATAGCTCCGTATGGAGAACTGCATATATAAATATATAGATGCCCCCTCTGTATAGTCTATCCAAGTATCCACGAGTACCACGGCCCCATACATTCTCGTTCTTAGCTGTAGTCAGCCCCATATATCTCGAATGCAGATTTTTCGCTTTCTATGTTCGCATACATTTTAGATAAAAGTAAATACATTACGAAATTACGCCTTAAATTACGTTAATTGACGCATTTGCTGTAAATAGATAACAAGTCATGCATAAATATGTTTTCTTTTTGGGGTGTGTTTCCTCTCGGTGCCCCAGCCCGGCCGAGCTAGATGTGCACTCCGGAAGGATAGATAGAATGCTGGTGCTATTGATGCTAAGTACTTACTACCGTGCTGCTGTTGCTGCTCCTGCTGCTGCTTTACGTTTGCATACCTACCTGTGCACTTCCTTCTGCCCGTGCTGTGTATCGTGATGAGGAATTGAATGAGGTGTGAACTCGTTATGTCAGCAACTTCTGACGTGATAACATTTGCTCCACTTTTTGAATCATTTCCCTTTCTACAGAGATAAATTGCGAAAATGTGGAAACATTTTTGTCAAATAATTCTTTCCGGACATATGTACATACGTCATACATAGGTGGCAGTGGTTTCTCGACATTATTAATGGCCGTTATGAGGTTCGTAGGTATGTCTTTGCAAAAAGTGTTGAAAACGAGACCAAAGGAGCACATAGTAGTAGCTAGATATTATTCAAGGAAATGCTTAGGCTTGAACTTATTCCAGGCCTTTGGTCTGCCTACTTATAGAACTGCGAAGTATCTTTATATTTTGGATAGTTATTCTGACCTACAAATAGAAAAATTAGGAAAAGACGTTATCTAACTATTTAATAAGATAGCTAGACACTTATCCGTGAACGATATGTATCCCAGTTTCGTGACACAAATTTAAAACTGAGAAAACTGATAATTTTGCAAATCTTAGAATTACTCCTGTAATCAAAATTTGAACCAATCTACCAACCTGATCTGAGCTTCCTGTCATTCTGGTAAACTTCAAAATTTTTATGTAGTACTTCGTTTGTGATTTTGAAACTGTGCATGACGATAATTTTCCTTCTTAAGTCATTTAAATTTATTAGAATTTTGAATTTTGAGCACATACTTTTGAAAGGGATGCCTTTCTTGATATTTGTGTAATCGTCAGTACCCATGTTGTCCTCCCCATTTGTGGTAAAGGATGAACGCAGACCTCGTTCATCATGCTTTGTTTTGCAAGGCATTCATAGGTCACTACAACATTGCTCTATTTAAAACATTTAAGGTATTGAGTCACAGTTTATGTATTAAATATCTTCGTCTATGACACCATTTTTGGTAACAAAAATTAATAATAGCCGCTATTCACTGGCGTTGCATGCCAGTCAGAAATTTTTGGTGTTTAATTGCATTTATTCGTTTTGACTAGTCTCAAACCTGAAGAGCCAAGGTATATAGAATACAAGTAATTCCCATTAAAATTATGTCATATATTCTGTGACGTAATTACGTGACTAATTATATACATTTCTATATGGAAAACAGAGAGAGCGTGGAGAGTATTGTGTTCTTGTTCTCCGAACCGTGCTTTCCTATACGTTTTCACGATAATTCGTCACTAATGGCGGAACGTGATTCGTATTGGGAATACCTTGTATTCTATATACCTTGCTGAAGAACTATTTCCTGCTGTCAGGGTATACTACGTGAATTGCTGTTAGCTATCACACGTAACGACGTCGTTGATGAATTCAAAATAGTGGCGCGAAATAGATAGATACAGCCATTCTTATTGACTCGAATTTTTGATTTATTGACAGTGTGCTTTATATGTAAAATATGCATATGCATATGTATATAGTTGTATGTATGTATGTATAGTTGTGTTCATTTAAATTCTGCTTTCTTGGATTTTGCTAAGTGTCCTTTCTGTTTTTGATTCATCTCTATTATGAATTTGGAGAGGCTGCACTTTGTCATCAATATCTTGGTAAAAATGATCCCCTGTAGAAATGTTCTATGATAAAGAATCCTATTGCCATTAAACATTTTCATCCTCAATGCTCATATTTCAATTACCAGGCGAATGTTATTTTATTATAATGGTGATTCACTTATTTATAACTTTTATAACTCATCATTCGAGATTAAAAATATAATTTATGGGACCGACAGTTTTTTTTGAAAGTAAGTAGCCTTTGGAAGGTTTTAAAATTTTCTATAAAACGGCAGTACAATTTCGATCAGCAAACTTTATGGAATATATACATACATAGCTCTGACTATCAGTCAACTAACAGGCCATTGGTCTTTGACCCTTATTTTTTTCCAGAGGGCCAATGAGTGTTTTAGTGCTCTACATGTATATGATAGAAACGGACATGTGGTGAAATCGGAATTTCAAAATCCTGACTGGATAAATTCATTCCGAAGGAAACGTCAACTGTGTGCGAATATCTTCCAATTCTTGGGCATGTCATTATGAAATCGAACATAGCCATAAAAGTAGTTATGTATTTCGTGTAATTAATGCAAATGACATGCTTGCATTATGCTTTATTGGCAATTTATTTTTAAATATAGTTGCATTAATGGTGAAATTGTTTTCAGCTTTTATTTGAGTTTAGTCTTCCATTTCTTATCCTTTCCTTAGAACTAGGGGCATAATATATTTGGACCATTTTTATAACCTAATCTATTTTCACTTATTTTTGTGCTTATGCTTACATATATTAGCAATTCTCTAAAAATATCTGACTTGTTTACTATTGCCTGTCTGTCACTGAAAAAAATGTCTAGTTATGCTTATTGCTTTTGTATCTTCCCTTTTCTACTCACTTTATTGCATATGTTGTAAACTTTTGCGCATTTATTGCAAATTATTAATAACAAAATACTTTTTCCTTTATCTTTCAGGTAAGCACAATTTATTTTCTACATTTTGAAAAATCTTGAGCAAATGATTTCCAGTAGGTAAGTATACATTTTTTGTATAGTAAAACTTATAAGTAAAAGGCCATATTTAAAAATAATCGGTCAGTTGCTTGAACTACTAACAGACGCTAGATACTGTCGTACGAAAATGCCAAGGAAAAGCTACGAGCAATTTTATTTCCTTAAGTTGTTTATTTTGCTTATATCTTTTTTCATTTTTAAGCTCTTCCAAGGAGTTTAAATTCTGACCTTAAACATTTTTCGGTTTCACTAAGTATGCAACATATTCAGCACAGAACGCGAAGAGACAAAAGGGAAAATTTCCGGAAAATGATAACGAACAAAGTTTTTTTTAAATATTTTATATTTTTATTTGTTTAACTAGTCGGCTTTACGAACTAAATTATGACATTGTTACACTTCAGAAGGAAAATAGTCTTAGTACACAACCTTGTAATGTTATGATACTTATACGTATATAAGATAGTTTTCATTCTTGATTCCATCAACAAATTAATTTTTCTTTGATCTGCTCGTGCTAGTGCGTTGCCATACTGTAAGATAATTTCTAGATTTCGAATTTTTTTCATCACTTTTGGCAAGGAAATAATTGTGTGCTTTTCTGCATTAACAATGGGTCTTTTACTTATCTATTGCAATTATAGCATAATGTTCTCGAACGGCGTCAATACTGTTCAGCAACACGAAAATCTTCAGTGAGTGAACTACGGACACGTTTAATTTCTTTAAAGTTTAGTCGTTGGTGCTTGATCTTCGAAGATGTTTTGAATTTTTTCGATGCACTGAATATTAGTCAGAGATGATTTAAAATCATAAAAATTCATTGCTCAAAATAATGCTCTATATTTGAGTCCATTATTTTTCGAAACAATATAACTTTACATTAGTATCATATATATACAAATAATACAAATTACCTATATTTTCTTAAGCACAACATCTCTTGAATAATACCATGTTTTTGAACTGATCTAGAAAATGACAATAATGATGAGACCTCTTTTATCGCTGGGTCGAGAAGTTAAATTTTTCTGGACTTAATGCAATTTGCAAATTTATTGAAATTATTTTCAAAGAATTGCTGTCTTTTAGAGAAGAAATTTTGCACTGATAATACAATTACTTAGAAATAAAATAATACAAATAAATTTTGGAAAATATATCAAAAGAACAAAGAATGCAAATTTATTGTGAGTATTATTATTGTAATAAACTTAATTAGTTTTTTTACACTACTACAATGTATGCCTACAATTGGAAAACTGATTTATAAAACTACAATGCAATAAACTCGCTCAAATGAAACATATTAATTTTTTTTTCTTCAAATTTAACAATTTCAAAAATTTGAGGCAATGCTTTAATTTTTGTTGAATTTTCCTACTAGTCTTGTGGAGTTTGGGTTTTACCTCGAAATCCGGTTAATAGTGAATATATTTTCATGGCACTTTTTTCATAAGACTGTAATCTTTTACATTAAAAAATATTGCCAAACATTATTTAATTATTTAAACAAATAATTCTTTATTATCGAATGAATTTTCTTAGTTCTCGCAATAAAATTTACATTTTTCTCTCGTAATATCAAGATAATATTGAAATGTAAAAATTGTTACAATTCAAAACTGATCCTTAATAATTAGAAGGTGGCTCTGCTCAGTATAAACTATGTTCAAAAAAGTCGAATTCAAAATTTCGATACATAATGGCGAATATAACGTCACAAAATATGAATATAATTAAGATTAAAGAAGTGTCCAAATGAAACAATATGAAATTTCGGTCGTAATATAATATTTATTAAAATAAAATAAAAAAAAATAAAAAAGATTTATAAACAACCAATTTTTATAAAAAAAATGCTTTATTCAACATCCCCATTCTCTATATCTTTCATTAATATCAAACAGCTATTGCCTTTGCATTGTGAACAAATCTAGAGAGCAATGGAAACAACTTTTCCTGCATCCATAGGCTTGTCCACATCAGGTCTTATAAGGAACAAAAGATCGTTTGCAGCAAATTTTCGGGTGCTGGTGGTCTGTGGGGAAAGACGTCTTGTTGTTCCACTTATTTGCCTTAATAGCTTGTCCTTCCTGGGCGACTTGGAAACTCGTCTTTCAATTCTACAAAAGAGTAAGAAGCGGAAACTTAATTGATTATTAGTTTACAACATTTCGTTTCAGGACTAAAACGACTATCGTTTATGGTCTATACTAAATGTAAAAAAGAAGAAACTTAATAAAGATATTAATTTAAATTATTTTTCGTACTATCGCGATTGACAAGATTGATAGAATTGTTCTTTTTTTTACATTAGAGTACTCCGAAGCATACTGCTTAGCCACTTTTGCAAATTATCGAGTTTTTCGTTAATTTTGAATCAAACCTTCCTGAGGACTTACCAGATGTAAAGTGTTTTGTGTTTACTGTGACAAGTCATTGTAATTGGCTGCAACAATTCACTCTCAATTTTCGATCGAAAATTTGTTGGTGATATACTTGATCCTAACCATATCTGTACCTGTAAGTTCATCTTTTTTATTTGTATATAGCCGCATCATGTGTAGGTATCAATGAATGATGGCCATAATGAACAATTGGTACCGAAATTGTTTTATATTGTTCATAGTTCGTGAAGCCTCATAAAATGCCAAAATATATAAATTAACGGATTTAAAAATATTTGTTGCGATGTTTGACCTGTTACTGAGTTTAGATAATATATTTCTCTGTTGATAGGAGTTAAACGTGTTAATAGATCTAAAACATAGATATCCTCGACAACAACTTACCACATTTTCCTATTCTTATTTTTGCTATTTGCAAGAAATTTCTCTTCACGAATTTCCCGAGGTATATACTCTTCTTCGAAAATCAAATCGGTTGAGCATTCCCTAGTATAACCGTCAAACACTACAAAAATATTAGGCCATAATTATTTTGTAAGTATTGTACGCAGTGCTTATATCGCCTACTCCATGATATAACCTATAGTACAGTTATATCCATAGCATTTGTGTATGAAAAGTACCAAGTCAAACAACAACTAATATGTCATCTGACAAAGGCAATCCTAAGGCTACGACTATATCTACAGCTCTAGCTAATGTTAAAATACACGTACATGTCTACGTTCCTTCATGTACAGTTGAAGTCTACAAGTGCATAATGCGTTGTAATCACTCGGCAGTTCATTGATGAATGGTAAAAAAATAACAGTAGATTAGTAATCGCGTGTGCATTTGTTAACATCTACCCTGGAAACTAGGTAGTTATTATTTTGTGATTATTTAAAGATATATCTCTTTTATATTTGTATGACTAATTAAGAAAAAAACATGAAAATTAATTTGATAATTAAGCATTTTTTGTTAAAGATAATTAAATAGTTAGGTATTAACAATACGTTTTTAATGTAAAAGTTTAAGGTTCTTACGATTAGAAACTCAATGAAAAAAATCCCATGAAATTGTATTCATTATAGACGGGTTTCCAGATTTTACATTTTTCACGGGCAATTGCACAGGACATAATGTACACAACGGAAGAGCAACATTTCCGAGAAATTATCCTGTACAGTAGAACTCGAGACGTGTTTTTTAAATCATCTCCCATCACATGGGAGAAGTTATGTAGTTATGTAGTCTTTGGATTGACAATTATATATATATAATATATTGTCTGAACTCTTGCATGTAGTCTTTCAAAAGATTCAGACCGTTAGAATTTCTAATAGTGTGGACGAAATGATAGCCCTATGGTTGATCCATAGATCAACTCAGCAGTTGTCACCTTGAGTGATTCGTGGGTGGTAAATCGTAGACCTACAAAAACAATAGGTAATGTTGGTTGTATAAATTAGTTGTACATCTGTAGGCAGTCATTCGAGCCAAAATTCACGAGAGGTTCTGCAAATATACCGATATTAACTGAGACCAGGCACGGCACCACATTTTAACTCAGATAGGCGGCAATTTTTGTGAGAGTTACTTATCTTTCGAGAAATCCGTTCTGATCTTGTGATTTATATAAATGTATACAAAAAAACACTGCTCATCATCTAAATGTCAAAGCAATATACTTTGTTTCCGATTAATTTGGTTATTCGTTAACATATTTCTAAATTCTAACCAATTAAAATGGTCAACCAATGAATATTGGTTATGCAATAACCAAAATATTGAACAAATTTTTTTAGATTAACCAATAACCAGAACGCGCTATATTTTTTTTTTTAATTAATATTACAGGGTATTTTTTGAATTAGGTACATTTTATTCACTAGTTACTAACGATGTTATGAAAGTGTGGACATTTGCGCGCTAAAGGTTACTTTAAATACATTTCAGGTAATTTAAGATTTAATTTAGTTTAATTAACACATTGCTGGATGTTCGATGATCAAATTATTTTTCAAATGTTTTCACAGTCTTAACATGAACCACTACGAATATTTAAATGCAGTTTTTGACCCATTTCCTTCAATTTTTCAATAAATGTATATAGCAAACAAACTAAAGTGAACTGAGACTATAAGTAGTATGCGATTATTACATTAAAGGATAGAGAGAGAGGGAGAGAGTGTATCAACTTTTGTACCAACCTTACTAATTTTGAAGATTCTAATTTATTGAACAGAGGAAAAGTGTTCTTCTTAGAAGAAATCATTTACAAATGGTAAAATGGTTTGAAAGAGACTAGCAACCTATTAAATCACGTAATTTTTTATTAGGTATATTATTTTATTATTGATATGATTTAATACCGGGTAAACTTTTTACTTGTTCAAGAAGGCTTTTTTGGGATTTTCCGGCACAACAACAAAAGCGAAAAAAAATTCATATTTATCATTTCATCACATACCTAACTCATATGATTTTGGGTGGCAAATTTTAAGTCTTGGTTTTGATTCATCAAGAAGTTTCAAATAGCGAAATTAAGTGACTCGAAAAAATAAATGAAAAATAGAAAAATGGAAAGGAATAAAAAAATTAAAAATTGAGAAAAAATGGAAAAAAAGTATTTAAAAAAAATTAAAAGATAAAAATCTCACTGAGAATTTATTCTGAGTTTATATGAGATGACATCAATTTGATCTTTTCCTTTTTTCCTTTCTTTCTATTTTTCTATTTTTCATTTGTGGTTTCGAGTCACTCAATTTCGCTATAGAATCCAAAAAAAGCCTTGTTGAACAAGTATTTTATTATTATAATTTCAATTATTTGTACCTGATCAAAGAAATCTTGATTACTTAAAACCATTATATCGTTATTTGGGCAAAAGGTTAATTGTTTAAACCCTGGGCAGAACACTTCGAAGTGTACACAATTTTTAAAGATGAAATTCAGCTGAGAAAATTTGTAAATATCCGCCTCAGCATTTGGATGCTAACACGCTCGATTTTAGTACGCCTCGATGAAATCTTAGCTCATCGGTTGTGTTGTGACGATGGTTTCGTATGCCCTGTTCCATGCTGGTTGATTAGGAATGAGTTCAGAAGATCGGTGGGTGTCTAGTAAAAACTCGTATGAAACATTTGCGATTTCGTCACTGCAAGTTTTCTAAGAGGAACGAAAACAGAACAGAGAATTTTTCTAGCGAATTACCATCGTTTGCTAGTTTTCTGCATATATTATTATGATTGTCCGTTTATTATGAGAAATATTTAATTTGAGGTCGTAAAAACATATACTGGACAGCTCGGGTTAGTGATAAGAATTATTGTAATCGGCTTAATTAGTGATAGTTTTATAACGATTCTTGTAAACATTAAGAAGTTCGGTCGATGCTCAGGAGGGGAGGGGGCAATAGCACCCATTGCCTCCCCCCATCCACCCTTGTATCCGCACCTGGCTGGGACGTCTTCCATCGAGCAAACTGTCACTGAATACTTTCTAAAATTTTCTAAATTAAGGCCAAAACACAATGAGAGCGACACAACCATGTCGCTGTAAATTGGTTGCTGTCAATGATTCGAATATATGTAGTCTATGTATAGTATATTACTTAATACAATAACGACGACGCAATAGGTCTCAAAAAAAAGCTTGGGGATATATCTAAATTTGTCTCCATATTTTTTTGACATTTACGTGTGGTCAGTTTTTTTAACTAAGCCAAGCTCAAGGGAGACCCTATGATGCAAAGCATAGTATGCCAGGAAGATAGGAGATATGAGGAGAGTGGCCAAGGTGCCGATGTATGTCGCCCTTAAACTTTCGTAGATTGTGTGTCGGAGGAAGGACAGCAGATGGTAGACTATGCCACATTCGCACTGTAAGAGATAAAAAAACATCACGGAATTTTACTGTACGGCCGGAAGTATTGGAAGGGTAAAAGGATAGGATGTGCGTGTCTTGTAGCGCTAGTATTGCATACAGGAATTATTCTAGATCAGACTAGATATTTCATCGGACCATTAACCATGCATGTAGCGATAAAGGAACAAAAGACATCCAACATTGCGGCGGTGCTCGAGTCTATATGACAAGTCATTGTCAAATCGCAAATGAGCTTGAAGCCACTCTTTTTGACAATTTCTATTGAAGCTAAGGCTGTACAACCAGCTCCGGCCCAGATGTGAAATTTGTATTCCGTTTTAAGTCTGATGTCGGACTTGTGCTAGATTTGAAGGGCTGAATTACACCTTCTCAGAAATCCAAGACATTTCCATGTTTCTTTGTAAACAGAGAAGATGTGGACTGTCCAACTTAACTTACTGGAAATGTTAATGCCGAGAATGCCTCGTGACGGTGAATCAGAAATTAATGCTTCATTAACAGCAACGGTAGTGGTTAAGTGTTGATCTTGTTTTAATGCGATGAGACAGCTTTGGGTCTTAGACGCATTGAATTCGACGCGATTCGCTTTGCCACATGCGAGGATATTGTCAAGATCGTTATTCAATCTAATCATGCAATCTCCACAGCCGCAAGGTAGCTGCTACAGTAACTCGCCATTAGAATTATACCTAATAATAGATCGTTGTGATTATAGTACGTTGTATTGCGATATAACTATTCATGCAAAATGGATCAGAACCCGCCTCATTAAATAAATATTAATTTTTATAACTTTTATAATTATTATTATTTTGAGTCCCATTGATTTCTCACAAGGGCTGCGCATTGGAGCTTTTAGCGCGTTCATACCATTGATTAGTCAAAATTTATCATTTCAGATAAATCATCGGAAATATCCTTTGCTCTTCATTTATATTTTAATCTTTTATTGAATTGAAAAGCACAAAATTGATTGATTGATTTTTCTTGGGCTTTGTACTTGTAAAAATGTATATCATCTGAATTTACTACTATTTCTATCACGTTTACTTCTTTCTTTTGTGAATGATGAAATATAAGGATCGAAGTATATTAAAAGCATACTCACAGGTTTATGATTTTGTTCTTTTCGGGAAATTATTTTTCCCTTCTTAAAATATCCATAATATTTGTAATCTTTGTAGCAATTTCTGATGTTAAGTCTGAATATTCCAAAAATATCCGTGTTTACTATCCATCGTTAGTGCTTCGAAATCTTTGTTTAGGTGTATCCACGGCGATTTTTAAACTCTCCTTGGGTCCTTATAGTACGCTTTCACTGGACCGAAATTAGGTAATTTCAATGAGCTGATTTCAAAATTAGGTTCAGGTGTCTTCACTGCCACTTAGATGATTTCGTTTGGCATGTGCTAAATTTAAATACCAAACTGGCATGTAAAATAATTAATTACATAAACGAAGCTTTTGCAATTAAAATGATATATTGCCACATAAATTATCAGCAACATTAATATAATATTTAATTTTATTTTTAATTTCTCATTTAAAAAGTTATTGACAAGTATAAATAGCAAAAATAACAAAAAATTTCAAATGAAACAGTTTAACAAAATGTCGAAACCGAAAATGGGCGCGTAACTGTTCGTAATTTCGGACGTTGAAATTACGCTAAAGTAAGATGATTTTGAGTTTTTGGTATGGAAATTACATGATTTTGAACACGAATTCATCGAAATCAAAATCATATAATTTCTATCCAGTGAGAACGTACTATTAACTTCTTTTTCTGCCTCGCCTTTTTCATTATTTCGTACTTACTGTAAGTGAAGCTATAAATCAAACCTTCCGTGCAGAAGTGGTACACGATACGGATAATTTCAACATACTTTTCTTCTTCAGTAATTTTAAAACTTTTTTTTTAAGAAGCGCTCCGAAGATTACTTAAACACGGGGTAGCTTTACCATTCAACATTATCAAACAAACTTATGGATAATCGATCTTGGATTTTATACCGTCGACTAAACATTTAGTGGAACTAATGAAACTTAATACCGCTTCACCTCCTATTATTCGGTTATATTGGTTAATATTACCCTATCGGCGTAAAGCCTTGTAACACTTCATGAAGAGATTACAAATATCAGCCACTTAGTGTAAAAGGTCATTGAACGCAAACTGTTACACCATCTGCCTTCATGAACTACCTTGATTTTTCATGAAGTACTAAGTTACATCAAGTGTCTACGACACATTGCACGTAATAGCCATATTTCTAGGAGGAGTTCCTAGCTTTCATTTCAATGCATTTGAAGTTGCTCTCTGATGACGAATAAGTATATGCCATTAAAGATGAAAAGTGCGGTACTAAATGGACCGCAGATTGAAAAATTTACAATTTCTGCTACTCCGATAATTACTGATTTATATATGTATATGTAAGTCCTAAAGATTACACAAGGTAAGAATCAACAAGGGATGTGCTGCTTTAACTTTTTTCCCATCGGCTTGAGAAACTACTAAGTAAATAACAATGAAAATGCCATCCATACCTCTTCAACTTTGAGCTTTGCACATGTAAGTAAAAAAATCAAATGCTAAAACGTGTTATTTTAGATTCTATCCCCATACCTTCCTTTTCATGGAATAAAGGACAACTTATGTAATTTATTGAATACAACAGTTAAAATCATGGATCAGAAGGTCCCATTTTCTTCTTAGAATACAGAATTCTTCTCAGATAAAAAAAAATCCTCTCCCCAACTTGCTGGTACTCTGATATATCCCCATTTTATACTTCACATAATGCATAAATAATTCATTTCTCTGCTCTGAATGTCGCATAATTCATCCTTCATTCCACTTTCTATTTAAACTTGCAAAAAAATTAAATTTTCAGTGCTCTATATCATTCATAATAATAGAGAAAATCCATCTAGTATGACCTCTAGACTAGCCACATCCATTATGCGACATAAGTCAGGAAATTATTCCAAGACATTTTAATGATCACATAATGTGAGTCGGACTCCAATATCATGCTATTTCTCGCCAAGTTCCGATGAATAGGAAAGCAATGGCCTGTTATTATACGTCTTAGAGTATGGCAGAATTTCATCGTGCACACTGCTCTCATATGACCAAATGTGCAGTACTCATATTACTGTCGGGTCCATAATAGCCGGTGCTTTCTAGGGCTGTAGCCCGACAGAGCCCACAGATATGTACATTGCCAGATAATTCTGTTCGCAGAACGTATAGAACTATAAAACGTAGAGTTCAGAGACGGATAGCTTGAAACGCTGTGATTCTTTTCGCTGCAACATCCTTCGTTTCGTATATACACATCTCTCCCCACAGTCCATTGCCGGTTATAGTGGCAGAAATCCATGGTTATATATGCAGAAGACTAATATTTCATGACAACTAAAGCAATTTGGCAACGAAAAGTTTCATGTATTGAGGTTGCAAGTTTTTGAATTCATTCGTCCTTCGTTCAGTCGCCACCCGCTTCCCTCTCTGGATTTGTGTATATATCTCTTGAGTTCTGAAATTTTGATAAAATTTTTGTGTAGGATTCGGCGACTGTACTGTGTATGCACACTATATAATTGATCTTTAGCTGTCTCACATAGGGCGAGACTATAGAAGTAATTATATTTATAGCAACTTTGTAATTATTATGACAGATTTCTGACTTTTCCAAGTTTTATTGCAGCGTTGGCAGCTTCCGGTTCTAGCGAATTATTCACTCTACTACGACCAGACTGGACATTTGTATATGAGCTTTTTCTACGGCTTTCAGACGGATAGAAGAAAAAGAAGAGCAGAAATAACTTTTGGGCCTTTTATGAAAGGAACATTTGTCTAATTACCATCCAAATAGTGTAGTGGAATGGGTTTTTAATACAATATCTTTCTACCATGTCTACTGTTCAAGTTTTCTTAGGGAAGTGTTAAGCTCCTTCATCACTTGATATTGCCATTAATTGCGGGCTGAAACAAGTTTGTGGGATTTTTAAGATTGGGAAAATATACTGTTGCTGCAACGTCATGCCACAGTATTTCGGACTTTCCGGATCTTCTGGTTTTCTTTTAGTTTGGGAATTTTTTTGCAGAACTAATTTATCATTCATTTTCTACAATTGGCCATTTTTTTACACACATAGCATACAAAGAGATTTCATACCGTTCATATTTTCACTTTTCCGGTCCCAAACTTGTCTCCCCCATTCAAAATATAGTATACAGAGCTCTGCTCATGAAGAACCCACAGCCTTAGTAGGTATTATTCGTCATTATTTACTTGTCAGTATCGGTAAAACAAAACGAACAAATTAACGGGATTTCTGCATATTAATCTACTCTTAACAAAATCTTCCTGATCTGAAGAAATAACATGGTTAGAATAGCACATTTTGTCAAACAACTTGGGAATATTATGTCATGGTATACGTACAGCAGCTCCAGTAAATCACACGGTTTATGTCCTTTGCATGCTATCCGACCGAACAAAAGGTTAGGATATTTCAGTCCTTCACAAAAGTTTTGTACTCATTGGAGTTGAGTGGTCGAACGAAATAACTGTATATTATACATATTTTATATTGAAATTTTATATTATAATGAAATAGAAATAAAGAAATAGGTTATTTAATTCTGCCTTGCTATAATATAACTTGGGTTCGACTACTCGCACATTTGGCGTCTCAGTATCTTGACAGCACAATTTTGTCGATCAGTAAATTATTCTCCCTAGCAGTTATGCATTCTAACTGACCTAAATACTCGTCTTTGCGATCGGTGTAGGAATCCACAATTAAAGACATATTGAAATCTTAAATTAGTATTTCCTAGCAATAAGAGTGATCTAGCCCGTTAGTAGGATGATAATGCTTCTTTCCGTAGCCTTTTTATATTTAGTGAGATACCAGTTGAGATGGATGTTGCTTTACCAATATAATGGCAAAATAGTGCTCAATATTGCAGGACTTTTAGGCTAATAAGGAAATGGCATATCGGGTGAAAACCTAAGTCACTCGGCGAAAAGTATTAGTGTGCTGTGTTTGTATTCGTTTCATTATGACAGAAATGAAATCGTGACATTTTTTAAAATCCAAATTGCTATGTAAATTAAACACATTTTTAGCGCCCCTAATTTTCAGATAATATTTCTTGGCGTTGCCTTTGTATGGCTCAGATAATTTAATGTCCATGTGAGAATTCAATTGTAAAAAAACAAACCGGCATTGAAAATGTTAAATTATTTGCCATGGCTGTTAAGCTATTAAACTTGCTTCAAAAATGCTTTCGCACAAGAATAACCCCGGTTGTTTCTGCAGGACAGCACAGAGCATTTCAACACCATAATTAAAGACTTCGGACTACCGATTATATAAAAACTTGTTCACAAGACAATATTTCACTACGCACTATCACACTACTATTAAGTAAAAATAACTTTTATTTAGTTATTAATTAGAAAATCGCTAACTCATACCCGAACTTCTTTTCTTAAAATCTGAAATGTCACAAATCAAGCAAAACTTTCGAATAATTCCAACCCCTCTTGTCATGACGCCGCCGCCCCCCGCCCCCCCCATCATTCATAGGTCTGGATATCATTGAATTCTTACACACGTACACTGTATTCGCACGATACCCCGCTTCCTTATTAGTTATTTATTCAATGGACTTGAAGGATGAAGAGTTTCTACTTGTTATAAGAAAGCCTAATGCCTAAGGCTGAGTTGATGTGTCTTGAACAGCAGTTGGCCAAAAGTTGTACCGTGGAATTACCACAGTCGACTTCTTGCAAAACGGTTGACCTTTGGTGGATAGACCTGTAATAATCAGGATGTAAGATAAAATAAGTTTAAAAATTTTTTCATTAATTACTTGGCAACTCATATCTCATGTTATAAATGTATTTGTCATTTTTTAAATAACTGTAATAAACTCCAGTAACCAGATTGTTTTATCAGGGTTTTCTTTTTTTTTGTTGTTGTCCCCTTTTCAAGTCTGTTTACAATACTTTCGGACATAAGACTAATCAAATTATTGTTTTTATATTTTCTACAATTTCAGGGCCTACCTAACTAATCTCTTTTGCCGTCAGCAAGATATCTCAATGTACTTTTATTGGAATTTAATTGCAACGATTACAGCGGTTTTTTTTTTAATTTTATCGAATGTACAGTCTGGAATGACATTGTCGCCACCCATACTCTACAGAAGAGAAAAATTACCCCCGCATCATCTGAGAATTAAACTCAGACTGAATAAGCTGAAAAAAAGAAGTCATCCGGCTCATGCGGATAAATACATTCCGAATGTTCGATTCTCGGATAATTCAGTTTTCACTTCTTTTGATAGTTTGGATTCACTATAATAGGTGTTAATTTTTTCTGTCCAAAAGTTGGGCTCTAGTAAATAGAATGTTAGCACATTTGTTCATACAAACTACTTAGTTCATTGATTAATAAATTCTATCTCATTACTAAACTCAGAGCTTTATACTACTTTTTTTTAAAATTCTTCTGTATTTGGGAGAGAATAAATTCCCTATCCCATTGGGTAAAAGAGCGCTCTGAGAAATTACCTGAAGCACGTCTTTTCTACATCCCAGATCACTACTTTTTTACATATACGCATGTCAGCCAGAAACAAGCGCTTCACTGCTGTTCCTAAGAAGCGCTGAGGTATGCTAAATGATTAGCGAAGAAGTTTTTTGAAGGTATCTTTTCAAAAGCTTTAATGAGTTTATTGAATAATCATCGCAGTGCTTCTTCCTTAATCTCATCAAAGGGCTTCAAAAGTGCTACCTGAAAACATTAGTAAGGCGCTTGCTCTTGTTCATTTAAATTTGATTTAAATTTTATTAAGTTGCTTAAATAAACCAATATTCTCCTCGCTGATCTCGCTTTTATTAACCAGAACTTCAACATATTACTTCTAACCACTCTGAGCTTCACAATAATAATGAGAAATGCGTTACTTCGCGCAATAGTGGAACAATCCACAGATTCGTGGAAATTAGAGGAAATCACCCTTTGTTGCATTTCTGCTAGATCTCATCAAATTATCTTCTATAGAGCTTCGATTCGAGATGATGGCTATAGAAGCTCTTAAGTTAAAACTTACGCCTATGTTATTTTTCTGGATAGATCAGTGAATATTCTTCTAAACAGCTTCGAAATAATATCTAGGGAAACGCTTAAATTGTGCTTCTTTCAGAAAAGCTAATTTGTTGTCCCAATGGGATCATAAAGACCAAGACCAATGTGGATTACTAATATTTTTGGGTTCCTCTTACCTACTGGTTTTGGGTGAGCTCTACATCTTTTTTATTCATAATTAATATTCAGGTATGTATATAGTTCAAGCTATAGCTGAATAATATAGATTTCTTTGGATACATATTAAATCACTTTTTGACAAAGTTTTTGACATTACCATTTAATTGCAGTCTTAATAAATCTAATAAACCGTTTCCTTTTTCTTAGGTTGATTAAACTCTGGCACTAAATATGCAGTATTTTCGAACTTAATTCACCAAACAAAACGCGTGTTTTATTATTTATCCTTAAACTCCGCTCGCATAAGTGAAACTTTAAATTCCTTATTCTAATTCTAATTAAACTAAATTTCTCTTCATACATTTTTCCACTATATTTAAAATATTTTAAATTCTCTATTAAAATTTACAGCTATTTAATTCAACATTACCGATAAATGTGATCTTTTATATTTTGAAGTCTTAATTTGCAATTAAGTTGTCTAATCCCCTTCGGAAAGGAAAATGGGATATGAAAAGCTGCGACGGCAGAGTGTGGGATACATGCGGCAGTACTGAACGAACAGTCATATTCCACACATTTTATGTGGTTAATATGAATAATTTAGAAATGATCCATGGGGAACATCCCTTATTTAAAAAAAATTATTCACCCGCAGTTTTTGCTACCCACTCAGAGGGTCCTCATGTGGTACTTGAGAGTTGAAAGCACATTCTGGAGGATTACCTAAACGACTTTATATGGAATTTAAAATTTCGCCGATTTTAAATGCAAATCTCTCCATAAAGAACTCTTGGCACGTCACTGTGAATGGCCATTTATACATTCCATTACTGGGTACCCGCATACTGTACCTACCTTTTCCCTTTCCATCCTTGTTTTTCTTGATGTTGGATTGGATACCCTTCAGAGATATGGTGACACATCATTTTCATGAGCATGTTGTACATGTTGGATTTACTGAAAAGGAGAAAAATAAGAGAGGAAGTCTAAATAGGCGAATAATCCAAATATTTTCCGCACTGACACACCCGAAACTCAGTTTATTCATTGTGGGGGCATAAGATGGTGTTAGCCTTGGCGAACAGTCAAGAAACAACCGTACACCGCCAACCATATCTTGGGCATCCGTGAAAATAAAATCGAAATAAAATCCATAGGTCACGTATCTGCGAAGGGACTTTATTGCGTTCAAAATGAAGTATTTGCAGGGATACCGAATTTGCCAGGTTCCATCTGGGGTTCTGTCCACCCCCCTGTTCTTTGTTCCATGTGAAGATATATGGGCATTGAAATAGGCATAGATCGCTGGCGGTTGCCGGACGCTATGCTGTTTTGCTTGCTACTACTGTTTGTTGGGCGATATACTCTTTGCAAGAAGGGTAGTAAAAGGCACAAGTGCTGAGTATACCGGTACAGTTAGTACAACTCATCCCCCGAATTAACCTTTTTGTCCCCCAGTTGTGAGTGTGGTTGTGTGACAATAAACAGGGTGCGAAAATTAGGTGAAATTATCTCCTTTTGTCCTCGTTGAGCAGCCGCCTTATCTCCTCAGCACCCTTTGGATGTACATAATATGTGTATTCTGTGTATGTATATGTGTGCAGCACTGCGGAAAAACGGAAAACTCACTAAAATTGATAAATTGCTCACCATAGTTTTTGTAATTAAAGGGGCATATTGTGAGTTCTATTGGAATGATATTGCCTGACTTGTGCTCTCGGGTCAGCTGGGTATTGCTATACATCAAGGAAGTCAAAGCAAAGGGAAGCCATCATATACCCTGGTGATATAATGAGACGTGTTACAAATTCTTGTCACACTATGCACGTTTAATTAAAGCATTTTATCCATTTTGTCAGTAACTAACACAATTTCATAGATGTGTGTAAATTTGTGATTTGGATTACTCTACATTACATTGCTGTTTACTAATTTTTGATCCACCAATCGGAAAGTGGAAACATGTGACAAATAATTGAGGTGAACACATTGAAATTGACATTTTTGGAAAATTGGTCGAATTCTTTTCAAATATCAATTTAAATTTGTATCGATTAATTTAAAAAAATTTAAATTCTAATAAAAAAACAATTGCACTTAAATGATCTTAAGTATTCATTTCTAGAATGAATTGGATTCAAGTTCCATAACTGTACAATGCACCTGTTTATGAGATAATATTGAAAATGTTTGAAGTGTAGGCAGATGGAAAGAATTTTCACAGAAAATTTGATATTTCAGAGAGTAAGTAAATTCCATTCAACATAAATTTAAGTTTCTTTATTGAGACCACATTCATAAAAATACTCAACTCTTTCAATTTAGACATTTCTAGTCCCGTGTATGTCTACCATCTGCCCAATATGTGCGACGAAAATAGAAATACCATCAGATGAAGTACTCCAGCATTCTGTAATCGCGCCGGGAAAAAAATTCCCAATTTGTTAGAAATCACGTATCAGGAAAATCCTCGGATATCGTTCAAGTTCTGTAAAACTCAACACAATAAAAACAAAGTAAAAATGAAGGAACTGGAGGAATAAAACAAATACTGTGGGCATGATGGCGGAGAGGCCACTAGCTAAAACTCTCAAAATCCTGTTAAACTTTTTTCTGTCAACTTGTAAAATTTATGGTTATCCTTTAATTTAAAGGGTGTCGTTCATCTCGAGGGTTTATTTTCCACATAAAAAAAAGAGTTCCCCACATGCGTTTACATATAAGCATGTGTTAGGGCCTATTTATGTGTGGGTCGAGGAAAATCCCACGTCATAATTTCTTTACCAGAGGAAAAGTGTTGCTGGGCCCCAAAAAGTTCGCCTCCTTTCACCCTTCGCTTTTTGCTGTGTCATTGCTTGAAAAGTATTGGATTAAATAATACTTTTGTTACACTCAGATTAAATTCCAAAGTTTTAGTTTTAGACATGTGTTCTGCTCCCCGAATATGCCGAAAATGTACAATCATTCAGAAAATGAACATTTATAACAAATTTTGGAAAGCCATAGGAAATAATTAAATGAAAATTGATGCCAATTAGACACTTAAAGAATTTTGAATACTTGAGGGGATATTGGGAATAAGATAAATATTTTAAATTGGTTATTTTTAAAACGTAGTTCGTAATATTATAATCTACTTCAACCAAATCGTACAATTCTTGGTCATTTGCGCGAACATATTTTCAGTGAAATATAACATTAACTATGCACTTTCAATTTATAAACTAAACGAAATGCAAAAATATATAGTGGAATGTACAGAAAAAAATCTGATTAATTGATGCATATTAAATACTGCAAAAAACCTCGATTCGGCACTGCAATGGGAACCTAGCCTCGAGATATTATGGACAAGAAAAGAACATACTTGGCAATAAGTTCGACTCTAGCAACCTCTTTGGCAACAGACTGCACCTAATATTTTTATACCCTACATGAATTCTAAACGGCATACTTAGTTTGTGTTTCCGTTTGTAGAAAGAATGCTACCAGAGTAAAATGGATTTAGCACCCATCCATAATATTAAAAGCTATTTCGATTTTTGCATGTCCATCTGTCCGCCCGACCACTCGAGAATGCGTTCACTTAGAGGACTGAAGTTTTGAATACGGATTTTTAGAACAAAAGTTAATTTAAGTTCGAAAATGGGAAAAATCGGGTAACTTCTTCGTGTGGTTGCCATACAAAAATTTCGGTTTCACTATATAGGTATTTCAACATTTCCTGAGAATGTGTCGACGTGGATAGTTGAAATTTTCTCAATTTCAAAACTGGAAGAAATTGGTATTACAATTAGACCAATTCTAAGTTTTTTAGTTGTTAAAATGGGTGTGGTTGACCTTGAAATGTATACTATATGCTGTCAGAAAGGTTGACTGAAAGTATCCTATAACTTTACCTGGCCCACGACAAAGCCAGCATAGATATTGTTAAATCTGCTCTTCAGATAGAAGATGAAAACCAATCCCCACCAGTGCCCAATCCGAAGAAAATTTAGTCCTTGAAATTTCAAGTAACTTGTAAATACATGTTCTTAACGATAAAAATAATATTTGATTTCGAAATTTCGAAATTTAAAGCATGACTAAGGATTGTGAAAAGGCACGAAAATAAGTGGAAATTTTTGAAAAGAGTGAAGGCTTTCTCGTAAGCTGTGGTTAACAATTACTCGTCATCTATCTCGGAAGTTGTAATGTGTTTAATGGAAAGCGGTTAAAACACAAATGTTACCATATATCCATTCCAATGGCGCCCTTTCCGCAGAATTTGACATGCAATTTGCTATTTGTTTGGATAAGTACTATCACTTCGGTCAGTTTTGCCATATTTATTAAAACACATTAGTTGTCCCTTTTTATTGAAATAGATTACCTTATCAACCCCTTAGTACAATAGGCAAATAAGCTTTATTTCGTTTTATTTTGGAAACTTCTGAAAAGCTTCTAGAACACAAATAGAAAGTTCAGAAGTAAAAAATAAGTAAGTAACTTCCACCATGATTTCTCGTCCATGAAAAGCGTTAGATTGATTGGCTGCTTCGTCATCGAAAGCTTGTAAAAATGTCAGTTGAAGGCTACATATTTATGAAAAAAATCGCTAAAAACCCTGAAGATATACTCAAAGATACATAATTAAGTCCCCACTTCAAGGCTTTACCCTTATAATCCCTGATAATATGAAAGGAAAAATAATAAATAAACAGATCCACCTATCCGAAATATCACTTTTTACTGATTAATGAAATTTTGAAGAAAATTTGTTAAAGTAATCCGATTAAATTTGCCTCCAATACCTATATACAAGAATGTGGTCATTTAAAGATTTATATCGACAGTAAGGTAGCACCCAAGGCCCGATCGTCATTCAATGCATCCCAGTATAATTATTTACTTTACGAATATGTGTAAGCATACTTTAGTACAATTTTCACAAATAACACAATTTTCAGTTGGAAAGTTTCTTGGTCTTCAAAATTATACACAATATGAAAGTCAGTTTCGAATGTGACGATAATGATATAATGCCATACCTTAGTTTACGGATATGAACACCTAGTATGCAAATAGCCTTCGTACCGAAAGGGATGACAACGCTACCTCAAAGTAGTACTTCAAAAGTCAAGTAGAACACGATTAACAACTTAAAATATGTAGAATGTTAATCCACACTAACCTTATTCGGAAACATCTCAACCTTTAACAAGACTTGTGTAATAATATTGAAGGCATAATTTCTTTCAAAAATCATTTGATGTCCACAAACAAGCATCTATTCTTTGGCTTCTTACGATGACGAAAGGTTATTCAATATAATGGTGACCGTCTTCAAGAATAAAATTTACTTGTCTTTACTTTATCATCGGACTTTGAATACAAATTTATCGAACTTACCGTTACTTTGGTAGAAGAGTATTGGAACCCCACAAAGAGGTAACGCCTGGCTTACATCAGTTTTAACCCCATCTATGTACATAACCTTATTTCAACCGAATTCCAAATATAAATAGGAGAAAAACCGAAATTCAACTGGTGCGTCAACAGCGTCACGGACAATCCGTAGCTTTGAGTTTTATAAAAATATTTCAATTGCTATAATAGAATTTTCAATATACCTAGGTACGACAAAAAATCTAAATTGGAACATATTACAAATCTGATATTTTCATACAAGGTGAGGTTTGGTAACAGGGGTGCCACTTGAAGTGCTTAGCCTGGTTCACTTAAAGCTCCATTGTAGCTAGATTACCTTCGAATCTTTACAACTCCTGCAGAAATCGTTCGCCACTATTCCCATTTTCTTAGCATTGTCTCCTATGGCCCAATATCCCATAATGACCCCTACTAGATTCCTAGTATATGTTCTGCTGCCATTAAGCAGCTCTCTTGTCCTAGTCCTACCATGTGAAGGAATATCTTCATACAAACGAAATTACGCTTTGCTTGCTCTTTCTGAACCAATTTTTAAATAATAGATTCTTGCACCTTTAGAGTTTTCGTAAAGAAGCCCACGCAGTTTCGGACCTTAGTAAGTTTTTTATTAAACTAGGAAAAAAGACCTAGTCCATGTTGAATTTCGGCAATACCCTAGATAAATATCTATAAACTACCTAAAGTTACCCGCTCTTAGAACGGGAGTTTTTTTTTATTTAGTTATTTATTTTAATAGGTATTTTTTTATTTTTAAATATTATATTTTTCATTAAAAAAAAAAATGCTGGGATTCGCTCGAGCCGCAGACAGAGCCTGTGATTTTCTTGTATTGTTATTTAGCTGTCCCTCAATTTTAAAATTGTGCTCATTGATCGCCAAAGTCTTTCCGCATTTATTTTTAGAACTTTTTGTAGGTCGATAAAATGAAGTATGTATTACCATTTTCATATGGTTTTATATTCAGTACATTAAAAACGTGATATTGACCACCATAACATAAAAGATGCAATTTGTGTAGGTGGATTTTGAGGATATTTAGTACTGCAGATTTTTTATTGGGCTAAAAAAAATTTTTTCTTGCAATGCATTTGCTCTTAGTAATGAATTTATACAGCCAAAAACAAAACCGTAGTCTGAATTTTTAGCTTCAAAATATAAAAAGATAAATACCGAGTTAAAATACCGCCATAAATGAAAGTTTAACAAGAAAACTTGATACTGAACTTACGGACTGTCGCTGATGGCTCAATAATTTCTGTTTTTTTCCACTGAACTAAACTTAAAAGTTGTAGCGGCGGTACCTACACTTTTAAGATGAACGGTTTTGTTAGCGGTGACTGCCTGAAACTTTGAATTCATTATCAACATCCAATTAGCATGGTTGAAATTTTAGGGAAAATTAAAATGTAAACGAGAAAAGAAAAATTTTATTTGGATCAGAAAAAACGGCAACGGCAGCCAGAATAACAATAAAGAGGAAAAACGGCCTGACAAAATGATGGACCACCCAAGATGTGCTATTCTATGGCGTACAAGTGAGAAAAAGCATAAATCCGCCAGCATTGGCCAGAACAGAATAAGATGTACGCACACATAAAGAGCTATTGGACCTAAGAATGGTATGTATACACATATGACTTTAATGGTTTCCTATAGTGAAGGAAGAGAGACGGAACCAATAAACGTTGAGTTATAGAAGGGAACATGAAAAAAGGGACGAGGCGAAAATATCGCACTACGTACCATCAGCATCAGCCGCAGTTCCCATCAATAGGTCGAGCCGGCATATAGCCGTATCGTAAAAGTAAAATAAGTAGAAGATTCGGCAAGGGGAAGAAGAATAAATTCGACGAAGGGGAATTGAGGCCGAAGTAGCCATTTATTTTAATTGTGTGACGGTGTTTGTGTGCTGTGTAGCCATTAAAGATGTTTTGTTTTTGCTCTCTTCCATGCTCTTGCTGCATAAAGTTTCGGTGGATTGGGAACTAGTATAGTAAAGACGGGAAAGTATGAGCCCACAGGCAGTGGGAATAAGATGGAGTGAGAAACAGACAGGACTAACAAAGAGTACGCATTTATCTGATAAGGGGAATTGAGCATTTAAGTTGACTCCTTAACGGGCAATTTCTGATTAAGTGCTGTCGATTTTTTATGCCGACTAGAGGTCGTAAAAACCCTTTACGAGCACTCAGAGTAACCGCAAGAAACAATAACGCAATACGGCATCACGGTTAATTGATACTCACGGAGTCGGTGAGGTGTTCTGCAGGATCACTCAACTTCCTTTTATTACCGGTATGAGGTGTTACGGAAGCAGACAGCTGGTGGCCCATTGCTGCTGTTGCTTTCCACATAACGTTTCCAGGATTATGTATTGGAATCTAATAAATCCACGTGCTATATGCAGAAGCTATGTAATTTATAGCCGTGCTAAATTAATTCTAGCTTGGGGCTAATATATTTTTAGATTTTTCACATGCCATGAGGAGGTTGTACACTTTTTTCGCGCTCTTCCATAATATTTAAGCATTATCATAGGGAAGCTTTTCGTGAATGAACGTGAATGAAGGATTGACACATATACCTACTCGTGATATTTTTTTCCGAATGCAAATTATTTTTATCAAACCGATTTGAATTTTATTTTATGATAGATTTTAGAGGCCACAAAAAAGAACTTAGTTCTGATGAGTTTAAAAATATATTTGAGTCATCAATTGTTGACGTAAATGCTTAAGCCCCATATCAATAGTATCTTTTCTTAATTATCTTAATTATACTTGCTTTAAGAATGATAGAAGTAACAGGGTGAGCGGGGGTGTGGCGATATTTTCGAAAAATAGCTATAGTGGTCATATTATCGCTCAGTCTCTGCATGCATCTGAAATTGAGTAGGTATCTATATTTTTATTGATTTCCTTGTTGTAAATGAATAAAATTGAGGTGGTGTGGCTTATAAGCCCCGCTGTATTAATGACTTGTGCTCCTTGGAAGAGATTGTCTTCTATCTTTGCCAGAAATATAACCATATTATTTTTGCAGGTGATTTTAATTGTAATCTGCTAAGTGAATCCTCTCTTAGTATAATGCTCTTGTTGACTTAGTTGAATGTTTCGGTATGTCATTTGTTAATTCTGTTCTCCCGACGCATTTTACTGAAACCTCGACGACATTTCTGGAGCTATTCCTTGTCTCTATGTTCTTTCGTTTTATAATCAAATGGTGTTACCGCGACCTCCTTGAGACATGACCTCATCATACTAACTTGTGATGTTCAAACTGGGAATGGCGTAAAAATTCACACATCGGGATTATAATATCATCAATATAAGCAATGAAACAGTCAATACTGACTAAAGCGATATAATCAGGACAACACAACAGGTGTCGACTCTCAAGTTCTGTTATCAAACTATAACATTAACTGCCTATTTAATACACATGTTCCAATTAAATCATGCATGGTACAAAACAATAAATGTCCCTGATTTACTAATCAAGTTATAAATTTCATTAATCAAAGAGACAATACATACAGGAGATGGAAGCGTTTTCGTGCAGTCCATTTGAGAGATGAACATCGTAGACTTCGAAACCTTGTTACACCCGCTATATGGAAATCGAAGATTCGCTATCATAATAGTAAATTTAATATTAAGGTACCATCTAAGAAGCTGTAGAATTACCTGAAAACAGCTGGAATTGCATCCCAAAAACATATGAAAATTGATGCCTGTCCTAGCGCATTGAATGCCGGTTTTGCGGCTTCATCTACAGGTTTAAATACACTTCCTATCTCTAACATAACCTCCAACAGCAACTTTACTTTTGACGGCTATTCTATTATGAAAATGTATGAAAATGACGTTATGCAAACTCTGCTTTCAGTAAATTCCGAAGCAGTTTGACTTGACGGTATTCATCCGAAATTTGTTAAGTTAGTTCTCTCTGCTATTATTTATCCACTCACCCATATGCTCAATAATATTTTTTTAAACTCAATGTTACCCTGTGAATGGAAGAAGGCGAAAATTATTCCCGTGAAGAAAACTACCTCTGGCGCTCCTCAGTATACACCTTTATCTACATATTTTACCATATTTTCCAAGGTATTTGAAAAGTTATTATGTAGGTAGGCAAATCTCCAAGCACCTGGACGACGATAAGTTATTGAACTCTCTTCCGTCTGCCTTTAGATCTGATCATAGTTGTACTACTGCTCTACATAAGGTTACCGAAGATATACGGATGGCAATTGATGTTGATAGAGTTATCTCATTAATAGGTACTCTTCGACTTCTTACCTTGACAAAGTTAATTAGCAAACTGATGATGATAATTTCGGTTTCTCTAGACCCGCATGTAATCTGGTTGCATCTTACCTTTCCGTTCGAATGAAACTGGTAGTTTGCAATAATCAGTCTTCGAGCCTCTTGCCCAGGACCGCACTGGGTCTTGAAATCGACCCGGGAAAATGACGACAAACCAGCCCCTTTGGGTCTTCAAAAATGAATTTTTTATAATTAGGAAATCAGCCTTATAATTTCGGTTGTTTGGCAAATTATTAGTCTGATATCCTACTGAACCAAGCACAAGAAGAGCAAGACAGCATTTTCTATTTGCAAGTCATTTTCATGATCTTTCCCACTGAACAAAACAAAGTTAAAATGTTTGCAAATCGAAGAGAAGTCGTCTCAGAAACGAATAAGGCTATATTTCAAACAAGGAATGCTAGATTCCATGCTAAATACAGAACCACTAATCATATATAATAGATAAAATTGAATTGTTTTTCTAAAATTTGCAAGATTTAATAAAAAAGAGGAAGCAAGAAATTTATATTAATACAGGAAACGTGGTATGCATAAAATATGTATACGAGCAAAGTCGTAATAAACATGTGGCAAATGAGGCACTTGTCTCAAGCTCTAGATACAATGAGCGCCGCGCGTTTTTTACGTGCCGCAAAATGAGTTTGAATCAATGGTTTTCATATATAGCTAGAGCCAATGTAAGCCGCGCCACTTTGGGGCGCCACAAAGTTTGATCAAACTTTAAACTTTGCGGTGCATTGTTTTTTTCTAAGTTTGTTCCTTGTTTCATTTTAAGAGAACAAATGAAAATACTGACAAGTTTGAAATAAAAAATTTCACGTTTTTGGTAATAGTATTATAATAAACTTATAGGTAGAGTATACTTGCATTAATTATCATACTTAATTAGTTTTTAATTATTTATTAAATTCTTTTTACAATTTCACAGAAATAATCAACACATCTCACAATCAGATAGTGCGCACTGTCAAGTGTAAAAAACCGCGTGGCTCTTATTGTATCATAAACAGCAAAAAGCGGCGCCGCAAAAATACGCGCGGCGCTCATTGTATCTAGGGCTTCAGGCGTTGAAGCAGGCGTTGATGCTTAGGGGCGCATTTGTAAGAAAAAAAATTTTACTGGGGGCGAAAAAAAAATATTAACAATATTTGCATTTCACAAATATTAATTATTTTTGACTTATGACTGTTTATTCAAATAAATTTTTTGTTCTCCAATTGCATTTACTCCTCGAACTTTTCAAATCACAACAACAGCTTCGTACACCAATATTTGAGTCGATTGATCTTCTTTTTTTCTAATTGATGTGGAGATACGAAACATTGGAATAAGTTCCCGATGATTTTGTATTCCTTTCCTGTGATCTTCATAACAAAATGTACGCTGATAGTCAATTCAGTTTCAATTTCTGTTTCTGATATTGCCAATGATCTTCATGTGAATGAAGTTTCAGCAAATTGAAGTTGATAAAAAATTACCTCGGAGCTGCAATGGGTCAAGAAACATTTTCGCATGTGTCTGTTTTGTCCATTGAAAAAGAATTTCGAGAATATTATAAAATAATTCGTGGTGAAAAAAGCTAGAAAAGTCCATCTAATAATCTTGAATATGTTTTTATCGCACTGATTCGCCTCAATATTTTTAAATGTAGGTAAGTTACACGCAAGAAATTAATAGCAACTAATAATTTTGTGTGCAATAAATATTATTTGCTATTTTTTTTTTTCTACGGACGTCCTATTATCATTATCAATCGTTGCTCAACTTTGTTCTGTCAGTTGATAGACCACGTCAGGATAGGTGAAATTAAATTACGTTATTCTGACAATTTTATAAATCAGGGGCGTAAATTTATACGTTTGCCTCAGACGCCATACAAGTCGTTGCGGCTGTGCGTGAAAGAACTGAGGAAAGAAGTGAGAAATGGCACATTAGTGATCCTAAGCTTTCACGATGGCAAAGACTTTCATCGTACTAACGGACGACGGTGCCAATTTTAATGAAGAAGCCGAAAATATTTTGATTTCTGCCAGTCAAACTTTAGCTTTTGTGACCAGTGCTGACAGTATTACCGTATTTTATTAGTAAGACTAGAAATTTGTCGTAAGTAAAGACTGACTGTAATAATGTTGCTCACTGACACTGAAACGAAATAGAATTACTTGATTTTCTGAAAATTAGAAAATAAAACCAAAATTTAAAAACAGCTTTTCGAATTTGTATTAAAAGAACACATAGGTATAGTAACGCTTTGAAAGCCTTATTGAACCGTTTTGCTATAAAACAATGATTTTCAATGCGGTTTTTGAAATAACATTAATATGATGCAACAAAATTTGGCATTATTTTTATAAAAAATGCCAAATTCGCCATATATGATGCTATCTTTGCTATGCGCCCTGCAAGTGTGTGTGTAGGACATTTCGGATAATTTTTAACTCATAGCTCAACTCTCGCCGCAATGTTCGACCAGAGTACATGGTAAATATGTGTGGTCGCGATTAAGCTGGAGACCACTGGCCCCACGACCATGGACCCATCGTCCGTCCTTCCAGTCTAGCTCTGCTCTTATCCATAAATTGAGACATCCCACAAAGCTCAATTTTAAGTCCATTTCCTTTCTAGATCTTCATCAACGATTTTACGAAGGTAATAAATTATTGACAGTTTCATCTCGATGGCGATGATCTACAACTTAATATTTCCATGGCGCTGGTGCTTATTGAGAATGGTATTAAAAAGCTCAGTGGAGTCCTCTTGACGGCTTCTGAATGGGCCAGCAAAAGTTAATTAATACTTAAGCTAGCCAAAAGTAATTTCATTGTAATATACAAATCTTTCATGAAACCTACATATTTCCCTCGTTATACTCTACCAACACCCCATTGAATACCGCGATAATGTTCAGAATCTTCGAATTATTTTTAATAAAAGTCTGACTTGGAGTAATAATGTTAATGCCACTGTTAGGAAAGTATATAACACCCTTCGCCTGCTCTCTGTTTCTTCTATCTACGTACCACTTTTAACGAAACTCAGGTTGAATCGGGCACTTATTCTTCCCATAACAACTCCTCCGGCTCTCTGTTTCTTCTATCTACGTACCACTTTTAACCAAACTCAGGTTGATTCGGGCACTTATTCTTCCCATAATAACATATGTGTGAGAGTTTTATGCTGCTATGTTGGATCCAGCGTCATTGCGCAAGCTTGAAGTGGCTTTTAATTCTGCGCTACCTTTCATACATATATCGACTTCGCAAATATGACCATGTTTCCGTTGTTGGATGTTCCTTAAATTCGTATATTTATCAACGAATGTTAATACTTCTCTATAACATTCCTAATTCTAAACTATCCAAGTATCTTTATTATTATAAATTTGTGTTTAACACGCACTTACGCTTTTATTGTTCCACGATTTGCAAGCCAAGCATCAGAGCGTCAGTTCTTTATCCAGGCTATCGGACTGTGGAATCAGCTTCCATTTGCTATCAGGGTTCAATTATCTCTTCTAAACGCAAGTCTAAATATTTATTTTAGATATATCCTTTTCTATACTTATTATTGTTATGTATTGTAATGATTGCCATTTTTGATAATTCTATAGCAAAATAATTATGTAAATAGTAATTTAATTTAGTCTTAGTTTACTATGTAGTAGCTTTTAATTTTGTGGAATTTCTAATCCATTTATGTATCTCTCTTTTTTTCTCTATAAATTCTTCCATATCCTTCATCCTATGCATAATTATAAGACCATACCTGTTGTCATACCTGTGTAGATTTTTTTAATAAAATGAATTGAATTCTACCTAATTGCTGCGAGTATTTTTTGTTTGTTTGTTTAAAAATATCTCAAAATTCTTTCTTAGAGCGTTTTTTAATTTTTAAATTAAATTGAACGGCCAGTCTCTATTAGTATAGTAAGCCTATTCAAATATGAATCAATAGATATAGATATGATGTAGCCTATTTACAGTAATAAATATCTAGAGGGTTTTATATCTGTGTGATCGCTTTCACTATGTGAACTAGAAAAATAAATTCTCCACTCCCATACATACATAAAATACATCTAAAATTGTAGGTTTAAGCACATATTTGACAGCAACAAAGTCAATTTCTCCATACACGAATATCTCACGAGTTAATGAAAAATTACCAACGAGGTCAAGAAATATTTGCAAGAATTTCCAACTTTGTAACATTCACAGGGACGACAAGGTAGGATATATGGCTAAACCGCTACGAAAGCTATAGTTTTGATTTGGCTTGATTTAGTAACTAAACCTATACGTAAAAGTTACAATGTTTTGATAGGAATGGTTTTCTATACTAGCAATAGGTACTCCTTTCACGATCATTCGTATTGACTATTATTACACTGCGCTCACGTTCATACTATAGGATTATAAAATTGCGAACAAAGTAGATAATACTTTGCTATACAGTGTTTAGAGAAGTCAGTTCGAACAGAAGTGTTTCGACGAAATTATTTCTATTCTCAAAAAATCTATGCACGCGAATCCCACACCCCACCTCTTATTATGAAATTACTATAAAGGAAAAAATATAGTTAATTGTTACACCAAAGGAAATTCACCTGAAGGAGCCACGATATTCCAGTTAAGATTGTGAACATGTTTTGCTTTTAAAAAATGTCTCTATTTACTTTATGCTTAGTGCTATTACATAATTCAAATTAAATTTATGCCTGTATGTACTTACTCCCAATCGACAGAAGTTTGGTTTTGTATTTAGTTATATAAATTGTTTTTACCTAAAAGGGCGAAACGGCCTTATTATTCCAAAGAAAGCTTTTCATTGGAACTAGTCTAGTTTTTAAGGAAGGAAGTAGATATTAATGACATTGTTATAAAAATAACAATAGTTATGAGTGCAAGACCTTTTACATTTGAAAAAAAACTGCAACGAATGTTTGAAATTTACTTAGAACAGACAGACCAAAATTTTTTCTCAATAAGTTTATAGTTTTTTCACTGAACAGAAATTATAGCGAATTACCAAATTTTAATTTTATGGTAAACTTCTGCCGGTAAATTTAAATTCAAATTTGATTTCAATGTCAGAATATAAACAATTACTCAGTATGCAATATCAATGTTAAACAATTTACGAAGAGGAAAAAATCAAGTTATTTATGACAAAAAAAAAAACTTATAATAATAATTACCATGGTAACCTTCGAAATTTATTCTGGACCTTCAGAGCACCACAACTTTATAATGAAAGGTATTTGTAAATAATAAAAAGTAAGTGTACCTAATCAGTATACTTTTGGAGTTATAGAATAGTTTTTACAAATGTGTATGTAGGTACCATGACTTTTCAGTGATCTGCCTTAATCATTGCATTGGCGAGTTCCTCGAGAAAAAACTGTGGGAATTATTTTCTGTCGCACCTAGGTTGTTACGAAAGTTTTTTAATTCCCGATATGATCTCCCGGTTGATGCCACTTCTATTCAAATAATACTGTATATGTACGCCTCTAGGGTTACAGCTGGAGAAATGAAGTTAGGTGCATATGCATATATCTACATACTATGTATGTATTTTTTGGAAAATGAAAAGAAATGACGGTACCCTTTTGGAGTTCACCCTTAAACATCATTGCGTTTTATGTATACCTGATCTTTCAAAATTTTATAATAAAATACGTAAAAATGCTAGAATTGGACTAAGGTTGCTAGAATAGGGCTAAGGTTAATCTTATAATTCCCTAAATGAACGCCCTTATGTAATTTCGTATGGTCACCCATCAGTGCATGTTTGACAGATCAAGTGGTTTTTCGTGATTTTCCCATATATGTATTTCTAGATCGGTTCGTCGGACAGTAAAAATGAACAAACCAATTTAATGTGATTTCATATTCGGAAGAACTTTTCAATATAATGAAAACATGCAGGACTGATCGTGTTCACAGTATACGTAAAAAACCTAAGGTTTTGTATAGCAAAACCAAGAAGGGGTTGCCAGCTTTAGCCCATTTTTATACCCTAGATGAAATCTGTAGGGTATACTAAGTTTGTCGTTCCGTTTGTAACACCTCGAAATAATGATCGTAGAGCAAAATGGATTGGACACCCACACATAATATTAAAAGTTATTTTGATTTTTGCATGTCCGTCCGTCTGTCCGTCTGTCCGTCTGTCCGTCTGTGTGCACGATAACTAGAGAACGCATATACTTAGAGAGCTGAAATTATTGTACATAGATTGTGAAAAAAAAGTAAAATAAAGTTCGAAAATGAGATAAATCGGGCAACTCCTTCGTGGGGTTGCTATACACAAATTTCGTTTTCTATTATATATTTAGACACTGCCTGAGAACGCATCGACATAGAGAGCTGACATTTGGTACATGGAATAAATCGGGCAACCCCTTCTTGGTGTTGCCATATAATTTAGGTTTTTTACATATACTGTGAGAACGATCAGTCCTAGCAAAACCCTCGAGAATACTTCCCAAGCCATGAAACAGAAATCTATAAGTGTGCGTGCTTAGTCCGTTTTCTAAAATGTTCTATATTGGTACTTATGGAAAAGTGCTAAACATTGGCTTTATATATACCATAGTGCCTAAGCTACTATCCATCAAGGAAAATAGTCTTCTAGTAATTTAATGCTTGGTTCCATACCTTCCCAAAGGCTACACTTCCTATATACCTTACTTAACAAAATAATAAAATAGTTTTGATTACAAGTAACCTTACCATTCTACCCTCAATACCTCTCAGCTGAGTGATAATTTCATGTGTTTGTGTAGCCGGAGTCCGAATCTGTAGGCAGCTACATTCAATATCATCAGCCCACGGTATGCCATTACGGCACAGCGACATTACAATGATTACTCAGCTGAGAGTTTTTGTTTGAGGAGTCGTAGTCATTTAGTTCAGATACATGTTTTTAAGTAATTTTATTAGAAACGGTAAAATAATTTTATTACGGTTCGGAAGATAAGAAAGCAAACTTAAGATTATCAGAACATCATTTTTCTGTATGAATAGTAGTTTAGGGCGGAGAAGCTATTCAAATCAAACTTTTGTCAGTTTTACATAAGAACACTGCAAATATTTTTGGGCCTCGCATGTGGTAGGGAGGGAGTCTGTTTCATGGCTTGTGAAGTATTCTCGAGGGTTTTGGTCCTAGCCATTTTTATTGTACTAAAAACTTCTTCAGAATACGAAATCCTATAAAATTAATCATTTTTTCGGTCCGACGACTCGTTCTAGAAATATAGTTATGTGAAAAACCACTTCAAAAATCAAACTTCCATAGATCGGGATCATACGAAATTTTATACGGGCATTTATCTAGTGTATCATAAGATTTGGTCGTAGACTAATTCCAGCTTTTTTACTTGTTGAAATTATATTTATTATTACTATGAAAACATCGGGTATAACATTTCAGCTCCGTAAGTTCTCACACAGTGCCCAAATATATAGTGAAAAAGAGAGATTTTGTATGGCAATAACAAGAAAAGCCCGATTTAGTCCATTCTTAAACTTGTATTTGAAATTTTTATGAGAACGCCGTGCTCAAAATTTGAGCTCTCCGAGTAGGCACGTTCTCAGGCAGTGCCGAAATATACAGTGAAAAACGAAATTTTTGTATGGCAGCCCTATGAAGGAGTTACCCGACTTTAAAAAAAAATAGGCCATGTGCGCAATTTCAGTTTATGAGGACAGACAGACAGACGGAAGGACAGACGGGCAGGCGGACATGCAGAAATCAAAATAACATTTTAATATTATGCATGGATGTCCAACTTATTTTGTTCTACCAGCATTATTTCTGTGCGTTACAAACGGAATGAAAAACTTAGTATACCCTGCAGATTTCATATAGGGTATAATCAGGGATAAAATTTGTATTATTAGATATACGGTAAGACATAATAAAACGTTATTTTCGAACAAAATGTTTCCGCAATTTAACAAAATTTAGAAAAATTTCCAATTTATCGATTTTACTGATTGTTTGAAGAGGGAACGTGGTCAGATGTAGTTGAATGGGACAAAGAGGTTGACATGGTACATACTTGACGACATTCTAGGGTATTATTTGTGTGATTATCCGTTCACAAATCCATTCGCAAGTTTTCAAATTTTGGGTGCTGGAATAGAAGAATTTTCAGAAAAACTTTTTATTTTTACTATTCAAATCAAACTATTAAATACAAGGGAAAGGTAAAAGCAGTCGTCCGGAAAGTGGCAGGTCCAGGATTCAAAAAATTCTAAAAATTTCACGTTCGAATTCATCATTGGATAAGATCAACAAATTTACATAAGAAAGTGACTAAATCGTTATCCCATCGAAATTTATAACTTTTCTTCTTCCTGAAAAAATCGAATTTAGAAACTTTATTGAAAAATATTTAAAACAAATAGTGTTCAAATAGTATTTAAGCGAGGAGGTTAAATCATTTAAGAGCTTTTCCTTGTTGATTTTGACAATTTCGACAGCATATTTAAGTTATTTTACGCAATGGCAACAAATTAAAATTCCGAAACTTCTAAATATTCATCAGCATCGCATTCTAACAATTTATATGACTTGCGTGCAAATTAAATGTGGAAGTTATGTTGATGGAACCTTCAACGGAAGTTAGTGAAGTCTTTTATATCTACGCATATTTACTTTTCAACCGCAAAACATTTCAGAAAGGTATCGTCTTTACATCAAACTGCATGACACCCTCGAGGGTGATAAGAGCTGAATGTGCGAAAATTTATTCATTTTTCTGTGTGAATTACGTTTTCTTCTCACTGGGTGTCGCATACAGCAAACGCGTCTACCCTTGTATCACTATTCCTTACTGAATTAAAAGAAATTCGCGATTCTCAGAACACAAATTCAAAATGACAAATTGGCGAAGAAAGATCTTTGCCGAAATTTGTTCCTTGCAATATCAAAATGAAACTGCTCTCCCTAAACCCATCTCACATTATAGTCAATGTGCGAAATATATTGAGCTTGTTTATATATTTTTTCCCCTTTTTATCGCAACTGAACAGAGTGGAGTTAATATCTTTTAGTAAACTCGGTTGGAAATTGTTTCATATATATTCGGGAGAGCATTAGTTAAGTGATTTTCGGATTTTAATAAAATAAAGAGCATTTCAACTGTGGAATTGCGTTATCTTTACTTCTTTTTTTTCAGTAGAGAGCTCAGTCCTGCCATAGTATATGCCGAACATTCCTATCAGAGGGCACCGTTTTTGTTCACTTTTGTATATGCAAATCAACGCATCCATCTTGTCCCGATGATTTTTTTACCGAGCTTTTTACAAAGGGGGTTTCTCAATTGTTGTTTTCCAACAAATTTGCATTGATTGCCATCGGCAGCATGTAGAGGCTTCTAATAATATTTAAAAAAATTGCTTTAACTGATTCCGAAAAGAATGTTATTTTACCACAACTTGTTCTGAATAATTAAATTCAGAGCTTACTTTTAAATAAAAGATAACTGTACATTTTTTATATATATTATAGGAATATATCTACCAATACGTTAGAATGGTTGATTTAAAATGAGGTCAGAATTATTCCATGAAGAAATTAACAAGAAGTCGAAAAAAAAGAACCTGTTTTCGAAATAGATTCCCTTTTTCTGGTTTAAAAGACAAGAAAATGTTTCTCCCACCAACTATAAAGCATTCAAGCTGATATTTTTAAGGCAAATTTAAATGTTCATATCAAGTATGAAATTTTCGGGAAAAAATCCACTTGTTCCACTTAATTGCTACATTTCATCCTTGCGTGTAACTGAGTTTGCGAACTTCTGACTTTGATGAATTCCCTGTATACTTCACAATAAAAAATAAAATTATTCATTTACAAACTCGTTAAAAACAACATTGCACAGAAATCTGACATTTCTTTTATTTGCAAATTATTTCTTCAGAGATCCCGTGAAATTAAGCCAAAGAAGGTCTTGTACATACTCATTCACTGGTAGAAAAGTTCTTCAGCGACTGTATCTTTTAAGCCCCAGGGCCACCAGAGTACCTCAACGCTTGTTAGAATCAACGCAGATCGCAACCTTCTTAACAAATTTCTCTTTGTGAATGATTTATTAAAGGTATCTGGGCTGCACTCAGTTCGTTGTTGTCTCTTTCTTCGTAAGTTTATGAATTAAATGCATAATCATATGGGCAATGAAAAGGTAAGAAGTTGCGCAGTGCCCAGCCCTACGCTGCGCTGCCCGTTTACGTGTACAGGATAAAAGGGTTTCCATTTTGCAAGCTTAAGACGTCAAGTAAATTGCTGTTATTAAGGACATTGATTTTAAGTGCAACAGTTAGAGCCTAAATCACCAATGTGTAACCGGCCTCAGGTACATGTAGTCTTTATTGAATTTTATAAGTTTTTCCTCCTTATTTTCGGGCTCCGTTCGATTTAATGCATTAATAAAACGTTTTACTTAATTGCTTGGAATGACGCCTATGAATTTTTTTTTAAATATTTACAGGTAAAAAATACATGTGGCAGGTATTTAGTGTTACCCTTCTTTTTCCTTCTTATATGTAGTTATATATACATGACTACCATGGTGCGGACATTTATTCAATATAAAATAACCCTTGCAATGTTTTTTTTTTAAAACGATAAAATTTCGGTAAGTAATATTAAAAGTATGATTAAAATTTCGAAAAAAAGTGGGACAACATTTATTATAATTATACAGAAATGCTTGTGATGAACTAGATTTTTCCATGCTGTTTTAGAGTTATGGGTACAAAATACAGAGAGAGGAAAATTTAATAAATAAGTTTGAAATTTTGTCTATTTGAACTAACCTCAAAAAAGCCCTGGAGCGTATGGTATTTTTAGTTATTTTTCCTGAGTGTGTCCATTTTCGGTTTACCTGACCATTTTAGCAACCAAATCTAACCTTAAATTTAGTGAACTGTAAAAATTTTGTTTGACATTTGGATTTGGACTTTTTGTTTTAAGTTCTTAATATGTACGTAATTTTACAAAGCGAGTGAGAAACTACTAATGAGGACACAAATAAATGGTTTTCTCTTCTACATTTTCATTTTGATAACTAGACGTACATATATGATAGCTAGTTTCTCCACTTTTGGACATAATCAGTATTGGTCAAACCACATCTGATTTTGATTACGCTGACTTTACACGCTCATTAATTCCACTTGACTCCATTCATATTTATACTATTTAAAATGTTTTTCGACATTATCCACATTTCATTTCAATGACGATTTGAGCCTTTCCTTACAAATTTTCAATCGCTATTAATATTAACACTTTACCCACTTTCCATAATTCTAAATACCTGCATCTGTCTTCAACCTATTTCTTTTTATGATCCCTCTTTAGTATCTTTACTATTCCACATGATAATTTTACTTATATTAACATCTTGATAATAATTTTATCCGATTCATGCTTAAACATAGAAGTATGTATCCTATATCTGGTATCAAATATATGGCCTCATGTTTGTTGATGAACAGGCTCAGTTCTTTAGCAATTTTGTAAATTATATCTATGGGAAAAAAGTTAACAAAATCTGGATCATATACATCGTTCTGAGCTAAATAAAAACTTTCCAATCTCTGAGCATTTATACCTCTATTATAACACGCGAAATCTTCAGGAATCAGATTGTATACTAATTACCATGAGAAAAATGTGTAATAAACACTAATGTGCAGCTGTATGAGAGTATACTACCCCCCTGAATGTAATCTTCATCGGTGTCACCTTATTTTTTTTTAAATCAAATATGTATGTACATGAGAGTAATGTAGACAAATTTGGTCTACAATAATAACCATCATCCTCCGCTTGCATCGTAGTATAATTTTTAGGGTGATTAACAGTTTTGGGGAAATCAATGTGGAATATTTTCTAAAAAAAAAATTTTCCGGCCACTTATTTGATCTCTCACGCATAACTATGTCTCGGTTTCCCCACACCCGGGTATTTCTTAATATAGTACATTAGTACCCATATTAAAAGTTTAAGCACCGACATCACGGTAACTATTGATTAATAATTAGGCTTTAAGCACGCATAATATTATTTTAGATTTGTGCAATATTCGTGGATTAAGCACTAATCAATTTTCAGTGTAGTGCTACCTGTAATCAAAAAATCCGGCAATTCTTGCGTAAAGTGAAAGCGTTCGTTTCTGATGCTGATATTAGCCAGTACCAAAATCTTGGTCACAACTTGTCACCTTTTTACTCTCAGCTTAGATGGATCGGAATATATACATATATGCAGGGTGTTTCCGTCTAGTTGGTCCATGGAGCAAGAGCTGATAGTACTCACCTAGTTGAACAAAAAATTGTAGGGCGCGGAGTCCACATCAACCGTTTGGGAGTTACAGGGTGATTAAGCAAAAAAGGTAGTCTTTCAAAAATTGTATGCAAAACGTCATGGCCTTTCGAAGGACTGCTCAACGACCTCCATGTCCCACTCATCTCAGGAGTTATTGGGGTCTGAAGTAAAAATTTCGAATTTTCTTATACTTTTTGTTCTTTGACCTCTATTTTTTGTAAAAACGTCCGCAACATAACTTTGTTTTATAAAATTGTAAACTGTAGACTCTCCTCCTTATTTTGATCTATTACACTCTATGTCCTAATTGTAGCCGTTAAACTGTTATTAGCTCATAACCTATTCAGGTCATACCGAAATTAGACGATTTTTTTTTTATTATGATTTTTAGTCACTAATGGAATTTTAAAAATATTACATAGAGTGTAATAGGTCAAATTAAAGAGCAGAGTTTACTGTTTACAGTTTCTATAAGCAACTTATGTTAACGTCTTTTTTGCAAAAAAAAAAAAAAAAAAACAAAATAGTGGTGTAAGTAAAAAAATAAGTAGGAAAATCCGAAATTTTTATTTTAGACTCCCTTAATTCCTAAAAGGAGAAGGGTTCTTAACTGTAACCGTACGCCATGTACTTTTTAAGATACAGTATATTTTATGAAAAACTAGCTGTTTTTCTTAATAACAATTTGTTGTTCGTGAAGGTACGGAAACACATAGTATATGCAAATGTATAAGTACAGCCTATACCGTCCTCAAAGAGATCCTTTCACCGATCAATTACACCTGGGTTAAATTCAAATTACACAGGCACAACATTGATGCTATTTTAACGGACGTTGCCATTAGACTGTTAGCATTTTTGATTTTTTTTCTCATTTTTATAAATTCAAAACGTATCTAGCTAATTCTCCCTTTTTAATCAGCAAGGTGGTTCAAAATATTTTTTAGAAAATTGTTTACAGCGGGTTTTGTTAACTATCGGTTGTACAGTCCGTAATGAAAGTATCGCCACAAACCCAAATTGTGACGTTATTTATAAATGTCGCGAAATTTTTGAGCTTAAATTAAAGCCGCGTACGTCGGATGACTGCTTTTCACAGTTCAGTGGTAGTGAAGCGAGCTTCTCCGATACACCATTAATAGCCACAGAATGAATATTCCGTTAATCAGGTGAAATCCTCCATCTAATGACTTTGCTCCAAAGTGACAGAAAATGGTCTCCATAAACTTCCAAAACCAATTATTTCTGAAACGCAATATCCCCGATGACTATAATATGTGTCATGATCATTATAAATTATTTCTATAAGAGAGGGAATTTCAAATTGACATTTATTCGGACAAATTCGCAAACGCGATTTCTTTCATATAATATATATGTACATATTATGTAATTCTTAGCATTCCTTAAATTAATCTGAAATTAAGTTATGTTGTCATACTAATTATATGTTCCTTGTTCTAGTTAAAGAATTCATCATGGAATTTTGCTTTATTGCAATTCAAGGTTGAAAATTTATTTAATAAAGAAATAATATTTACTACTATTTCCACTGGGTCGGGTTATTTTCTTAATTTAATTAATTAAAGTTTTTATTGATGAAGTCAATTGGGTACAAACCTGTATAAAATTTTATTAAAGTTTTTTTACTTTTATATACGTGTTATTATCTACTTTTTGGCAAACCATATTTTTCATAATTAAATATAAAATACATATCTGTAAGCAGGATGTGGTATTAAATGATTTTAAAATCAAGGGAATGTTTAATAAATTTATTATTATTTAAAATTTATTTTCTTTTCTTATTCTGTCAGAATCAAAAATTACACGAAGGATAATTTTTGAGTGATATTGAGTTGCTTAATTATAAAATTTATTGCTTTTATATTTTTTTAAACTATTTTCGGAATCACCAATAATTTTCAATTTAGTTCCTAAGAATAAAATGAATGCGTCTCATTGCTTATAAAAACTTTTATAGTTGGCGACTCGAATATCCAGACCACGGGAAGGACATTTGAATGTTTACAACATCGTATTGTATTTTTCTCAAATCTTTTGTATTACAAAATCCAGAAATATTCAAGAAAAACATTTTAGCTATTTGTTCTTTTTGCTGCCCAACCACGTCACCATAATGAAACAAAAGTAGCTTTTAAACTTCAAAATTTCCACCGTTGTTAATATTTTTTGCATCTTTAAAATTTAATTGATTTTTAAATTTTGATATTTCCATTTTCAAATCTGCCCCATTCTTTCATGTGCATAGACAATAAGTTTTTTTTCGACTCTTTTAAGATAACATTTTTATAATCGAGTGTACTTTTATTAATGCCAATTTTTCTATACCTAAACCAAACAACTGCAATTTGGGAAAAATATATTTTTCTGATTGCATCTCTTCAAAAATTAAGTAAAAGATGTACATATACTAAAATTACTATTATTGTTTAATGAAAATATTCAAAGAATTTTAAAGATAACCGTGCAAAACTTAAGGCTTAAACTACATTAAACCTCAAACCAGAAGGCCTTAATATTACAATTTACTGTTCAACACATACAGTTGAAGAAAACGTGGAGAAAAACTTTGCTTTTGGACGAAAAAATTTTGTGTTAAATCATCCTGGTGGGTGGAATTTTAATTATCACGAGTTAAGCTAACTTAAAAGTATTTTAAGTAGTTGGTACATTTGGGAGAGATTCATTTTGATATGATATGAGCCGGAATAGGTTGAATTAAATTAGCTCATTAATTGTTAGGTGAATAGTAAAAATCTCATAGACTTCCTTAAGGAACAGTTGTGAGAAAACTGAAATATTTGCACAAAAGTGCATTTTCAACAGGAGAACGTAATATCAGTTGGAAAATACGAATTTGTTAGATTTACATGCAAATCACCTGATATCTGTAATGGAAGTCGTATGGGAAGAAGAAAATTGATAGCAAAACTTTTATTGAAGTAGTGCTATAGATTAATATATATTGAAAGACTGAATAAACCTATACCAACCAATAGCACCACAAGTTCTTTTCAATCATTGCATGTAAAATCCTCATTGCGTCTCTTTGATAACCACAACTATTTACTCATTGAATTTTTAGAGCGTTAAGAATTTACCCACCCATAAAACCTTTAAAGGCTTGTTTTAAAAACTCTAGATTCAATTGTTCGATTCTGTTCAGGAATAGACGACTTTCTTTACCACAAGAAATCACACCCAATCGAAAAAATTCTGAAAATATTTGCTCTATACACAATATTAATTGTTTTCCATTTCTAATTTCATTATAGCTTGAATTGTCTAATTTTAAAATCGTCTTATTCGTTATAGTTCTTTGATAACACTTTTTTAATGTTTTGATTTTACTTATGAGAAAGCCAGGCAGTAGGAAAACAAATGCATAATGTCCAAACTCACCTATCAAATTTTCAACACATTAGATTTGAAACAACATTTGAATGCATTTTCCCGCTATTTCCACCCTCGCAATATAATTGTCTTCAATGTACAACATCAACCCATCCCGCATCAACAGAACAAATCACTTCGTATTTCTGCGCCATTGATCAATTAACTTTAATGATTACCTCGAGATCTTGATAGGATAAAGTGTCCAAATATATTTGAAAAATTACGTCAGTTTCCTTAGCAATTCCATTAAAGCCGATATTAGATATGCACACATAGCGCAGAATAAATACAACGACCGTACACGTTTTAGTGTCTGTAGCAAATATTACACTCCTCCAAGAGGATGTATAGCAATGGAAGAAGGAATTTGGCGAACGTTCTAAATGACACAGGGCAAACATAAATAAG